>VWZO01014012.1:88131-146384 GCA_013396975.1 Bucco capensis
GCATGCACAGAGCTGGACCCACCCTTTAGTCCTAAGGGTCATCTGCCAGGGCCTAGCAAGCTTGGATGCTGGCAGCGAGGTCCTTAGGACGGAGGTTTAACCTCTTAGATGGAAGGCCTTACAGGGCTAAACAAGCTCCATCTGCCCGGGTTTGGAATCAGAGTTGTCCCTCTCCTAGCATGACTGCCAGAAGGCTAATGAGCACATCCTACCCATACAAGGATTATAGGAACATGGGTATCACTCCCCACACTTTCCCGTGGGCAATGAGTTTAATGCTCCCTCTGCTGTTGGCACAGTTATCACACCAGGGGCCACAGGAAACCCCAAGTGATTTTCAGACTGTGCCTGGTATCTCTATACTGCTGTAAGGAAATAGGATAATTTACTTCTTTATACAAGCCTGCCATCTAGGCAAATCTTTGTTCTAAGTTACTGTAAAGAGGTTAGTGTTTGCTTTAGTTTTTCCTTAAGGCCAGTTTTACTCTTCGTTTATACCTGTATATTTACATGAGCAGTCAGTACTTCACTATTTATAGAGAAGAAAAATAGTTCCTGTTCCTACCACGTGTCTTGTAACCTGATTGAAGACACCATTTAGGCCAATACACTGGGCCTGGCTGAATGCTGCATTACAGCTTCTTTATTTTATCTGAGTGATCTAAAGGGTATTTAAAAGCTAGTAGGTCAAGTCCTTCCTTGTCCTCCCTCCTCACCCCTTCCAAAGTACTGTGTGAGCAGTGGCTGCAGAATAGCCTAGTTAACTTTAAATCCCAGACAGAGAGCATGTCTGTGGGGAAAAGAAGCCCTTGCACTGCTACACTTTAACTTTCCCTTTTTTTTCCTATTGGAACAAGCCCTATTGGCAGCCACAACAACCTCTGGGCTACTCAAGCACATGAGCTGACCAAACACACAACTGTCTTTGAAAAATACTATACAAATGTCTTAAAACCATCTCTTCCTGCTGAGATGAGGGAAGGTCTGGGAAAGACTTCAAGAAGTTGGGCACAGCAGAAGCACAAAGGGGCTCATGCTAAATTTGCAACAGAAAGTTCTTATTTTGCAAATCTCTCCACATTCATCATTGTCACCTTCAACTACAAGGGGCATGTCCACATTACTGCATTACTCAGGTGGCAGGAGGTTCACTGTGCTGTATGTTGTGCAGATAAAGAGTAAGGACCAGTTCCTATCCTAAAGCACTCATATTCCTACACAAGTCTCCTAAACAAGGAGACTGAAGGTGAGATAAAATACCCAGGCAGAGGAATAATAGCAGGTCACAGGGCTATAGAGAAGCCAGATTTCTGTACCCAGAGCTGCTGAATCAGGTCATCTGCTCTACTGAAATACCTTTTGTCTGACATCCTGAACCCACAGCCATCACAACTTGGTGCACACTCATTTTAGATCCCTGCTTCAAGACAAAGATCCCCAGAGAAGATAAACTAAATCAAGTTCATGCTGCCAGGCTCTCATGTAAGGGAGATTTTTGACAGAGTTCCAAAACATGAACCATCTTGCTGCATCTTGCTGCAGAGGAGGCTTCTGTTCCACACTCATCCAGATATTTTGTGTGGCCTTCCCCCTGAAGGGCAGTTTTTCCTGTGCATGAGATAAGGGAAAGAAATAATTTTGATTATTACTTGACATGATGGGTAGCTTCCAAGTAAAGGTGTGCAGGATTGCTAGATGTATTTTGCCTGCTTAACCCATCACAGGCTGGCTGAAATCTGGTGTGCACAGCTGCATGCACATATATTCACAGGCACGTGTGCAGCTCATGAATTTCTGTCTGCTTTGCATCAAAGAGACTAAAGAAGTAATCACCAGGCACTGTTCCCCAAGACTATTTCATTTGCTTTTTGCCAACTTACTTTGAGATACACTGGGAGAAGTTCACAAGTAGGTCACACAGGATTTCTTAACCCCTTCCTTCACTTGGATAGGTTCTACTCAGCAGTGATGACGTTCTTTTCCAGAAAGCCAAAATTGCAGCCAGGCCAGTTTTTGGGCCCTGCTGCAGGGACATGTACACTCCTGGAGTGTACCTGCAGTATTCTTACTTCAGATCAGGATTTCTGCCTTTATTTCTGATGTGAGCAGGAAAGATCAGTGGACTTTTCCAAGAGGACACGGCAGGTTTGAACCTGTGTCTTTTGTACATCTAATGGTGCTGTTGCCTGCCAAAAGAAAGTGCAGGATCAAGCTCTTTCCTATGAAGTCTAAGACTAAAGCATTTCATCACTGGTTCTGGGTATCAACATGAGCTGGGGCATCATAAGATGCAAATAATCACCCTTCTGAAGATGCACTTTTTTAACTGCCATTTTGAAATTCTTTCCCTTTATTTGTTTTGTTTCTTGTTGATTGATTGTTAAATGACTAGGTATTTGTCAAGAGTATGGATATTTATCTGAGTTTTAGTTAGACCAGTGTAATAACATTGCTGAACTGAGTTTGGACCAGCAAAAGAAATCTGCCCCCTCCTCTGCCCAAGCATCAATCTTTTGCTCTGCCCAGTATCTCTGTGGTGCTGGTTGTGAACAGGCCCCAACCTTGCCTAGCCAACTGGAAAACAATAAGGCCATTCATTTGCACCGTTATTCATTGGCATAAATGCTTGCAGCGATACAGGCTGACTGGGACAGGCCTCTGTCCTTTGGAGGGTTCTACAAGCTGGCTTTTTACAATACAAGAATTCTCAACCCATTTATTAACCAGCTCAAGGGATAGATTCTTAGCTGGATCATGGTAGCATTGCTCAAAATGGCTTCAGTTCGGCATCCTTGTTTTATACCAGCTGATGAATTTTCCCTGTATTTCGTTTTTTACCCACAACATAGTCCTGTGTACAAATATGGCATTTAATTTTACTACTGTGGAATTTACTAAAATAAACCCCTAAATATGTTAACACTTCTTTTCAGAATGTGTAGTATGGCCTCTCAGTCATCCTCCTTTATTCCCCTGCTATGCCACAAAAACTATCTTCTTTTTATTATGTAGCCAAAATCGTGAAGCTATTTTTAATTTATGTCCCTCATAACTCAGGGAAAGGGAGGAAGACATATCAATGCAATAAAGGAGTGGAGCTGGTGTAGTATGAACACTGTCAGAATGTCTCATCCGTGTTCAGTGTGGTATCAAACTTTTCTGAAAGAATTAAAAACATGCTCAACTGATCTCATTTTTGGAATTTTTAATTAGCAAGAGCTCCGCAATGATGATGTTGTGCTGTCTGATGAGACTAGGTTAGATAATAGATGGTTGTATGGTGTAGCATATTAAACGGGAATCACCTTTTGGTGAGCCGGAGACATTTCAGCATCACATTCAGAGAAATAGCTTCTCAGGGAAAGTGGATTGGTTTCATAAGAGAAGCAGCAGGATTTTGAGGCTTCCTGCGTGGGAGAATGGGAACAACAGGCAGCCTGAGATCATCCCTGTTTCAGTTTTTTTCCCTCTTATTCATTCAATTAATTTTCATGTTTGCATTTCTTATGAGAAAGGTTGCAAGCCTGCTTAAACAGAAAAATGATTTCACACGGCCTGGAGAATCCAATACAACAGGCATGGCCAGAGGGCTATACTTCACCTTCAGAACCATGAGCAAATTCCTGATTGTTATTACAATGCTAAGGCAAGAATACTTGAATGAATACCAGAGATGCAAGATTTCCTTAAGCAGTTTTGCTCCAGTAACCAACTTCTTTTTTTTTCCTTCTTTTCCCCTTATGCACATTTTCAGCCCAGCCCAAGGTTTATTTTAGAAGTACACTCATGGCAGACTGTTCCACTCTTGTCCCAAGAGTGGACAGAAGAAGCTTTCTAGAACTTATCCTATTGGATCAATTTCAGACCTTTCTAGGAAAATCCTCTTGATATTTAGTTCACTGGAGCCATTTGATCGGTATTCATTAAGAGGATAAAAATCCTGGTTCATATTTAAACATCAGCTTACACCAAAGAAAACCAAGATTGTCATTAAACTGGGCTTACTAATTTATGAACTGCAAAAAGTTACTTCTTGCCTGAGAGACTTACTAAGACAAGACTTAGAGGCTTGGGAATGGGTGAATGAGAACTCATGAAAAAGATGACACTCCTGTATGTTTTGATCAAATTAATGTGTTTTGCCAGAAATCCAAGGATGCTGAACTTTTTTTGCTGGCCTTATAAGTTAAGGCGAATAAAGAAAGTAGGTTTTAGGTTACAGTAGATAGTTACATCTCTAGAGGAAACCATTACTATTGTCTTTGTAGCCTAGTGTTTGCTCTACTGACAGATACTAGACCATACCACTCTGCTTTAATGAAAACATCTGCTCTGCTTGAAACTACTTTCTTGGTTTCTTGCATTCCATTGCATTATGATTTTTGCCTGCAAGATGAAAATCCTTGATGAAATATTTAACTTATACATTCTTTTTTAAAAAAAATCTTTGCTCCCTTTAAATTGAAGGATATGTCTACAGTAACATCCAAGGTAGAAGCAAAGGCCTTACAGGAAGAGAAGATTCACAATTTGCTGGCCTGTAGGGAATGATTTACTAAATCACTTCGAGATTTGCCTATTTTCTGTCCTCTGAATTTAAAACCATATTCCCCTCTGTTATATTTAGTGATGCTCTTCCTTCACTTGAGAATGGTGGAGGAGAAGGTTACAAATACAGATGAAAAGGTCATCAAAGTCAAAAGAAGAGAGCCTGCTTCAATGGGGTCAACTGTAGGCGTGGCTTTGTTAATCTGTAGTATATAAACTATCATATTTATATGATAAATATAAACATATATTTATATGATAAATAGGAGATTTATATCCTTGACAGGCATTTTATAAGAACTAATCAGAGAAATATTAATTTCTTTGCAGAAAGCAGTTAGGTTAGTGGCACTGTAGGAAAAGCCACCACAAGAAGACCAGCAAAACGGTGTTTTCAAGATGTAGTAGTAGTGGATTCATTACATGCTGATTCTTAAAAGCTTCAGGGTACTTTAGGATAATCTTCTTTAGCCAGCAGGTGCATGAACTCCTATGTCTTCCACATGTATTAAATCATCTTAAAACCCTGCAAAATATGCATGTTAACTAACTGAACACATGTTCTTAGGGCTGTCCTTACCACCACAGATTTTTTAAGCACAAGCTCCATTTGTTTCAGGCAAACAGAGTGATCCCTACTGACACAAGCTATCAGGTAAGCTGGGCACAGATCATTGTATCATTTCAAACCTGGCAAGTCTCATGTTCCAGAGTATTCCCATGCTGGTGAAATTAACTCCAGGAAATGGATTGAGGGTAGGTGAGATATCAAGGAAAGTAAAGTGACACCTGAAGAAGAACAAGAGGTACCACAGAGTTGCTTCCAGCTTCAGTGTTTGGGGATGAATTGCAGGAAAGATTTCAGCAGAAACAACTCTGAACTGATCGCATCTGGCCACTGCAGGCAAGAGATCCTTGTTGCAGCTCACTGGTCAGATCCAATATCAGAGAGCGTAGGAGCTTTCAGAAGAGGATCCAGCCACCAGCTTTGGCTAATGCCTCTCTTTTCCCTGAGGCACAGCAGATTTGTGCAGCTTTCTTTCTATGTGTTTTTCACTGAATTAAGCTCCTCCATGGCACCTGTTCCAGAGAGTAAAGGAGGCAGATAACACCAGCAAATGGTACCTTTAGTAAAAAAAGTTGCTGTAACACCAATCACTGCTGCTCACACCTGCTCAATGGCCAAGTAGTTAGGCATGAGAATGGATTATGCTACTAAATCTCACTAAGGGACAGTTTTTGCGCTGGGACATACAGAATAGTTCCACATCACATTACAGGGTAGAGCTTTCTGCACACCATATCACCATCTCAGTCATGCTTAGCTTCTGTTTGCCTTTACCACTAGATGCTACAGGTTAAATTTCTTCTCTTGAGATCTTGAAGAAACATCCAAGAGCTTTCTGCCCACTCACTGTGAGTTGAATTTAAATACAGAAACATTCATTAGCACTGTATTTTATCTTAATTTCTCATTCATTCTTGAGAGTTATTTTTCCCACTCTATGTCAGACATTTCTCAGCTCTTGGGCTTGCATATGCAGCAGCTCAAATACATAGTGGAGAACGCAGGAGTCAATACAGCAGAGAGATGCCATGAGGGGTTGCGCTCTTCTCCTTGGCAGCTAGTGACAGGACAAGAGGCCATGGCTTGAAGCTGCAGCAGGGGAGGTTTAGACTGGACATTAGGAAACACTTCCTCACGCAGAGGGTGATTGGGCTCTGGAATAGGCTGCCCAGGGAGGTGGTGGAGTCATTGTCCCTGGAGGTGTTTAAGAAAAGATTGGATGTGGCACTGAGTGGCATGGTTTAGATGTTGTGGTTTATTGGGTCATAGGCTGGACTTGATGATCCTGAGGGTCTTTTCCAGCCTTGGTGATTCTGTGATTCTGTGAGGAGGTACTCCAAGTAGTGTGCTTTGAGACTGGATGGTTAGGAAAGGCACGCATGAAAGAAAATGCAAGGAGAGCAAGAAAAATATTGAAGACTATACATCTCAGTGTTACACAAGACTGAGAACCAGTGAGCCATGACACTTGTCCCACCTTGCAGCTATTTTCCCCACTGTTGTCTGATACCCAAGTAGGCTGCAAGCATTTTGAGTCAGGGACTCTCTCTTATACTTTGTACTCTGCATAGAGCTTCTCAGCATTTCTACAATACAAATAATCATTCAACAGAAGCTAATGTATACCTGCCAAGGTTGAAAACCAGAGCCCTTTGAGACCCTAGGTAAATTGGAGATAGCTTCTTGTTGGAATTAAACTATGAAGACAATAAAGTGAGGATGGTAGTATAGTAAAGGGTAATGATATGGTCTATAATTTATTTGATGGACTGGTAATAGCTGAGCAGGAAAAAAGAAACTGAGCAACTTCTTTTACTCAAATGATCACACTTATGACAAGTCATCTTATTAACATAAGGAGCAGATGAATAGGAAATTCTCCAGTGTGTAGTTCAACTGGTCCTATGATCTGTTTTTCAGCCATAAGCTGATTGCTCAGGACACATCTGGACAAGGAGAGGAGCTGAGGTTAACCACGCTCTGCAGAGAGCTTGCTATGCTCTTTCACAGGGAATTCAGCAAACTTTATGCAAATGTCTTTTCCAGTATTTGAAGGGAGGAAAAAAAGCAATACAATACTGTCCTAGTGGTACAAAAGGACCTTTGAAATTTCCAGTTAATACTTGAAAGCATTTTGAACTCTGCCTAGTGCATTTGCCAATTATTTGCCAGGTTTCTTTGTTCCATCCTGCAGAAGTCATGCAGAAGTATGGATAAGGCATCCTTACCCATACAGATCTGCCTCTGCAAACACAAATGGGCACAATAGCTTTCAGACAGATGACATTTCCCACTTCAAAGCAAGAAAACCACAAACACCCAAAATAGCTATCTTTTAAAATACGCTTTTTATTTTTCCTTAAAGAAAAGAGGGATGGATTTGGAGGGTGAGAGAGACTGCATCACTCCTAGCATATCGTAGAGCCCCAAGTACAGTGAATAGGAGGAGAAGCACTGCTCTGATGGGGCCAATGTGTTCCCACTACAGGAACCCTCCGAGCAGCAAGAACAGAGCCCTTTCCCCACTGCCCCACTCACAGCAGTGTGAAGCTTGAGCCCAGGAATGTCCAGGAAGAGAGAAGTCTACCTGATGTAACATAACCCACCTGAAGGGATGTCAGTACCTTCAGAGCCCTAATCACAAGATCAGGTCATAGGCTGTAGATGTTAACAGTCACAACAAAGATGTCATTGGCCATCAGGCACTTCCTCACCATGCACTTTCGTAGCTCTGTGCCATTTCTGTGCTGTGCTATCAGAGTTAAGCCATTTTCTTCCTTCTCTGAGCTACAGCTGGTTAATTTTTTACATTAGAAGCACTTAGAGCGGATGGTGCATAGAAACCAGCTTTTAAAAACACTGTATGAAAGACGCCTGCTGTTGTAAAATGAATTTAAGGATGCCATTGGTTTAAGAAAAGCACCGTGCTGCCTTTCAGAGTAATTTAAAACTTGAATTGCAGCCATTTTTAGCTTTAACAGAATCAATAAGACCGTATGCTGTGTCAGTCATTGCCCATTTCAATCTTTGAAGTCATTTTGGCAGGCAGTAGCAAAGATACTAGAGCAGTTGTGGGTGCCCCCCGCCTGGAAGTGTTCAAGGCCAGGTTGGATGGGGCTTTGAGCAACCTGATCGGGTGGAAGGTGTTCCTGCCCATGGCAGGGCAGTTGGAACTAGATGGTCTTTAAGGTCCCCTCCAACCCAAGCCTCTCTATGATTCTATATCAACACCGTGGGAGGTTAAGTTCATGCCTAAAGACCATTAGGATTTTCATATTGCTGCATTCTTGAACAATCAGGTCCTAAATCAGTGATAAATATATTGAATAGAACAGGACAGTAAGCTGGCATTTGGCTGCAGTTTACATTTAAGATGATGCTTGCTTCAAAAGCACTTGCATCACTAGATGGAAATGGCAAAAATTGTTGATGATGATGTGAAAAGGACTGAGGTGCTCAATAAATATTTTTGTTCTGAATTTGGAAACAAGAAGAATCATGCACTTATGTCATGAGGACAGTGCACTTTCCATCCCATTAGTAACCAAGGAGGCTATTAAACAGCATTACTAGAGATAAACACTAATACCTTAACAGGTCCAGATAACTGTCACACTCACAACTGAAATGAATTGGCTCAAGGAACCCTGACCCTCTCCCACTTAATCTTAGAGGAGGTCTGGAAGACTGGAGAAATGCTGCATTTTGAGTAAATCATTAAAAAAAAAACAATCACTAGAGCAATGTAAGTAATTCTAAGCTAGTCAGCTTAGCAATTCTGAGCAAAGTAATGACATACTAGTATAGAAGTCATCAAATAAAGAATGACAGTGGAAAATAACAGGGGTCAACATGATCTACAGGAAAAAAATCTTGTGAAAGAAACTTGATTTTCTCTTTTTCTTAAATTATTGGTTTGTTTGGCAATAGCTACTAAAAAAAATGTAAGATATTTACCTTTTGTTCATTGTGTTATCGTTGTAACACTCCTGTAAATTATCAAAAACTGATAACATACAGGTATCAGGTAAGTGAATTAAGAACTTACAAACTGGCAAGTCCTAAGTAAAACAGAGATTTTGGTAAAGACCTAGTGAGAAACAGAAGTATAACCAGGGCCTGATGCTGCAGCCAATATCATTCAGCTGTCTTTTCTGAGGTGAATGGTTTGTGCAGTGCATGTAAAACTGACTCCAGTTAAAAAGTTGAGATATCAGGGTTTGTAGGATCGCCAAAGCTGGTTTTGTACTGCTGCTTTCTCTGCAATTGACTGTGACAAAATATTCATAGATTTCATAGATTCGTAGAATGGCCAGATTTGAAGGGATCTTAAAGATCATCTAGTTCCAACCCCCCTGCCATGGGCAGGGATGCCAATCACTAGACCAGGTTGCTCAGGGCCACATCCAGCCTGGCCTTGAACACTGCCAGGGATCGGGCAGCCACAACCTCTCTGGGCAACCTCTCACAACCTCTCTGGGCAATATCATCATGTATCTGAGCTGAAGCTGCTCCCTCTGGGTATACAAAATCCAGAGTGTGTGGGGGGCAGGAGCTCAGCTCTGAGGCCTCTCTCCTGGCTGTTACAGAAGGTACAAGTGCTGGTCAGATGCAGAAGCAAGTCAATCTGAACAGCCACATTTCAGCACCTGTTTGGACCCTCAGGTCCACCTCTAACCCCCTCATATCAGGAGATCATCTGCTGGCTGGAAATGGGCCATGTCCTCTCATGCTTCTCTCCTGGAGACCCCCAAGCCCTGTGTGCCGCAGTCCAGCTTCATGGATCCACTGGAGCACAAGAGACTCAGTATTTGGGATTCTAGTTTTTGATCACAAAGCAGTCATGCTGGCAGTATTTAGCACAGACAAAGATTTCATCTCTGCTCTAACTGCTTTTGCTAGACAGTGTAAGAATAAAAAGACAAGAAGTAAACCTGGAGATAACATTTGGAGAAGAGAAGACTTTGGGGGGACCTACTAGTGACTTTCCAGTACTTAAAGGGAACTTACAAGAAGGCTGGAGAGGGCCTGTTTGCAAAGGCCTGGAATGAAAGGACAAGGGGCAATGGTTTTAAACTGGAGAGGAGGAGATTTAAATTGGACATTAGGAAGAAGTTCCTCACCACAAGGGTGGTGGAACACTGGAACAGGTTGCCCAGGGAGGTGGTTGAGTTCCCATCCTTGGAGGCATTCAAGGCGAGGGTTTACAGGGCTCTGGGCAACCTGATCTAGTTAGGGATGTCCCTGCCCACTGCAGGGGGGTTGGACTAGATGAGCTCCAGAGGTCCCTTCCAACCCTAACCATTCTATGATTCTATGATTCTATGATCCTTACACAGCAAGATTTAACACCCCTCTTCTGAGGGAGGAAGAAGGGCAGGAGAGGCTTTGAACACCCTCATCTAGTAGGACTAGATCCCTCAAAATCTGTTTTCATTAACAGAGGTTCTGACCATGTGCATTTATTCTGCTTTGTAATTACCTCCCCTGCCTCCTGGTAATTATTTTACTCCCCATGAAGGATTACAAAGCCATTAACCTGGAAGAGAAAAAGAAAATAGCAGGGGCATGTGGGAAAGACTTTGAACACCAAATTCATTCACCAGTTAGAAACAAAACTGTGCATTCAGAAGCTTAATTAACAAAAAGTCTGTCTCAAGGCAACTTCTGCTTACTACTAATGGATAGCATGAAATTTCATAAATTTGCTGCTCCTGATGGAGGCTTTGCTGAGTGCAGATTTTTGCGTGGGACTGTGCCTCTCCTCTCCTTTGAGATGGAAAGGTAGGAGACAGACAGAAAAGCCCCTCATTCAAGGGAAAGGGGCTGACCTCAATGAGGCAAGCTTTCATATACTGTGTCCTTGTCTGTCAGGGACATACTTCTCACTGTGCTCAGGGAAAGGTTTAAACCACAGCTTTTGTATTTAAAGGGAAACTTAAAGCTCTTGATCTAAAATTAGCACTGCCAGCTGCATTTTGGGCAGCACACCATCTTTTGCTTTGCTCTTGACATGAGGCAGGATGGTTCAGTCTTCAAAGGCTCCTGATGCCCCAGGGACCAGCTCCCACTGTAGGCAGCCACATGCAGGCAGAGACAGTGTGGAATGAGCAAGAGACCCAAGAGCTCACATGTGCTCTGGGAAGTGACAGCCTTCCTGGGAATGGCTGTACCACATCAGGCAAGAGGCCACCTAGTCAGCAGTGCCTCTCTGGCCACAGTCAAAAATTCCTGAAAAAAAAATGCAAAAATACCTACTTGCCCCAAGTATCACCTGGCTACCAGGCACTCACAGCTCAGGGACTGCCTGAGGTTTGTGTGGTTTCCCTTTGTTAAGCAGCCTTTCACAACTGCCCAGCCTCACCTTGAACTCAGGATAATTTTTATCCTTTGCAGTGTAATACTGCACCAAAGAGATACAAGGCACATGAGGTTATGTTTTGTCTTCCTTTACCGGGTACTATGGGCACCCAGGCACTGGTGGAGGCAGAGGGGATTTTAGGCACTTGAATTCCAAGGGCTTGCTGCATTTGAAGGATTTTATGGATCAGCTTTGCACCAAGTTTTCCTTCAGGTCTTTATGCAATTACTGTGATTTCTTGGCACTGAGTGCTAATGATTCACCTGAGTTGAGTCATGCACAAGGCGATGTGGCTCTGGAAGGCTTCCCACTGAGATCACTGTGTTCAGCAAGTCTGTTAGGTGAATACAAAGGATCTTGCAGCTGCTGAGCCTTCTAGGGAAAAGGAGAGGCTTAAAAGAAGTTCAGCAGTCAGCTGCACTGATTGCAACCATGGACTTCATAAATCAAGCTTAGCTACTTTACTGGAGAAAAGCAGCTTCTGGTTATCTAAAACTTGAAGGGAGGCAGCATAGCTGGAAGGCTGGGTTTGGGGCACAGGGCTGGATGTTGGGAAAGGTAGGAAGTACCTCCACAAAAATGACAGAAGCAAAGGAGCCAAACAGCAACACAGAAATTATTCCAGAGCCCACCCTCCTGCAGCTGGTGAGGGGCAAATAGCACAGGGTGGCTGGGTGGGTAAAAAACCTAGCTAGAAAGGCAGAAGACAGAGAGATACAAAGAAGGCAGCATCACTTGATATCTAGGGAAAAAACTGGTAGTCAGTGCTGCAGGTGGCACTACCTGTTACAAAAGAGAGGGGAAGAAAATACAGTATTCATCAGCACCCAATCCAATGCTTATTTTGATCAGCAGGTAAGTAACTGCTCTTTTCAGCAGGGCATGATAGGATGTGGCAGGAGGTTGCAAGATTTTGCATAAGGTTTAATGAATAACCCTGGCAACACCACCCCTCACCAACTACTGTTATGCAGCAATTCTACAATCTATATCAAGTGTTATTAAGAGGCTTTTATTGACCAAATGACACATCACTTGGCCCCACCTATGTCTATTCATGATATACATTTGTTGCAGTGCTGCTGTTATCCATACCATCCTACTGAAATCATTGCCAGTATAAACTGAATGTTGTCTGTGTGCTTTCAAGGTGGGATTGCAGTAGGTTACCTAGAGGATACAGGATCAAGGCAGGGCAGGAGATGAGCAATCAGCGCTGCAAGTCTGTAGGAAAACATTCGCAAACATTTAGACTCGCAGCGCACAGAACCAACCCAGCTGCAGATGGGAGGGCACTAGTCAACAAAGCTCAGCAACATGCAATTTAGTTAGCAGCTTGAAGAGGCAAAATCCAGATTGGCCTTGATGACATGAACATTTCTGCTTTGACTTTCAAGATCTGTGTTGCTTGATTCTGTTTATCTTGTGTTTAGCTCCCTGAGCTGGAGTTCTCTGTAAGGTATTAGAACAGAATGGAATAGTCGCAGTTGGAAGGAATCTACAATAACCATCTAGTCCAACTGCAACCTCTGCCTATAAAAAGCTATGCATGATCTCCCCAGAGCCACCTGCCTTACTGTGTAGGTATGCCCAGTAACTCCCAGCAGATTAGGCTTTACTCGGTTACTTGTAGTTTTATCACAAGAAGCATTTATTTTTAAATTTGACATGACAAGCATGTGCCTTAGATTGAATTTACTCATGTTCCTTGATGCCAGTGAAGTTGGCTTTCTGTAAATCCTGCTTTGTCATAGCTTGAAGTGGTGTAAAAGCAGACAGCAACAGGAAGCCTGAGGTGTAAAATCTGGGCCGCAATCAGATGTTCTGGGTTCATCCAGGTGCTGTTTTCTCTTTCATAATCATTGCATCATAGAATCACTTAGGTTGGAAAAGACTTTTAAGATCATTGAGTCTTCTGTGAAGACATAAGCAATGGGAAATGGCAGGTGAAAGGACATAGGTGGTAACTTGTCCATCTTCATTGGGTCATATGCCAGTGTGTCTGAGTGAGGAAGATAGGTCAGGTGTGGAAGAGAAGTGGGCATGAAGACCAAGCTCCTGCCAGATCTTACCATCTTCTTGAAACACAGAACATTGCTAGGGTTTCCAAAGACAATGGGTTGCCAGCATTTATTTTCCCTTCTAGTCTTTCCTAGAAATAACTAAAAAGAAACTTGTCTTCAGTTCTGGGCCTGAAGGCAAAGAGAAGATGGAGAGGTTTAACCCAAATGACTAAGCCTTAAACTGAACATAACTAAGTGAAAATGGGTTTATGAGAGGAAGTTAGAAATAGCACTGCCAACATCACCTGTAAAAGTTATTATGTCAACTGAGCTCAACATTCTATGGTTTCAGTCCTCTCCAAGATTTGTAATAGACTGTGAACTTATTCCTTCATACATTTGATCACATCAAGAGATACTCATATCTAGAAAATCATTTGGAGAGTACCTGAATGAAATAAAGGATTTTAGGACTCACTCCTCTATAATGGACTTTCTAAGTTCCCTGCATGAGTATCACAATGATTGGCTTGAAATACAAATATATAAATATTTGTATACAGTAATGTGTGCTCAATCAAAAGAAAACCCCATCTTAAAGAATCTTTGGGAACGTGAACTCTATTTTTTGAAAGCTAAATAAACTTATTGCAATGCAGCTCATCTGTGTAAGGCTGGCTTATACCCATCTAGCCACCTTCCCTTCCAAAAATAAATAAAAGAACTATCACAATCCCTTTTATACTGAAAACTGTACCTGCATGAAGGAAGGAAATGGGTGAGGAATTCTCTCTTGTTTTGATGCCAGTATCGTTAAAGAGGTAGAAACAGAAACGGGAATTGCTTCTGCACACAAACAGAAGTGAAACAGGGACAGGGAATGCCCTAAAATGAGCCCTCCTGTGACAGCCAAATTTACTGTAGGATACACACATGATCAGTTGCTTTCAGAACACAATTGCTTTATTTGACTTTCTTACTGCTCAATATTTCATGTTTCTCCCTTGAGAAAAAAAAAAGCTCTCAAATTTCAGGTCCTTTTCCCCTTTTTAGCATAGACTTCCTTAGGTGTATTATAAAGCTTAGCTATCTCCCACATTGAGCCTTGTCCTCTGCTAGCCTCAGGCAACTATATCACAACACCCTACATATAAACAGTTCAGACTCACCTTGAAAAGCACTCTGGGTTTTGCTTCCCAACACTTATCCCCACAAGGACGCTCTTCCATCCCCAGGAGTTAGAAGATGGTTCATTCCTGGCCAAAACTACTTATGGGGCAGTATGGATCTGCTGATTGGTGTCAGCATTGAAGCCAGAAGCCGTTTCCTTCACCCACCACTCAGTGCAGAGTCCCTGCACCACACTGCAACAGTGTGGAGAGAGACATGGCCATGGCCCCTTCAGAACCAGTTCGCTTGACTGGGCCCCACTGGCTATCTCCAATATCTTTTGCATGAGACATGACGATGGAAGAGCATGTTCCATGCTGTGCAATGCCACAGCATTCTGAAAATTATCAACCTTCCTCTTCCTCACCAGGGCTACAGCTTCCTACCCTAGATACTCTTTGCTTGCAAGACTGCTGCCTTCAGTGGCCATACCACTTTCAAGTGGTCCTTTCTCATTGCCTTCGCCTACGTTTATCTCCGTTTCACAAAGAGGACCAGACTGAGCAGAACATCCCAGATGAAGTCATCTTTATCTCACCTTTTATCTACTGGAAATATAACCCCCACCCTTTACATGGTAGTAGTGAGCACAGCACTGTCAGGGCCGTGGCATGGTAGCGGATCTCAGGCCCCCTGCTCTCAGAGGAGGCACAGAGGAGTTCTCCTTCACAGTCATTCCCAAGCATAAAGCTCCTGTTTCACAGAAGAAACTCTGTTGTTATTCCATGAGCTCACACTCACAGCAGCTGTATTTCATCCCCTTCTATTTTTCCATCTGTGCCCCACTGGGACACTCCAGCTCACGTGTACTGGCAATGGTTTCCCAGAGTCCTTAAGGAACTGCTCCAGCAGCTACACCCAAGGCCTTCCCTACTACTTGCATTGCCCCGGCCAGTTCCTTACCCCACCAAAACACTCCTACTAATTCCCATCTTAATTGCATAATTTCCCAAATGGCACTTCATCAACTGCTCTGAGACACAAGGTGGGAAATGTATGGATACAGTAGGTCTTATCTGGGAGATCAGTTCTCTTATCAGAGAAAGCTAGCAGGTTGGGCTGGCATGGTTGTCTTTCAGTAAGCTCTGCTAGATGTTATCTCATTTTCTATTTGCTTCCATCTTGGCAAGTGCTCATCCCTTTAAAGCTTCTTCCAAAGCCGTTCATCCCATGAGGTGAGATTAATCTAACCTGTGACTGTCCTGATCTCACCCTTCCTTTCTATGCATTTCGAGTTTGTGCCCAAAGGGAATGTGTCACTTGTCCTATTATCTGCATTTCTCCAAATCAGAGCCTATGTGCTGCCTTCCTTTCCAGCAGTTTTCAGCAGTGTTTCACCACAGGCTTTCGGTAGACAACAGCAATGACCAAAAAAACCAACCACCCTGATAACAGCATCCTTTCAGTACTTAAAGGGGGCCTGCAGGAAAGATGGAGAGGGACTCTTTATCAGGAAGGGCAGAGACAGGACTAGGGGTAATGGTTTTAAACTGAGAGAAGGTAGGTTAGATATTAAGAAGAAATCCTTTACTGTGAGGGTAGTGAGGGATTTGAACAGGTTGCCCAGAGAAGCTGTGGAAGCCCCCCCCCATCCCTGGAAGTATTCAAGGCCAGGTTGGTTGGGGCTTTGAGCAACCTAGTCACGGTAGGGGAGTTGGAACTAGATGATTTTCAAGGTGCCTACCAACCTAAATCATTTTATGATTTATTTTATGAACATGTACAAGTGCATGCACAGAGTCTGGCTTGCAGTAGGTTTTCTGCAAAAGGAGGTGGCAAGAGCAAACCATGTGGATGCCCTGACTTGATTGAAAAGAGGTATTGCACTAGCTGAGGATAGCCAAAATGCTGAGGTACAGTATGGCAGGGAAGGAAAGTATGGCATCATTTATCCTCTCCAGGCATTGGAAGGTAGTATATTGTCACTGGCCTTATGTCCACCCACCTATAATAGTTACACAGCTCCCTAGTGTCTTTTAGCTGAGCACTCAGGAGGATAATACGTTTATTCCCTTCTTAGGAAGGGAAATTAGTCTTTGTTTCCATTTTACAGGAGAAAAAATTTGGTGTAGGTGGCCTATATTTGTGTCATATAATATCATAATAGTACAAATACACATCATAGCCATGTAATGGCTATTTTAAAATCTTTAGCTGCACTCTTCATTACTGATCTTTTTTCACAGTTCAGTGAAAATCAAAATGCCCCAGTGTGGGAAAATTGCTTATTGTTACTGAAAATACAAAGTAGGTTTTCACAGCAGAAGAAAAAAACCCCACAATCTTAAAGGCGGTTTCACTTACCTTTTGTAATTAGCAAAATACATTTATAGTCAAAACATGCCTCTTACTGACACAACTGTAATCTGTAAGCACATAATATGCATTTTTGATTCATTTTAAGGTATTTTCCTTTTCCATTTTTCACACACCTAGCCACATCAATACATTTACCATAATGAAATGGTTGGCTCTCAGTTTTGCTCAGAGTTTTATAGCTGAGAGCTGCTCAAGTGCCCCACAGAAACTCTGAGCCCTATGGGGTTTCCCATGTTGTTAACTCCTCCTGAAGCCAGCGTTGAGCGGGAACAAGCCCTTACTGCCTGTGTTTGCATTTACTTCCTCAGCTAGCATCTTGTCCTGCCTTTTTCCATGAACTTCATGCAGGGTTTTAGCTCCCTTGCTCCAAAACCATCATTTTTCTTACGGCAACCAGAGACGTGTAAGTATTACCTTCAGTCTACACTAGAGGATGCTCTTGGGTCATCGGTGAGGGACAAACTGGTTCCTTCTACACTCAATCTGCAGTGCCTCAAGGCTTAGCCAAGCTCAGCGTTTCAAGGCTTAGCCAAGGCTTAGAGGGTGTTTCAAGTGGCTTAGAAAAGATAAGAAGAAAATGTTCACTTAGGGACAAAAGTGTAATGTAAATGACAAAGTGGTGACAAGTTCTACTCCCCCCTGCTTTAACAGTGCTATTATCACTCAGTATACATTTAAAATAATCGTGCATGCAGGCAGGGACTTAGACAAGACTAGCAGTTTCTTTTTTTTTTTTAATAAATCATCTATTCATTATACATAACATAATTTTAACAGAGAATATGGGACAAATATCAGATAAAGGACATTTCTAAATCACAGTTTGGAAGAGACCTCTAAGATCATCAGGCCCAACCATCTAAATCCTTATGTGCTGTAGTTGTTATCATAGAAAACAAGGAAGGAGAGAAGGAAATTAGGGGCTCTTGCACATTTCTGCAGTGCTATGAAGAAGCACTCACCACAGCACCCATGTCCCACTGGGCAGGAGCTCTCAGGTGAAAATCCTAACTTCTGGCCTCAGAGGCTCTCTGCATTCAGGTTGCTGGGCACAAGCAGGAGCCCCTGTCCTCCCTACAGCTCTTGTGGAGTTTTGGGGCCCAAGACATCCTCACCCAACAGCCTGGAGGATGGAGGCCAGCAGAAAGCTTAAGCACATCCCTAAGCACCCAAGTGCTCCTGTTGATCCAAGATTACATGTATAATCCAGACACACAGCAGTGCCTTCCCTCCCACTGGTAATGAGAGAACTTCTCCAGAAATCTTTGTTTGTACCAAGCACTTGTTTGCAATGGCAATAGTGCCTTGCTCTGCCATGCTTTTATTTTCCTGCTTTGAAAGACTTTCTCCAACAGCTCCCTTTTCAGTGAGCTGCCTCATTTTGCAGGATGAAACCCATTGCAGCACACTGGAACAAATCCAGTGTAATGGAACACCTGGATGCAAATTCAGTCTCTCAGGTGAGATTCAAAGTAATAATAATTAAAAAAAGAATTTTAAATGAAGGGCTTGCAATTTCAGGGGGAGATGGAAAACCCAGGGGAGGATTTTTTTGTTTTTAAAAAATGTTCATGGCATTCAAAACAAAAGTGAAAGAAAAACCCACCGTAAAAAGCCACATTAGTATCAATGTGAGGAGACTAAAGTATGCCATGTCCACAGTAAAACTCCAGCTCAGATGACTCTTCAGGGGCCCTGCCTTTGCAAGGCTTCAGCCAGGAGCTTTTCCCAGGAACAAGATTTGGTCCAGCCTTCAGCCTTGACACAGAATCAAAGAATCAATCATTAAGGTCGGAAGATACCTCTAAGATCATCAAGTCCAACCATACCTATCACTAACATACCACTAAACCATGTGCCTAAGTAGAGTACCTAAATGTTTCTTAAATACCTCCAGGGACGGTGACTGCACCACCTTCCTGGGCAGCCTATTTCAACTCTTAACAACTCTTTCAGTAAAGAAATTTCTCCTTATATCTAATCTAAACCTCCCCTGCTGCAACTTGAAGCCATGACACTTGACAGTCCATCCAGCAGTGTTTATTTCATACACAACATTTTCTGTGTTTTGCTCCTGTCTGAAGGGAAGGTAGATTTTGACCTTTCCTACAGCACAATGTCACCCATCAGCTAGAATGATGGAGAAAGCTACCAAAGCCTTTACCACCCACACACAAAACCACCAAGCCCAGTCCACCATAGTGCTGGTATGGCCCCAAGGAGCAAGGTAATGTAAACTGTACCACAGCTGAAACTCCTCCAATGGGGAAGTTCATGCTGCTGAGTGAACTGGTGGTAGGAAAACCAATTATAAAAGCAGATTAATGATGTATCCAGTAGTCATGACCCTCACCTGAGACTGCAGGTTGCAATTCAAAACTTTGTTGTAGTCCAAAGACCATCTTAATCACTCAAACTGAAGCCGAAACTCCTGCTCTGAACTTTAGAGCCCTCATTTGAATTCAAACCTTTTTCTTCAGAAAATCTGGTTTCCATACAAATCCCCAGATATCCCTTCCTCCCCCAAAGATGTGCAAAATGTTTGGTCTAAGCAGCTCCATGTGGTAACAAATCCCAAAGGCTAATTGTGTGGAAAAGCATTTCCTTTCATCAGGTTTAAATTTTCTGCCTTTTAGCAGACTGCACCTTTTTCCTTGCATCATGGGAAAGCAATGTTTAATGCACAGAGCTGGAAATAGCCCAAGACCACCGAGCTGTTGCGTGAAGACCAGCGGGCTGCCAGCAGCTTTAAACAACTGTTGATCACCACTACCACCAAATTCCAGACAGATTACCAAAAAAGGTCAAGGCCAAACTCCTATTTCTAGGATATAAAAACAGATTTTTTCCAACTGTTGTTACAGAGAGGAATTCAGCTTGTTTGCAGATGACAGGCAAGGCAGAGCTGTCAGTCGGTGGCAGGAGGAGAACACCCAAGGCTTGGGAAATTGTATCTTTCTCCTTTATTTTGCCTTGGTAGTTGCTAACATCACTAACAGCTTTTCAGAGGAAAATGCCAAATCGATCCTCTTTTAGTTTAAAATAAAGACAGTAGTTATTCTGATTTCCCCAGCAGGATCTCTAGGATATCTTTGCAGTGTGAAGAGATCTCCTCCTCCCTCTCCAACTTCACTTTGTCCTCCCAAGCATCTGCAGGGGCTGGTGGCTCTGAAAGCACATTGGGAAAAGCCAGTCCAAGGCACAAAGGGAAAATCTGACAGTGCTGCTACTTTGCTCTTACTATGGAGCAGCTGAGCTGTAGACAGATGTTGGTTCAAGCCCATCAGCCCAGTGTGGTCTGAAAGGCTTCAGGCCCATCTCTCATGTGAGTGAAGCTAGGATGGCAATACTATAGACAGCTTCAAACCATGCAGCCCACAGCTATCTGTGGTGGAGGGCTCTGGATGTGCCTACACCATAGCAAGGGTATAGGTTCAGGTTGCCTTTCTTGCTACCACCTCCTTATAGGTTCTTAACCTTCAGACTACGGCAGAGGTGGTGCCCAGGGATGGAGCAGAGTGGAGTACATCTATCGTTTCCTCAAGAAATCCAAAAGCAGCCTTGTAAAAGAGGACATGCACCCAAGCTCAGCCTAAGAGCCAGAAAAGCACCAGCATCCCCACACCAGGCCTCCAAACACAGTTTTGCTCCTATTTTTGAAAGAGGACAACTTAATAAAAAGGCAAACTCACTAACAGGCAAAAAAGTCAAATTAACATGGTTTCCCAAGCTCATTTGTGTGGCTGACAGCAGACACCAGCCTCTGAAGCCACCACTCCTGGCTCCCTGTGCTTCCCCTCAGCAAGCCATGCACCTCTGGCTGTGCCCATGTCAAGCTCTCTCCTGGGTGCAGACCCACATGTGCTGTGCAGGTCAGGAAGCCTCAGGAGAGCACTGCAGCATTCATTCAGACCTGGTAAGGCAGAGGATGATTTTGTGCACACAGCTCTGCTCACCTTCCTCCCTGCCCAGTCACAACCAACAGAGATGAAATAACTAGCTGATAATCCTAATAAAAATGCAATTAAAAAATAAGCATTACCACTCAAATCCTTTGCTGTAGCAATGTACAGAGTAAGCTTACAGCAGATTAGTTGGCAGCTCCCAGCTACCTCCTGTTCATGTGCATAAACTCCACTTCTCTAAAATAGCTGTTCCTGTAGCCTGCATCTTCAGATAAACCAACACAGCTTTGCACCTTTCCCTGAGAAGACATGGTGTGTGTGGGACAAATGATCATCAGAGGCAAGAAAGCTCTGGGGTAAATCTCCTTTTATTATTGATAGATGTAAATAGAAAGGCTGAAAAGAAGTTAGCTCAGAAAATATCTGGTTACTACACATGAAAATGCAGTGTTTGAGGAAGTTACCCAAAGGGCAGCAGCCTCCCCTAGCCTCAAATCTGCTTCCATTTAAGTCAATAAACATGAACCTCAGCTGAACTACTTAGCAGAGAATTCTTTACAGAGCTTTCATTCAAAATCTTTGGGTGAAAGCAAGTACAATTATGACTTTTGTAGGTTTATGGCCAAGAAAACGTAACCAGGTTATTATGATGGAAACAGTGTCACTCCAACCACCACAGGGGCAATGCCAAGGTTGTGGTTGAGATGGAGCTATGAATATACTTTTTTTTTTTTGGTAAAGTAAAAAAATACACTCTACAATATAGCCAAACATAGTAAATTTCAAAAGTCAGAGCTCTGAGATTTTTCCCTCTTTTTTTTTTTTTTTTTTGTAGTTTCTGAGGAGGTTATTTTTGCTACTGAAGTTTGAAAATGGCTCTTTTTTGGCAGGGTGGAGTTGGGCTGGCTGAATTACCATTTTGAATACAATCTCCTCATTTAACTAGTCTCATTTCCTCAAGTAAGATTCCTCTAGGATAAAAAAAATACTTCATCCATCCTCACTGTTATCTTTGCTTTAAAAAAGTTTCCATGTTGAGTTCAACATGAACATCTTTTCTGTACACGTCCCACACACATTTGGATGGGCAGTTAGGCACGTTCATAACCTCAGCAGTTAAAATTTTGTTTAAACATAGCTCACCTCAAAGAGCTCCAGAACAAGTCAAATTTGTTTCCTGCTGTACACAGGCTTCAAAGCAAGGTCTGTGTGCATTCACATGTCATTAAAGACAATATTGATGAGTTAATGAAAGGTAAAATTGAAGCAAGGCATCCAGCACTTGACAATAATCCAGGGACAATTTTATATTGAAAAAGATCTGTTTCAGTCTAAAGCAGCAGAGAAAGAAGTTGAAGCAGCAGCAGAAGTGCAGGCAGATGCTAAAGCAGCCTCTACGTGCAGAGGGTGAGATGAGGGAAGAAACTGAGCTACAGGTTCTGCTTGTTGTCAGCCAAAACCAGCTGAAGACACGCAGATAATTTTCCCATCCCAGTTTATTTCCCTTTCTTTATGCTTATAATGCAACTACGGATCAACATGATTTTAAATAAAGCCTGAACTGTTGCACAAATTCAAGTTCTACAGATAGTCTTGAGGAAAAAAGAAAGGGATGAGTTCATGAAAACCACATACAAACATAACTGGTTTCTTTAGGAGTGTGAAGGTGATCTTGTCACTTTTTTCTCTAACAGCCTAATGATTATTATTGTCTTGAACCTCAAAGATTAAAATCTTGATCAGACTCAACTTGAGGCTGGGGAAGAACCCATATTTTGTCAATGTTTGCCTCCAAGACACCTTCAAATTCATTTTCCTTCTGCTTTTGCTCTTGCCTTTCCACTGCTTTTCCCCAACTGCCTTCTATAAAGAGGTCTGTGTTCATGGCACTCCAATACCAAGGTGGAGGGACCAGCAGTCCCTTCTGTGCTGGAGTGAGAAACCAGGTTTGGTTTGATTCAACTTGTTGCAGAGTTTTGCACATGCATGAGTTTGAGGAATTGCACAACAGGCCTAGTTTGACTTTTTTTTCAAAGGATTAAGAGGTAATATGGAAAACAGTACATCAAGAATTCTCCGTATCCTGGGTTTCCTTCTTCTACATCCCACGCTACAAATGTTTCATGCCCTCAATTTGGTTTCTGGGTCACTCTGGCAGTTCTTGCACCACCAGCCTCAGCAGCGGAGTATGTGAAGAAGCTCAGCATGGGGACTAGACCCTGCTCTATCACTCCACCCTGTTCAGGTGCTCCAATCCCATGTGGAGACCAGTTTGGCCAAAACTCAGCTCATGCAGGGAGAACATCCATGTCATCTTGCTTTTCTCAGTCACCACTTTCTTTGCAGTGTGGAAGCACTTCCCAGTCTGGTCTGCAGGGCCGGGTGCCAAGGGCAACATCCCATCCTACCACTGGAAATAGCAGAGTTCTCCTTCATTTCACAGTATCACAGTATAGATTAGGGGTTGGAAGGGACCTAGAAAGGTCATCTAGTCCAACCCCCCTGCCAGAGCAGGATCACCTAGATGAGGTCACACAGGAATGTGTCCAGGCAGCTCTTGAATGTCTCCAGAGAAGGAGATTCCACAGCTCTCCTGGGCAGCCTGTTCCAGTGCTCTGTCACCCTCACTGTAAAGAAGTTTTTCCTCATGTTAATACTAAACCTCGTGTGGTCCAACTTACTCCCATTCCTTCTTGTCCTAACATTGGATGACATTGAGAAGAGCCTGGCTCCCTCCTCCCGACACTCGTCCTTAACATATTTGTAAACATTAATGAGGTCCTCTCTCTCAGGTCTTCTCCAGGCTGAAGGGGACCCAGCTCTCTCAGCCTGTTCTCGTAGGGCAGATGCTCCACTCCTTTAATGATCTTGGTGGCCCTACACTGGACTCTCTCCAGCAGCTCCCTATCCTTCTTGAGCTGAGGGGCCCAGAACTAGACACNTGCTGTGTCTCACCTAAAAAAAATCCATAGCGCAGGCTCGAGGGTGCTATCCGCTATCCTCTTTTTATCAGTGAGCTTGTAAAAGGCACTGATGAGGAGCGTGAATGGAGCCCTCCCTGGATCTTCATTCGCGAAGCCTAGCCACGATGACAATGACTTTACATTTACCCTTGTTAAATTGCATTGAGTTTCTCCCTGTCCATCTCTCTAGTCTGTCCAGGTCACGCTGGATGGCAGCACAGCCTTCTGGTGTGCCAGCCACTCCTCCAAGCTTGGTATCATCTGCAAACTTGCTGAGGGTACACTCTACCCGTACGTCCAGATCATTGATGAATATATTGAACAGTACTGGACCCAGCACTGACCCCTGGGGCACACCACTAGTCACAGGCCTCCAGTTAGATTCTGCTCCACCAACCACAACTCTCTGGGCTCTGTCCTTCAGCCAGTTCCCAATCCATCTCACAGCACAGTCTCCCAGTCCATACTTCTTAAGTTTGGCAATGAGGATGCCATGGGAGACAGTATCAAAATCACATGACCCAAGATTTCACACAAATTTTTTTTGCTGTTTGTTATTCTATGAAGGGGGAACTTTCTGGGGGAAATGACAGTATTGAAGAAGTCACTTCAGCACAGCCAAGAGCCAAACACTTTTTGTTATTTGCCCCTCAAACTGGTTGTATGGCTAGGCTTCGTGAACGAAGATCCAGGGAGGGCTCCATCCACGCTCCTCATCAGCGCCTTCTACAAGTGTGCTAATAAAAAGAGGATAGCGGATAGCACCCTTGAGCCTGCGCAGTGGATTTTTTTAGGTGAGACACAGCATGTGCAGAGCTGGACCCACCCTTTAGTCCTAAGGTTCATCTGCCAGGGCCTAGCAAGCTTGGACGCTGGCAGTGAAGTCCCTAGGACAGAGGTTTTATTAGAGTGTCCTTCTCTTAGATGGAAGGCCTTACTGGGCTAAACAAGCTCCATCTGCCCGGGTTTGGAATTAGAGTTGTCCTTTTAGGATTTCAGCTCTCTGGTGCTCTTGGAGTGCTCTAGGTGTACTGTAGGCTGCTCTAGAATGCCCTAGGTGTTCTCTAGGGTGTCCTACAAGAGCTCTAGGGACTTGATAGGTGTGTTCTGTGGTGCTCTGGGAGTGCTCTAGTGTTCCTAGGATGACTGCCAGAGGGCTAATGAGCACATCCTACCCATACAAGGATTATAGGAACATGGGTATCACTCCCCACACTTTACCATGGGCAACAAGTTTAATGCTCCCTCTGCTGTTGGCACAGTTATCGCACCGGGGCCACTGGAGACCCCAAGTGATTTTCAGACTGTGCCTGCCCTCAAACTGGTTAACATTTGGTGTATTGCCCTCAATGCATTGGTGAAGATATTCACTCATATCCACTGTGTGCCAAAATGCAAGTTAATTTGTCATACAATTCAAAGTGGTTTGAGTCATCTACATCCCTGGCTATCAGTGTCCAGACAGACACCACATCCATCCATGCACGCATTAAATAAAGAATTAAAAACAGACCATCAGTTCCCCTAGACCTGAAATAACATGTCTGATCCCAGGAAAGCAACAGACCCAAGAGGCACAACCTCAGCTGAGGAGATGCAACTCAGGTGGTTTTGCTAATGCAGCCTCAAGTGGTGGTGGCCTAATCCTTCTGCTTTCCTGGAGGCTGCAGCTGGGGAGGGGGCACTGAAGATGTTCCAGCAGTGCTGGTACCACCTCCTTGGCTGAGTTTAGATGCTGACGAATAGCAGATCAATTATTCATCAGCTAAAAGGCAGACTTCTATTACAACAGATGTTTCTCCGAATGTTTGACACTGCCCATTAACTCACCCTTTAATTTTAATTGCTTAACTAATGGCTATGTTCAAGGTTAAATGAGTTTAAATCTTCATTCTTCTCTTGCACCACTTAATACAAAGATACTATCCAACCTAATGAGGAAAAGGGAGGGAGATTGAACCAAACCAAGTATCATCTTTGACAGGATACAAACACGTGGCTTGTTAATACCCTGTACACCTGCCTGGTGGTAGGCACAACACTCAGACCTGATTTTCCCTAAAGCAAAACAGCAATGAAAGGATTCATCAAGCTGAAGGTGACCATAGAGTTGCAAACCTGGGCTGGACCTGGGACTACAGTCAGGAAGGAAGCTGAATGGGGCAAGCATCCTTCCTGAAGCTAATGTAGAGAGGAAGTGCCTGCTCAGGGAGGTAGGAAAGGTTTGATTCAAACATGTTGATTAGGTAGCCTCCAAACTGAGAACTTGGCAAGCACAGTCTGAAAATCACTTGGGGTCTTCTGTGGCCCCTGGTGCGATAACTGTGCCAACAGCAGAGGGAGCATTAAACTCATTGCCCACGGTAAAGTGTGGGGAGTGAGACCCATGTTCCTAGAATCCTTGGATGGGTAGGATGAGCTCATTAGCCTTCTGGCAGTCATCCTAGGAGAGGGACAACTCTGATTCCAAACCCAGGCAGATGGAGCTTGTTTAGCTCTGTAAGGCCTTCCATCTAAGAGAAGGACACTCTAATAAAACCTCCATCCTAAGGACTTCGCTGCCAGCATCCAAGCTTGCTAGGCCCTGGCAGATGACCCTTAGGACTAAAGGGTGGGTCCAGCTCTGTGCATGCTGTGTCTCACCTAAAAAAATTCCATGGAGCCCTCTCTGGATCTTCATTCGCGAAGCCTAGCCATACAAACTGAGAACTTGACTTACATGAGTAATTTAGGTTTGTAAATCACAGTGCTATTGGCCTGGCATGGTGCCCCCTTATTCTTCCTATAAACATTTACAGCCCAGCTGAGGAGCACACTTTGCTGGCAGAGCAGGAAAGGAGCTCCCTTCCAGTACCTAAAGAGGGTCTACAGGAAAGTTTAGGAGGGACTTTTTATCAGGGAGCATAGTGATAGAATGAAGGGCAATGGTTTCAAACTGAAAGAGAGTAGATTTAGATTAGATATTAGGAAGGAATTCTTTACTGTCAGGGTGATGAGAGACTGGAACTGGTTGCCCAAAGAATCATAGAATCATAGAACTGGTTGCCCAAAGAATCATAGAATCATAGAACAGTTACAGCTGGAAGAGACCTTAGAGATCATCAAGTCCAGCCTTTGTCTTAGCCCTATCAACCTATTAAATGATGCCCCCCCAACACAACATCTACCTGTCTCTTAAACACCTCCAGGGATGGAGACTCAACCACCTCCCTGGGCAGCCTGTTCCAATGGCTGACAACCCTTTCAGTAAAGAAATTCCTCCTAATCTCTAGCCTGAACCTCCCCTGGCGCAATTTCCATCCATTTCCCCTTGTCCTATCACTCTCCACTAGGGTGAACAGACCAGTCCCTGCCTCTCTACAACCTCCCTTTAGGTAGTTATAGAGAGCGATGAGGTCTCCCCTCAACCTTCTCTTTTTCAGGCTAAACAGGCCCAGATCCCTCAGTCTTTCCTCCTCAGGCTTATGTTCTAAGCCCTTTACCAGCTTGGTAGCCCACCTCTGTAAGAGGCTGTGGATGCCCCCTCCCTGGAAGTGTTTGAGGTCAGGTTGGGTAGAGCTTTGAGCCACCTGGCCTAGTCAAAGGTGTCCCTGCCTTAGCTGAGTGGTTGAAACTAAGTGATCTTCTATAATTCTATGATTCTATGATCTTTAAAGTCCCTTCCAATCCAAATCATTCCATGATTCACCTCCCTGCCTAGGGCAGCAGGGAGGGATTAATCTGTCACAGGATATGACTTTAGTGAAGTGCCAGGCTGCAGGGCAGTGGATGTTGCTGCCATTGCACCCTTCTCCATTCATTTTTTGTCAGGAAAGACTACACAGCTGGTGCTCAGCATCTTAGCAAGATCACAAGCACACAAATTTCTGCAGCATGTGTAGCTGTGGTCTTGCTATCTGCCAAGCCGGTAAATACCATGCATTTTAGCTCTATGACTTGGCACCCCCAGGAATGAGCAATGTAGGTGCTGCTAATGCCACAGAAAGAAGCATGCCCCTGCCCCCTCACTGCAGGCACTAGGATGTCCCCACAGCAGTACCTAACTTCATTGCCAGGATCAATCTTTTCAAGTCACACTAGAATAAAACATAAAGACACATCCTGGAGAAGCCACATCATCAGGCAGGAGGCTTTTCCCCAACTCAGGCAGGGTCAAAGACACCCTTGGGCATCACATCTGTTGACAAAACTCAACAGATTGCACCATTTTTTTTAGATGGGCCCATGGATTTAGTTTTGATAGTTCAGATCTGCCCCCACAAAATAAATTACCAGTACCAATGGGAATAATGGGAGAGGCAGGACCAGATCCAGCCAAGGGAACAGCAGCAGCACAGTACCTTCATCCCAGGAGAGGGACTGCACACACAGTCAAGGAAAACACTTTTTATTTTCTGTATCTTACCACATTAAGGACATGAGGGAAGGAAAGAGGAAGCAGGTAAAAGAAAAAGCATTTTCTTTCAGCATAGAGGAGAAAAGGAAGAAAGTCTCATTTTCTGGGTTGCTTTCTTTCCTTTTGCTCCTCTTTCAAGTGGTGAAGGAGTAGAGATTAATACATACCATTCTCCAGGTGGTTCTTACTCTTCAGGATATTTTGGTCCAGAAACATCTTGTCTGTTTTGTGAACAATTTGGAGACTGAAAGGTGAGCACACCCCATATCAGGGCTACAGGAGTCTAGGGCCTAAGCTCTCCTTTGCTGGTGTAGATCTAGCTCAGTTTAACCATTACAGCCAAACTAGGCTCTTAGCACTATGTTCCTACCAAGATTTTGTAAAAACCCTTTGGTTGCACTCCTTGCTCATATTCAGAAAGGAGAGTCCCCACTTTCTGTCCTGAAAATGCTCAAGGTCAGATTGGACAAGGCTCTGAGCAACTTGATCTAGTTGAAGTTGTCTGGACTCATTTCAGGAGGGTTGAACTAAATGACCCTTAAAGGCCCCTTCCAACCCATACTATTCTAAGATTTACCAAGGATGTTATAACCAGTTGCTTCACTACTATCATTCATCAGCCACCACCACAATCATGATCTAGAGCATGCCCAGGCCTGGTTGTCCATGTGGGAAGAAGGAAAAAAGTTGAAGGACAGCCCTGTTCCCTGTTGTCACAAACAGCATTATACCACAGATGCTAAGACCGCGGTTAAACATCCATCCTGGTCCCAGGGATAGTTTAGTATGAGAATTGATGCTCCCTCCTTGCTGTCAGTCTCCTCCACCCCAAAACGGTGCCAAAGAGAGACAGCTGAAAATCTGTGACCTCCCAATTTCACATGCAGCAGGAACACTTCTCAGCACTTCTTCCCAGCTAAGCAATAATAAAGTGGAACAAGCCTCTTTAGTTTAGTTTCTAAACTGAAAAGTTGTTAGGTTTTTTTAAGTTGGGTTTGTTGGGTTTTTTTTACCCCAAGCAGGCTCACGAGGACATCCACTCATTTGATTTTGGCTCCAGCTCAGCAGCATTCAGTAGTGACAACCATCAATCCTGCCAGACAGCCGATGGCACAGGCTGCTAGGAGTGGGCGATCTCCATTTTTTGCAGCTCCACTGCAATTTGCGTGGCAGTTCAACGCTAACTGGCAGCCAGCCAGGCCTTCAGCATCCTCCTCCCACCCAGAAAGGTGTCTCTGCAGAGCAAGGTGCTGGGGCTGTCTGATGGCTGCCAAGACCACGGCATGAACCGTGCCAGTCCTGCAAATAGACGCCGGATCGCAGAGCTGTTAATCCTACACATTTCAGTGTCGCAAATTTCACCAGTGAACGGGGGTTTTTTTTTCCCCTCCTACCCACTGAGTGGTATTAAGTTTAATTTTATGGATGGTTAGGCACAGCCCAATTTTTGGCATAAGGGGAGGTTACACCAAGCACTGGCAATGTCAAGGTCCAGCTACTGGCTTGTCCCTACCCTTTGGTGAATATTGGATATCTGAATACTGAAGTGAGGATTTTGTTCTTTGTTCTTGAACTCATTCTTTCCATCCCAGGGGCCAGTGGAATGTAATCTCTCCAGATGCCAGCACCTCTTAGGAAATTGTAATATAGCAGCTATGTACTGTGAGTAGCTTATTCATACTTGGAGAAAATAATAGTAATATCCTTGGGGGACGGTTTTAAAACGATGCACAGTGACACAGTCCTGGAGACAGGAAGGATTTACTTCAGCTGAGGATATGTCCCTCAAACACACTCTTTTTCAAGAGCAGCAGCAGAGCTGGCGTTTCATATTTTGCTCTTGGTTTGTTTAAAGTCTTTTCTCGCTGTTTAAAACCACCAGTGCTTCCTTCCTGGGGAGGGAGGCAATGCTTTTAGGGCTGCTGTAAATAATCAGAGCCAGAACAATTGGCTGAGTAAATTATTCTGTCTGCTGACATTAACAGACTCCGCTGAGCTACTAGGAACCTGATCAGCTTTCCCCCCCTTCCCTTGCTACTGTTGCAATAAAATAAAGATTTGCTGAAAGTTCCTCTTCAGAGCAAAGCAAAAGAAATGCTTTGTGGAGAGCAATTCTAGGGAGCATTCTCAAAGCTCTCATTGACCAACTCCGAATTAAGAGGTTTGTTGAGAAGAAAAAGCATGCAGGAGAACAAGGGGGCCCGAAGAGCCAACTGACAGATTACCACATGACAAAGCTAAAAGGGAACTCCAAACCCTGCCAGCACGGCTGCCCGCAGAGCTTGCCAAGAGCCAGATGCTGCCACGGGGATAATATCCTCCAGGGCTGGGGAATCAGGAGCTTCTCAGCCTGCTGAGCTGAGGACAAGGGGATGGAGGGGCAGCTGTGCATCTCAAGCCCATCATCTATAAGAAAAAGCCTCAAAAGAGTCAGAGACAGGTCTCTTGGGGGGTAAAAAACCAAAACAAAACAAAAAACAACAGCGTATCTGCTTCTTACCCAGAAACTCCTCTGGGGCAGGGGCGAAAAGCTGAAAAAAAAAAAAGGAGAAAAATTCTGAGTCCTTCTGGGTAGTGTCTTTCCTCCTTATGCAAAGCCAACTGCCACTCGCAGCAGGGGGGATGGCAAACAGGTCAGGCAGGGGAAGAAATGACACATAAGCAAGGGAATAACCAATACACTTTGCAGAATTAGGAACCAAACTGCACATACTCAGGAGCTCAGTGCTCACCCCACTCTAAGCAGACTTTTATTAATAACCAGCTCTGATGGCTCTGCAGCAGGGTTATACCAAGAAAAGGGCAAGTTAACATCGGTGTTAATATTACCCTTGAATCAAACTACCATAAACACAAAATATTTGTTTCATTGCTACTGGGCAACATCTGTTCCCAATGTCTTACTCACTCTCTGCTCTCCCTCCCTCGGGGTTTCAAAGTACATAAGGAAGAGGGAGAGGCTCATAGGTAGCCGACGTTGCTGTGCCCACTTGGAAGTTGTGCAACATCAGAGGCCGTTCAACAGCCTTTACACGGGCAAAAGTCTGCACTGGAGTTTGCCCCACCAGGGCAGAGCTTTGCAGGGTATGACCAACAAACCAGACACTTTCCATAGAAAGTGCATTATATTTTCTGCAATTTGGTACTTCCATGAGTGAAAACCTAGGGGAATGGCAAACCCGAAGACTTACCTGAAAGGCTACAAACCTAATACTTTCCTTAGCAGATATAAAAAAAAATATTAAAAAATCCTATTTTAAACCCCACCAAATCAGCCAGCTTTGGCTGCAGTGCCAAAAGCCAGCAGTGCAGTAAGAGCTCTCACTACATCTATTTACTTCCACAGAACCCTTTAACACCACTCAGTTGTAAAAGCTCAGGGAGTTTGTGCCAGGTCATGATGTGGAGACAGGCTCTCCCAGGGAAACTCCTAGCACTGACATTTTAGCAACAAGACTTTGAGATATGTCAGCTTGAGAGGAGAATTACAAGATCTAGATATCATGACTGTGCATGAGATCATCCTGGGGGACAAATTCAGGTTTTGTAGCTACATTCCCAATACCTCCTTGCACTCCCCTGTGCTCCATCACTGCATATAACCATATCACATACACAGGAGACCCAGTAAACAGGGAAAAACACATATAAAAAGGCACATTTTGAAAAATCATTTTCCAAGATAAACTTCCTATGTTTCCTTATTCTGAAAGCAGTTGACATTTTTTGTTGGGTTTGAAATAAATGAAACAAACAGCTAAAACTTCTGATTTGAAGGTGAATAATAGATCATTGCAAGAACTTGCCAGTATGCTACTGGAGGCACAGTGAACCACTGCAAGAAAGTCACTGTGCTCACACTGTACATCAGAGCAGTGTTCAGTAAGTTTTGGCATCTTTTGATGTTTGCAAATACTGTAGAACAAAGTGTCATCTGATCTTCTAAATTCTAGTTTTACAAGCAGCAAGGCTGAAAAAACTCAAGCCCAATTAAACAGGTGGCTTTTGTTGCTGGAAGTCTCGGGTGACTTTTTAGCCTAATTTTAGTGGTAGCAGGAGTTTCTGATTCTGCTGATGCCAGGGAGTTAAATGCAGTGCTCAGGAAGTATTGCAGTTTCTCTGCCCCACTGGAACTTGGTGCTACCAGGAACTAGAGCACCTCTACCCAATTAGCACCAGCAACAAATAGCTGGACCACTATGACCTTCACTTTAGGATGTGGCCACACCCAGAGCCTTATACTTCACTCCAAAAAAATCAGTCACCCCTTCTGTGTTCAAGTTTGCAACCCCAGGTTCCTCCCTCCCCAAAATTGTCCTCACCCACTGGGTACAGAGCCTGGCTCTCATCTTCACTGTCTCTTCCAACAAGTCTTGCCCTTGCAGAAGGCGATGGAGAACCATGTGTGCACATCGCTGTCTGTACCCTAGGCAATGAGGCCCTATTCAAGATTGAGAATGGCAACCTTAAGGTCCCAAAAGGCTGTCAAAGGCTTGAAGCTCTGGCTGCATCCTTCTCAGGCAAGCACTGCCACCCCTGGGTTATTGCACTGAAAGGCGTTACTGACTCCAGTTCCTTTCCTTCCCCATATTTGAGAAGGTCCTGATGAGAAAATATTGGGTACTTGAGACTGTACCACCTCTGGATATATGAAGCTGAATAGCTTTCTGTGTTCCAATATCACGGTATTGAAACTAGGACTAGGTGGCAACCAAGCAGCTCAGCAGAGCTTCCTCAGACCTGCTCCCAACTACGGCAAAACTCAACTCTCTGGGTAAACTTGAGCTTAAGCAAACTTTCCATGCTCCCTCAGAAGCATGGAGCTGCAAGTTTGTCTCCCAGATGTAGAAGCACCAGAAGGCAAAGCACTATGCAAACCAGGAGATGACATTGAGCAGGCATTACCCCTGCTTCACCCTTTCATCAGCCTGGAGCAGGACAGAAATATGGGTACCGGCAGCACCAGACATCATAAGACCAACTGTTTGCTGACAGCCATCCAGCAGCACTGGACCCTTTTCCATCCAGCACTCAGTTTCTCCACCATAATCTCGACATACATCAGCTGAAGTGCTTGAACATTACAGGGCATCATATTCACTACCTCATTCACTTACCAACACTACCACAGGCTACACTGTCCTGCACTGGTCCAGCTCCAGTCTAATAGGTCTCACAATAAGCCCTGGTGTAGCCTGATCTCTGGTTCCCTTTTCCTAGCATGATGTATCTGAACATTTGCCTTTCAATTTAATGCAAAAAAAAAGTTTCCTTAGTAAGAGACTATTTGAGTTATTTCTGAAGCCAGAACTGGAGGTTCATTTAGAAGGCTGCAAGAAAGGCAAAGTAACCACATTAGGTATTTTCCCCTAAAAACATCAATTATTTTAATTAAAAAGAGATCAAAAATCTATCTTAAGCAAAAACCTAAGACAAGGTACAGAAGAACACAGCCTAGTTCTGGCCAAGCAGATGTAGGTCCCTAAACGTTATCTGAAGAGCAAACACAGCACTGAGGTCTTAACCTTGCACACTTTACAGAAGTCATTTTTACCCAACAGCCCATTTCACATGCTACCCACCTACAGACAGCAGTTTGTGCCTTGGGGTCTCCTGTATCTCGATTGGCCATGAAATAAAGCACCCAGGGGGCTTTAGAATAAACTTGGGCAAAGCAGCAAAACTGCAGAACAAGACTCTGCATCCCAGTCTAGTTTGTGAGTTGGGTCAGTTTACCACATAAGCCCATTTTTATAGCTCAGTCATCACACTGCCAGCAAACCTCACTCCTTATCCACCTGGAAAGGCAAAAACATCAGAACATATGACCTGGACTAGACATTAGGGGGAGAAAAAAAGCTTTCCCGGCTAAGGGACAGGTGAGCACGACAACAGATTGCCTGAGAAGGTTCCCACCAGTAGGTTAGACACATCATCGTCGTCGTCGTCATGGCTAGGGTTTGCAAACAAAGATCCAGGGAGGGCTCCATAGGTTAGACATGTACTCATCAGGTAAAACTAACACTGAGTTTGCCCTGCCCAGCAGCAGGACAGACCAGACAAGCTCACTTCCTATAATCTTCCAAGGATTTTGTGTATGTTTTTGCAAAAGAGTGAAAGGGTTTACTTACAATACATTTTCAGAAACAAAACTGTTAGGTGTGTAAGAGCATCTCTAACGAAATGATTTCAAGGTAACCAGCTGCTTCTGACAGCTGACATCAGAAGGGTTGAAGTCCTAGTCACTGCAACTACTTGTGGTCTACCAAAACTAAGATATTTTTATTCCATTTACAAAGTAAGGGAGCTAGAAGCTTCTGCTCCTTCAAATATCACTGTCCCACTGTAAAATAAAGATAGTTTCTGGTACATGAGAAACGTTGCAAGGCTTTCCTGGTCCTTGTTCAAGTGTTCATTGCCACAACCCATTGCACAGATGTGATGGATTTTTGAACACAAGTTCTATTATGTTTTCTGCCAGAGGCTCACATGCATACAGGCTTTCAAAACACCTTGCCAGGTAGTTACTTTTTATACTGACTCAGTATTTGCTGGCAGTCGCTGCCAAGCATTAGCTTGAGTCTTACCAATAAGCTGGGAAGTCAGCACTGCAAATGAAATTCTTCGTGTTATCTGAACAATCATCCTCCACCCATCCTGAAGGAAAATTCAAGCAATCCTCACACTTAAGGATCTACCCAAGATGAATGAGTGGAATTTGTGATACCCAAGGCAGATTTGGTATCACCCTTTTTTGCCCACCTCTTATACCCAGCCCAGCCCCACATCTGTTCTGCAAAATCCTGCTGAACCAGAGCTGCCTTATTTCCCCCACTTTGGGGACACTGTATTTTCACACTTGTGCTTTCAAGTCCAAGCTCTCTCAGTGTGACCTTGGGAATGAAGATGGCACTGTCTCATTCCTGTCTTGTGCCAGCCAGGAAGCCCAGCACCTGCCAAGCACCAACCAGACGCTGCAGAACATCACAAAGTGTAAGGGAGGTTCTTCCCTTCCACAGCCAATGCCAAAACAGCCATTTGATAATTAACCACCCCAATCGAGCCAGACAAGCCACGACCACAACAGCAAAGATTGCTGCACTCCCCCACACAACCTGTGCCCCACGGGGTAGCTGGGAGGAGGTTAGAAGCTGACCCCAGACCTCGCTTGCAGACACAGCGGCAGATGTGTCGGGCTTCCCCACAGTCTCCCCCTTGGCTGGCAGATGCTGGCCTCTCTGGGAAAGTGCTAAATGGATTCTGCTGAATCACTGCAGCAGATGGTTCGTAACACCACCTGGATAGCACAGAAAAAAAAGAGAGAGATAAGGAAGGTTGGGGAACAGAAAGTACCTAGTGTGTGGGCTAACTTATCCCCAGGGAGAAGTAACCTGTGGATAAGGTTGTCATCTGAACTTTGGTTTCCTCAAATTCCTATGTTATTAAGACTGATAACATCCCTTCCTAGGCAATTTTGTCCTGAGGTCTACAAAATATATTGCTTTAAAAACCATTGGGAAAAGCCTTCAAAACCCCTTGGGATGCCAGAGCCCACCCTTTGCGCCACTGGAAAACTTTGGCAATACTGCCCAGTACAGGCTGCTTCGCCTAGTAGCAGCATCAGCCTTCATCCCTGCCTGTGCCTAACTCCTTTTGTTGGGGTAGGGCACATACAAGGCTGATGCATGTATGAGGCCTAAGAATACTACAACAGGGGGGTTAGGGAGTTTGAGCTTGTTTGTTTGTTTTTAAAGCCAGGTTGGCAAGTACTTTTCTGCAACAGATCATTTTGAAAGTGCAGAGGAGCCAGCTGTGTACAGAGCGTGCAGCTGTATGAGAGGGAACAACAAACAGGAAACAGGTAACAATAACCAACATGTTTGCTCACTCTCCTGTTAAACAGCACTAGAGATTTGTTGTTTTTTCTTTCCCCCAATTTGGATGAAAAGAGCTAGTCAGGAAGAGAGCAGAGGGCTATGGTGCCTACACACAGGGTGCACAGGTGGAAAGCGCTCAGCATCCTTCTGCAGTAGCTCATCCCCACACATGAAAAGAAACCAGGATCCCTCAGTCCAGTTGTTATGAAAGACACCTCACTGCACAGAGTTGCTCAATCTGTGGCACTTCCAGCCAGTTCCTTCCCGGCACAAAACATCAAGTCATTTGAGACAAAATGTTCTCTATGCAGGTCACTTGCAGCCCTGTTCACAATTCCTTCTCCTCCCAGGACAAGGAGTTTTCACACACCAACTGCACTGTAGGCTCGACTCCATTTTACTTGAGCCCAGCTTTGTCCTACATAGGCTGTTTCTGCTGGGTCACACCTGCCATTGATTTCCTCAGATAACAGCTGCTGGTTTACATTCTGCTGTGTGCCTTCCTCAGCAAAATGGCACAGGAAGATACTCATGGGCAAGCAAAGCTCAGGGTGGCACAATCTAAGCCTGAGCACCAGTAAAATCTGGATGGTGACATATACCCTTCAAGCTGAGCAATAAAAAGATCACTCTATCCCTCCACGTTTGGAGGCTTATTTCACCTGCAAGAACCTAATTTAAGCAATAAATATGGTCCGTCTGCACAGTGATTCCCATAACATAGGATCCAACAGCACCAGGTACTCTCACCTGGTGACATCCTCATGGCTCAGCACAAACCATCCTTAGTGGCTGGGAGGCAGTCAGTCCAAATCCACAACCCAAGCTAGGAAAAACCCACTCCTCCACAGTCTCCAGCTGCACGTTGGCATTAGGTGACACATGGCCAGATGCACCAGACATCCACAGCCACCCCTGTATGTACCAAGGCCAGACCACCTCTGGAAGGCACTTAGCACTTCAAAACAAAAGCTATAAATTAATAAAGAAATACGTTTCACAGCACTCATCCCAAGGATAACCCTGCTTTGCAAGGGCAGCAAGAACCCAAGCTGCTGGCATTCGTAGGATTGACCATTGCCAATGTAAGGAGCCCATTACATGCTGCAATACTGGACAATGACAGCCCCTGTAGCCCGAGTTTGAAGACCAGATACCCTTGGGGGTCACCCCCCTTCCCATAGGGAAGGGCCTGATCATCCACAGCACAGCCATGAGCTGGCAGGGAGGAACCCTGCCTAGAGGTATCCCATTGCTTATTTGGTACGTGCACACCCCACACCCCCCCTTTTCCACTACCCACTTAGCGGTTTGGTTTCCTCTCAAAGCTTTTTATATTTCACATTCCTAAGATTTAATTATGTTATCAGAACAACAGGCATCAGGATTTGGAGTGCCAGAATTCACATTAGCAATTGCTATCAACAAAGAAAATGGGCACAGCATGCCCATGCCAGAGTAGATGTGGGCTGCTCTCCTCAATCTCCTCACAGTTATTTATAGCCTGTTTGCAAGCCATCCACCTCCCAGGTTTAGCTTCAAGCTTGCTTCTTTCTGAGTAACCTTCTTCCTCAAAGAAAAGTCCTTTTGCCTCCTCCTTCCCTAACACAACACCCAGATTTGGACACAGTTAATTTTGTGGGGCAGGATGGATAAAATATCTTTGAAGCTTCTTCTATACATCTCTAACAGGAGAGTGAAAACAAAATGCCACGAATAAGCTGCAGGGACACCCACGCCCCAGGGGCAGAAATAAAGAAAAAATAATTTAAAAAATATTTTTAGTTTTTAACACTTCACCACATTATAGCCAGGGGATGCAGGGCCACTGCGTATCTCCCGGCAGCTTTCTGCCCTCCCTGCAGACAAGGATGGAGGCACAGTCTCCATGAGGCAGGACGCATGCTTGAACTCAAGAAATGCCTACCTATTCGGAGATGATTGCGAAGAAGTGGCTATGTGATAGCAGGAGCGGAGAGAGAGCTGTGCCTCCATACCAGCATTAACTGTAATTTGCCCATCCCTCAACCAGCACCATTTCAAGGCAGTCTGATTTTGCCAGGATTCTTCACCTCCAAATAATTCAGAAGCACAAGATGCAGTGCGTGTAGTACAGGTGCAGACCTACCCACCAGCTTACTTTCCTCCCTTGAGCGGCAGCTGGCACAGGCAGCTCACACGTTCCTTCTGGCTAATCCCAGCTCCTGCTAAAGTCAACCCAAGTTTTAAGGCAGACACTAGCAGGAGTTGGCCCAGACCTCAGCTCTCCCAAGCTTGCCAGAGATTCAGCTCTTGAGTGAACCCCTTCATGCAAATTAGCCTGCAAGGCTTTGGTCAGCCCAATAGTGTTGGGATACTGGCAGGCACTGGCACCTTCGCTGGGCTGTCCTCACACATCTGCATCACTTCTGCACCCACAGGTTTGTCACCTGGTTCCCAGCACCCGCCTGCAGCTGTAGAGCAGCATCACTCAGGGCAGGGCTGGTCTGAAGCTCAACTCAGGGCACTGAAGGGAGGGCTGAGCCCAATCAAACCTCCCTGATGCTTTGGTTAAAATGCAGAAGTGGTGCTGGTTTTAGTCCTGCCCAGTGACTAAGGAAATGCTCAGTCAGGCTCTGACTGAGATAGAGCAGCTCCTCACATGCCTAAAATTCCATGTGGCCCTGGAAAAGAAAGAAATTAAGAGTATATAGTAATAATTTTTTTAGAAAAGCAGCACATTCACCTGTAAAATATTAGTAAATAATACAATGAAAATAAACCATTATGATTAATAAACAATAATAAAAACCCCAAACACCCACACCTCTTCTGCTGAAGGGGAGGAGGCTCAAGCTTACAACTCTAGCATGTTTTATTTTTGTGTAAATTTATAGACAACAATCCTAGTCACGATTGTCACATTGTACAGCACATACCAATACAGTTGCAAACAGAACTTCACGCAAAACTAAGCACTAACAGTAGCCTGAATCACTCTTCCTGCGATTGTCATACCTAGACTAACAGTATTACACTAACACTGAAGAAAAAATAGTTCACTATAAAACAGTGATAGAATGTTTTTATAAAATATATTCCATTCCAATAGCTTTTCTACATACTGTATACTATAAAACTCTCCCACAAAAATTAGTGTCTTTAAATATACATATTTAATCTGAACTGCACCAAGATTAAAAACAATTAAAAATATCAATGATTTTTTTGTTGTTTGGTTTTTTGTTTTTGTTGTTGTTGTTTTTACATTAACTTCACAGTATTTGTTTGCAGTAGAAGACAAATCCAGTGTTTAAAACGCAGAGCAGGACTATTCCCTACAAGAGACAGTGACCACCCTACAGTGAAATAGTTTATGAAGAGACAAGCCTAAGTGTGCCATGGTTTTAGTACTTCTCTGTAGAGCCATGAACCATTTCAAAAACATGCTCCAAGCTATTGCAACTTAAAAATAAGTGAGACACACAGACAGAGAGCCAAAAAAAGTCACCTTAAGAACAAAAATAAGTGCAAACATTTTTTTTTTTTACTTTAGAAATTCAAGCTATAAGGAGTGGGAACACAAATACCAGACTATGAGAACAGCATGTTCATGATGGAATCAAGAATGAGAAAGTCTTTTTTTTGTTGTTGTTTTAAAAAACTTTTGCCCCATATTCACTGCAGTACAGAGCATGCTCATAGCATCAGTTTAATTAATTATTTCTATACTAAGATCAGACACAAACTTGTTTCAACTTTTCCCTGCTCCATACGCTAATGATGTTCTTATGGCACATTCTAAAAGAAAAAAGAAACACTAACTGATGACTGAAATGCAAAAAAGTGTCACAAGAATGCAAAATTAAGATTACCAGCTTCAGTATTGCTGACTCTACATTAAACTCTTACATGTTGTTCAACATGCAAAACCCATTGTTATAAAACTTAAAGTGAAGTGTAAATTAACTAGTTTTGAAATAGATTAACAGTAATAATTCCACTTCAAAAAAAAAAATCTAATAAATACTATATCAAGTATCTTCAGGAGAAAAAAAATAACTTATTTAGTAGAAAGAAAAATAACTTAATTTTAGTAGATTTTTGTTCAGTGCTATTTCCAATCACAGCAAAAAAGAAAAAAAAAAAAAAGAAACAGCTAATTAAGTAGAATAAGACCACAGTACCAAAGCCACTTATGTTCAAAATACAGTACTCTCCCACAACTTTCATATGTAACAGGTCCAGCAAAAATATTTTACAGTCGAGAAATCAGACCGAAAACAACAAAACCCCAAACTATAAATAGAAGCAAAATTTCACATTACATGTACATTCATAGTTTAAGAGATGAATAGTAAGAGGAGGCTGTAACAAGTATATCCTGATTTCCTTTAAAAGAGGAAGTACTTACAAAAAAAATTACCCATTCCACATTATTCATGTAGGTAGTGCTCAGGTTTTGGACCAGAGGGGGAAGGCATTGGGAAATTCTTTCTTCATAAGATGAAATACAGTATTTTAAGCACAACTTTAAAAAAATAATCTAACTTAGTGCTTCAAATTCATTTTAAAATAAACACTCAAGTTTCACAAAACAACTCCAGGAGTGTCAGGAAAGCTGGTGAAGCAATGCTAATGCAGCAGAACAACATTCAAAACCCTCAGGTATTATTATATTTCAGTCCCATGTACATGTACCTTGAATGGGTAATTTGACTGGAAGGGAATAATCTGGTATTTACTGACATGCACAGACCAAAGGGTGCTCTATTAGGCAAGTAATTGAGACACTTGGAGTTAAACTGGTTATAGTTACAGGCAGCCTGTTTATAAACTGAAAAAAAAACCACCCACAAAAACAAACAAACAAAAAAGCACCTAAAAATACCCTAAAATCCTCCCCTGAAGAGGTGGGACATGGGTGAAAAGTTCTTCTAGCAGTTTGTCGTCTTAGTGCCCTTTCACGCTATTGGTGACTGTACAGGATTTGACCCAGAGGGAATCACCAATGTCATAGAAAATAAAATAATTCCCAGCTGCTGATTTTAGCATGGCAGCAAACTTCTCAGATAAGACAGCAGGACATCTCCTAACAGACATGGTATGAGTTACCTTGAACTAAGACACTACAGGAGCCTGATATCAGGGCCAGTTATCCAGCCTCTTTAGGGCTGCTGTCTGTCCACCCTCCCTATGGGCATACAGGATCAACCCCAAGTGTTGATAAGAGAATGAAAAAATATTCACATCGTATGTTTTTTTTGTCCTAGTGTGCATCCTTCAACATTTCAGGAGTGAATATGCTGCAGACAGAAAAGAGTCCATGTTTTATGCTCAAAAGCAGCTTTTCAGTAGGTCAGCCCAGGGAGGAGGTTGGGTGGGAGGGGAAGGTTTAACTCGTGTCCCAAGGCAAAAACTTCTCATTCAGATTTTAAGACAGACTGAAGAACTATTCCAACACAATAAAGAGAATAAAAAATGACCAGTACCAAAGATGCAGTGAGGAATCCTCAACCCCCTTTATAATTTCAGCCAGTTTAGGTCCCATCTAGCTCTATAAAATAAAGAGTATGGCCACTTTACGATATGCAAAGAAGTTTCTTTACACTGAAATGTATTTAAATCACAGTTCATCTCTTCAGATGTTTCTGTGCAACACAGAAAGAGCATTAGGGGAGCTTAATGGAATCCAAATTTTTCTCCGGAATTTGCTGATAATCTTTTTTTCAAACTAAAAAAAGAAAAACAAACAAACAAACAAAAAAACCCAACCCCCCCCAAAAACCAATCCTGACCAAGAAGCAAGTACTTCCAGCATGAAAACAGATGCTAAATCATAGCAGAATTACTTAGATCATTTCACATTAATAATGTAACATGGGTGTGCAAGAGAAGACCTAAAGGACAGCGCCAGAAAGGGAGGGTGGCAGGGGAAGAGGGGAGATGGATAGGTGGAAGGATTGCATTAAAAGGCCTCTGGAGTGTATACCTCTGCATCTTTTAAAGACCATATACCTGAAGTGAATATCACCAAAATAAAAGGAAAAAGAAAAATTAAATTTCAGATGCTGCCTTTTTTCCCTGTTTTGTTTTAAAAGGGCAGGCGGGAAAAACAACTATAAAATAAAAATAATAATAATAAAAAAAAAATAACACATCTCAAACAACCAAGGACTTTACAAGGCCACAATGAAATTTGCGGATATGTCTGTACAAGTCTCCAGACTGCGTGAAGCGTCTCTCGCACCACTTGCACCCGTGGGGTTTCTCCCTGGTGTGCACAACCGCGTGGCGGCTGAGGTTGTGGGAATACTGGAAGCTCTTTCCACACTGGCCGCAGGTGTAGGGCTTCTCCCCCGAGTGAGTCCTCTCATGTCTCTTTAACGTGTACATGCAAGAAAAAGTCTTTCCACAGAGGGTACAAGTGGGGACTGACCCATCAGGGGACAGGCGGGTCCGTGAGCCGTCCTTGTCACGGAAGTGAGAGCTCAGGTGGAGCTGAAGGATGTGTGGGCTTGGGAACACCTTGCTACAGAGGGGGCAAATGCAGATATGCCCGGGAGGCACGAGGACACCCGAGGAGATGTCTGAGGAATCCATGTCGTCCTCGCTCTCATCTCGCTCTTGATCTATATCCTCCTCTCGGGCATGAGAGCTGCCATTCCCCGCAAACATGTGTCCTAACCCTGTCACTAGGCTTTTGGCTGAATTCCCAAAATGCTGACTCTCCGGACTCCTGGCTTCGCCGTCCTCCTGATCTGACAGCAAGTCTTGTTCATCTTTAACAAGTGGCTCGGTACCCTGCTGCTGGCTGTCGGAAGCCAGCTGTCCAAAGACATAGGAGGGGTGTAAGGAATCTCTCCCCGGCATGGGCTTGAAAGACAAATCCAGTGCGCAGTCCACATCACTTGAAGCCAGGGGATGGTTAACAGACCTTTGGGACAAAGGTCCTGTGGAACTATTGACATTAGCCTTTGTTTTTCCAGCTGCTGTGGTGCACGGTTCTGCCTCTGTCGGCACAGAGCTGACACTTATATGATCAGAGGACCAGGCAGGGTGACTGCTGACCTTTTCTTTGCCTGCTGCTCTCTCGTATTCTGCAACGCTGAATTTTTGTTTGTTTCCTGGGTCAAACTCGTGGATCAGGGGCACTCCAGCATCCAGAAAATGCTCCGCTTTCTCCAAACTAGCCGCCTCATCATTAATCTTCTCTTCCGAACCTAATTCTTTATCTTTCAACTTGCCCTTGCAGACTTTCACAATGTCATACATGTGAAGGTAGCTAGCTGCAGCCAGCACATCTTCGACCGGGAGACTGTTGAATTCCAGCTTTCCCTCGTACATGAATTCAAGCAGCAGGCTGAAGGCAGGGGCTGTGACAATGTCACTGTTCAGATGCACAATATCCCTTTTGTCTAACTGGTCCCTGTAGAAAAGATGGAAGTACATACTGCAAGAGGCAAGAACGGCTCTGTGAGCTCTGAATTGAGCTTCTCCAACTAAAACAGTACAGTCACACAGGAAGCCCTGGTGACGCTGCTGACTCAGACACTGCAGCAACTGGCGGCTATGGTCTGGAAACTCCATTCTTCCTTCATAACCTGTTCAAAACAGGAAAAACTTGAATGCTACTGTAAACTAAAGCCTCCTAGCAGCTGTAACAAACATATCGTCTTTTTGGTAACACAAGCCAAAGAAACAGCCTTGGAGATAACGTTTACTGTTAATTGTCTGTAATAGTTTTATGGGGGGGGGGAACCAACACAACATGCTTCTCATCCTTTCGCACCTGCTCCAAACAGGAAAAACTTGATTGTAAGTAAACAAAAGCTAGTAAAACAGAAGCCCCTCCAACCTTTGTTTCTCCCACTAAGCACTTTAATAAAACTAAAGACAAGGAAAACACAGACACACACATTTTAAAAAAAACCCAAACAACAACAATAAAAAAAACCCAAACAAACTCTCAGGCTGTCTTCCCAGCAACACCAACTCGAGGCATCTTTAATAAAGCATAATACCCACGTCATGCACATACACACGCACATTTAAACTTTATCCTCAGTCCTTGTGCACCGAATCACAACAGAAAAGCCGCGGCGGGCGCTGGGCAAGCAGCGTTTTTGCGGTGAGGGAGTGTGGTAGGGAATTTGCTGCGGGGGCATAAACGGCTCCAGCCCCCGCATGCGGAAAGGTGGTGGTGGCGGGGGGAGAATAAAAAGTTTCCCTTGAAGTTATTAAAAGCAAAGGAGAAAAATAAGCGGCGTTAAGGACAGCGAGAGGGCAGGGCTGCGGCTGCAGCCGGCTACCTGCCGTGGCCGGGCGCTTACCTTCCCGCGGGGCGCGGCAGAACCGGCCGCGGGCGCGGAGCCGTGCGGGCAAGAAGGAGCGCGGCCGCGGGTGCGTGCTCGAGTGCGAGCGAGGCGCGGCGGGAGGGAGGGAGCAGGCAGGCGGGAGAGAGGGAGGGAGGAAGGGAGGGAAGGAGGAGTGCTCGGTTTGCTAATTACACCGCAAGCTGGAGAGTCAGCTGCTCTGACTTCACTGCGATGGAAATGCTACCTCCAGCTGTGCGCCTTTTAATGCCATATGTTACTCCAAATCTCGCTACCAGCCAACCACAGCTTGCTGCCTTTTAAAGTTCCAGCAGCCCCATTTATAGCCCGCGATTAAATCCCACAAACTTGCCCCGCGTCCACCCCCCCCNCCTGGCTCATCGCGTTACTTACCGGCGTGCGACGGCGGGGCTCAGCGTCCGCATGTGCGCGGCGCTCCGCGGGTGCGGCGCGGGGCCAGCGGCACGGCGGTGTTGTGGAGCAGGTTGTTAGCCGGTCGCTCTCGCGATACTTTCCCTCCGAGCTGCGGGTGTGTGTGGGTGGGGGGGGGTNTCCTCCCCTTCCTTCTCCTCCTCCCCTCCCGGCCGCTGCATTGGTAGCGCGGCCGTCCCGCTCCCAACTCCGCTGCGCCGCCGCGGAGAGGGCGCGACCGCCCGCCCGCTGCAGCCCAACGTGCTGCGGAGCGCGGTGGGGTGGGCTGCCCGGTAGAGAACGAGACCGACTGCGCGCCAGCCCGCCCCAGGCTAGGCTTGGGGAAGCGCGGAGGCGGGAGTTGCGCGGTGGCGCCTGCCCCGCGGCGGGGATGGAGCGAGGCGCTCCCCCCGGATTTATCTTTAGTTGCGCGTCAGCTGATAAAATACCAGATGTCTACGGATTTTTTTCAAGATGACCTTTTCAATAGTTGATTTGAATTTTAAATTTTAATTAGCTGTAATCGCATCAAAAGTGAGCGCCCCTCGGAGGGGAGGGAGGTCAGACCCCCGCCGCCGCAACCCGCTGCAGAACTCTCGCTGCCGGAGCCCTGGGAACCTCCCTCGTCCCGCTGGAACTGGAGCGGGGCTGGCGGGGGAAGGAACGTCGCAGCTGTGGGTTGTCCCGGGAGCCTCCGGGCGGCAGGGCTGGGAAGAGAGGCAGAGGGGGCCCCGGACATGAAGTGATGCATTTGGGCTCCGAGTCAAGGTTATTGTTTAGGGTTTTGTAGCCCTTGGGAAGAAGAAGGGATGTGTTTGAGAGTGGTGTGAGGTTTGGGAGAGCGGAGCACTGGGGTCACTTCAGAGCTCCCTGAGAACAGTCTGCGAGGTGCCACCCAGAGTCTTGAGCCATACTTCAGCCTCCAAGAAGTAAAGCAGGGAAACTCCTTTCTCTCTCTTCCTCTAGGTTGCCTTGACTAGATTGTCATACCCCCAGGACAGTAACTTTTTTTTTTTAACATGTCTTTTCCAACATACAATCATCAGCACCTTAAAACATCAGCTTTATTAATTGGTATATTTATTACTAATTTAATCCTATTTTTTTATATTTTATCTTTAGGCTCTTTGTCACAGAAGTCAGGGTCTACTTTGCTGACACTGCTTTCAACTCATGGACCTCAACTGTTTAACTCCATTGGCAGCAAATGAGAGGATGTTTGGGTGATTTTTGAGTATTAATCACTGTATCATCACAAAGCTGTATTTGGTAACACTATCATCCACACTGTTCAAACTCGTAAACTTTGGCCCCATATGTGGAAATGCCCAGCTCCCGTGAAAGAGTTAAAGGTCCTGGGGTTAAATCTGCCACTGTTCAGTAAAGCTGAGAGCTTTTATCTATTTGTCCACAATGGCAGACACAGTCGGGGAATGGGAGCTCTTTCCTTTTAAAGACTGTATTATCCTGCAGTTGCAGCCTGACGATGCAGGCTCTACCAACAGTGGAGCTATTTCTTCCCCAAAGTGTAAGTGCAGTTTCCATTAAGTTACTCTGTGGATTCACCGACTTGTAGAGTTTTGCTGTCTTTGTATACTGGAAATGTTAGGCAATCTCTTGTATTCAAATTAACTATGCTGCTTGGCAGAAATCCCTTATTTTGTGTATTACTTTGTCCATTTCCCCTTCTCACCTTTAATAATAAGGGGAGGAAAAAAAAAAGACAAAAGAAGAACGAAGGTTTTAATGCCTGTTTGGGTGCTGTAAGTGGGGAATAATTGTCTACAATCTAACAGTTTCTTATTTTTAGTAAACCAATTACAATTTCGCAGTAAGTTTGTGGTCAGTATTGAGCTTGAAATGTCAGAAAACACAACAGCAGGTATCCATTTTGTGACACGTTGTTGGCTTACTTTTCCAGGACTCAGAAATGCTATACACACCTTCACACCACGGCAACGACAGATACAATGCAAGTGTTGTACTGATTTAACTACAGTTGTATAAAATACTGGCAGTACAACTCTCTAATTCCCGGATCTTCGTTTGCGAAGCCTAACCATGATGACAACTCTCTAATATAAACAAGCCTGAAGCCATTACTGGAGCCAAGGCAACAGGAAGAACTGCCCCAGAAACTTTATTCTAAGAGCTCCTGCATTTCTGAGGGCCCTCACAAAAGCATGACACGGTAGGCAAACCATCTGCTTTCATCTCCCTGGCCCCTGAACCCTTTTCAGGCTGAAGACTCCCCTACCACTGCCCAGAAGAGGCTCCATTTTCAGCTCTTCGTCGAGGGAATGGAGCCAGGCAGTAGCTGCTTGGCTGATACAGAACCCTCCAACCAGCATCCATGCTGAGGGGAGATCACAACTATTGTGCTGCCAAACGTGAAGAAGGCTGAACGTGAATGAAAACTGATGGAAGACATCAGGAGCCACACCACACTGTTAGGCATCCTTGTGCAGCCATGTGCATTCCTGTGCCTTCATTCTGGGAACCAGTGACCCTTATGCTGCTTATGGAGCCTTCTAGAGTTGAACAAAAAGCCCAGGTTAAGGGCAGAGAGGGTCAAAATCAGTGGTAGCAGAGCCTTTACTTGCTAAGCAAGGCTAGCCCGATTCCTGGTTGTTTATGCTGCCTGAACACCAGCCAAAGCCCACAGAAATTAGTAGAAAAACCAACTGGATCAGGTCCATAAAGCCTGAGGACTCACTTCCATTCTTCCCTCTTTGATCCAAGAAGAGTATATATTTACAGAGTGGGGCCTCTCTAGCCCTTTTTGTTGGCCAAATGCAGAAGTGGTAGCAACAGGTTTTTCATGCAATTTAATTGTTTTCTCTCTCACCATGTAGGGCAGAAGCATCTTTGTGTTTGTTTCTACATGATTTCAGTGTTTTTTATGTTCTTTTTTTCTTTTTGTAGGGCATCTTCTTTGTGGTAGTCCAGTCACACTTTGGAGGGAATGTCAGGGCCTGAGATTGTTTGATACTTGCAGAACTGAAGATATTTTAAGTGAACTGGTCATAGTGAGGTTTATTTGCAGAATTTCTTCCAGGCTTCTCCAAAGGTCGATCTATACTGTGCAGACAGCAGCAGACATTAGGAGAAGCGAATGCTTCATTCCCTCCTCTGAAACAAGGAGGAATTTAGCCTCAAAGGTTGCTGAGGTCTGTGGTAGTAAGAGAAGGAGCTTCTATTGGCATACGCAGATCTTCCCCAATTAGCAATCTACTGCAACACTTACCCTGCAGTCAAATCCAAGGTCATCATACAGGGGGTCACTTGGTTTGCAGTTAAGTCATAAAAGTGGGCATGACCTTCCCAAAGATCTTTTCAAACACATTGTCTAAGACTCAAGGAAGCATTAACTTGCACTATTGCTATTCCAGACATTAATCAGAGCATATATTACAGACAGTCTCCTCAGCAGTGTGCTTATGTGAGTCGTATTTGTTTTATGGCTGTCCTGCTGATTTCTCTCTGATAATGAGACCCTGTGTGTGCTGGAGTATTTGTGAGTACGTATTGTAGCAGCTAGGGCCATTGTCAAATCATCCTACCAAATGGATAGGCTCATAGCACTAAGCTGCATACATAAATCGCATATTAACTTGTATTTGCTATAATACAGCTCTCAATAAGGATGCAGTAATCTACCAACGTGCGTTAAGAGTGCAAAAGACTCTGCAGCGGTAACACTGGTACAGGTCATGTTCAGCTCCACAGCAAGAACTTGCAACATCCCCATCTGAGCCAGCCAAGCATTTAATATCACACCTATACTGCAGCTCCTTTTTCAGCAGCAGGGAGACAGCTTCCTCTCAGTTATTCATCTTCCATAGTTGCATTCAGCTTGCCTAACCCTCAGCTTCTAGTTGGTTTTTGTTACAATCTGATATGTTCTGGATTTCTAGTTATGGTAAATGAAGGTACTTTTCCAGCCTTTAAAATTCCTTTGATGGTTTAGGGTTTTTTTCATAAAGGGAGCACACTTCTTGGTTTGCAGTGGTGAAGGAAATTTACATGGCATTGATAAAACACATCTCTTTGAGAGGGGTTTTTTCCTCTTTCACCCTTGCTAATCAACCTGGCAGCCGTAGTTTAATGTTGCTTGGGTTTTCTTTGGCACATTCAGAATATAATATACATTTACTTAAAAAAATCTAAAATCATTAATCATGTTATTTCATTTTTAATGTTTGTTTTATTTATTTATTATCCCCAGAAAGGAAATCCAAGAGCTCACATTATAAATTACAGGTATATAGAAGTTTGTAGCAGAATATATAGAGAATGATAGTGAAAGGCCATAAATACCAGTGGGCAGTAAAATTGGTGGCTGCTTTGGGACCAAGCATAAGTTTTATTAGGCCCAGGCAAAAGTCTTTAAATCAGGAGCTGATGTATCTCAGTTAGGATGGGCAGCACTGGTAGGGTCCAGTGTAGAGTTACTAGCTTCTTATTAAAGGAAATGTTCTTAATTGCTGTTGCTCTATTTGTAAGCAAATAATACAGTGTGTTAACAATGCACTTTATTTTAGTAGCTCCCAGAAGAAAAGAGGGCTAAATACTGCAGAAGTGTTTGGCTAGATTAGGACAGGGAAATCTCACAATGGAAACACTTGGTAAGCAAAAATATAATCTAGAATAAAGGGATTCATACTATCAGTGTTCTGGTGCCAGTTTAGCAGCAGTTCCTCAGAAAATGTTTTGTTCCAGGCTCAATCAATTTTACCTCCTATTATTACCTTAAATTTTGTAAGGCAGAGTTGGTGTACCTATTCTACTGTCTGTACAAGGTCTCTTAAGCAGGACCCTCTCTTGGGACTCATGGGGTTGGCAGAATGTATTCCTGGAACAAGTAGTGTGATCCTCATTAGGTACATCTGCAATATCAGGGTATAAAAGGCTCTTATCTTTTCCCATGTGTGTGGCATATAATCTTGGTCTTCTATCGATATTTTGCTCTTCCATGGGGTTTCCGAACCAATTCAGCCTGAGCAAATATAAACAAGCATAAACATCCCAGATGCCAGTTAAAATAATAAAATCCCAAGCATTTCACTTTTCTCCATTCCTCATACTAAAACCTTAACATGCTGCATGGTTCACACTGCCATTGCTATAATCTCTTTATTGTTGGCCTTAGTGATTCCCACTTCTGCCCTCTCAAACCCATCCAGATAGCTGCAGCAATCACCTCTACTGTTTCTTTACCCTTTTATCAGCTACTGAATCAAAACCAAGCTGCTTGCTCCCACCTCCAAGACCCTCTAATTTGGAGGGCTTACACTGGCATCACCTTCTAGCCCCATTCCCTACCCTCCCTGGACATTTTCTTCTTCCCTCACCCCAGTTTCCTTTTTGTGCTGTTACATTAGACCTCTTCCACATGGGCATCTCTCTTGTGCTTTGCTATGCCTCAACCTTTCTTTGGTGTTATTCTCAGCCTAGTCAAAGGAGCTCTCTGCAGAGAGAAGCTGGGCTCAGCAAGCTCCCAGCCTTTGCTTAACTCCTTTAGGAGCCTGGTTGCCAAACCTGTGTCTCTGACAGCAGTCCAGCCTCCAGGGATGGAGAAAGAAATGGGAGGTTGTGGATGGGGAGAGTGAGACAGACCATTTTTCTAGTCAAAAAGAGCTGCTGTTGTCTCAGGGCTATATGGTAGCCATCACACTGGTCGCTCCACTTCCCTCTGATGTATTCCATGTGGAGGGGAAGTCCAGAGAATGTCATGTAAGAAATGCAAATAAAAATATCTTTCTAGACTTCCTTCTTTTATGTACTGTCTGCCAAAACCTTCACTCCCCTCCTTTACTGTTTTGCCTATGGATGTGTTTTATTCTTTTATCTTGCTATTCTGGTAAAAGAAGAAGTACTTGCTGTGAGTTTACATAACTTACCTTTTACTGCTCTGGAAATGAATGTGGAACTTTGGTCTTAATTAGGCTCTCACTGTAAGTCCTGTTTTAATGAATCACTGAAATATGTGAATAGCATTAAGCTTCAGAATGTGGCTGCAGAGTTGGATACTTAAAGCAGGTCACCCAGCTGGGTCTATGGGGAGACAAGCACTTAGTATCCAGGTGAAGGTGTAGTAAGGGGGAAGAGATTCCCTGAAACCTGAATAGAATGAATTTAACTGCAGATTGACTCCTCTGCCTGTGGAAGAGTGTTGATTTCAGAGCCTGTACTTGTGTACTGAGCACTTTGCTCCTGTATCATGGCTTCACTGTGCAACAAAGTGACAGACTTCACAGCACCAGGGGTTCAAGCTGAAGTTCAAGATTCAGTCTATTACCTTACTGAGTTCCTCCTGCAGCCCAGCAAAGAGCCTGAGCAACTCCTGCACCCAGGGAGGAGAAAGTTTTTAGTAGTTTGCTCTTGGAAACAAAGTGGGATGGCAGATATGTCAGAACACGTGCAAAACCTTGGAAAAAAAAAATATTGGCTTATTAAGGCATATTCCTGATGCTTCTGCAAACTGTCAGTCCTGTCTGGCAAACCTGTGACACTTATTAAAGAGCGTTTGGAAAAAAGGCTTCCAAAAGACACTCAGCAGCACACTTAGCTGGAGGTCAGCCTGTAACAGTTAATAAGTGAAAGGAAACAACCTGGAATGGTAATCACCTGCCAGGACCTGCGAGCCTCACCTGTAGGATGTCACCCAGTCAGAGCAGGAAGGGATGAATGGACCACTGTCACGGAAATGGGGCTGGTGACAGAATTTTCCATTCAGTATACAAAGGAGTTTGGCAGAAGTTGGCACAACGGTGAAATGTTCCTTTGCAGAAAACAAAAAATGGACTGAACTAAATCTAAACAGACTAGGAGAGTTGCAGAAGAAGTAGCAGTGGGTCAAAAACCCGTGGTTTTAACAACTCCCTTACTTTGGCTGACCTTCAGGACCCAGACTTGAGGATGTGCCTAGATGGTTCATTTGGCTGAGGTGACTGTAGGACAGCAGCAAAGACAAAGTGATGTACTGCTGCTTGTGTCTGCCTTTAATTCCATAGTCCAAAAGGCTAAGTACTTATTTTCAGCCAAGTGAAGCAGAGATAGCCTCCAGCTCAAGTCCAGAGCAACGTTCAAACTACAGCTTTGTAATCAAGATACTCTCAGGCTCTGCTGCATCTTAGTGATGAATATGGGGGAGGACCTGTGACTACCCACATTTAGACCAAACTTGTAAGAAGGCAGGGAAAGAAAAAGAAAGCAGACATCCTGTTAAAATCAGTTATGATTAAAAAAGAAAAAAAAACAACAATGAAATTTTGGAGGTTTGTTTGGTTATTGGGAGTTACACCTGAACTCTCCCAGCTCTTCCAGTGCTGCCTATCCAAACAATATCTCTCTCTTAACTATGAGATCAGATTGCTGATTTAACTCATATCTACAGGTAACGTGAGCAAATGGAGAGAGAGACTGCAAAGAAAGACAATTGCATGTTAAATGGTGTTTGAAGTGATAGGGAACTCTGGGGAAATAGGCAAAACATGAAGAGCAGTAAAGGGATAAAAACAGTGAGGTTCACTAGAGAGGCTGAAAAAAGTACACTTTATTTACTGGAAAAGTAAGATGGGTAAAGGCTAAATCCCACAATCCCTTACTCATGCAAGGAATCCTGTTGACTTAAATACTTGTGTAAAAGCATTTCTTTGGGTAAAGGATTTGTTGGACTGTGTCCAAAACCAGGTTAACGTTGATGTTTTCACAGAGACAGCAGTCTTTCCTATGCCACCCTGGCTACTGAACTACAATCATGGGACACATTTTACAGGACACACAAAATAAACATAAATAAATAAATAACCCCTTTGCCTAAGCATATGGGAGGTTCAGAGTGGTGAGGGGCTAACAGGAAGGTGACCTGGGAGGCAGGGTTGGTGGTTCCAAGTGTGGACCCTCTGCCAGGGAACGCTGCTGCCAGCACAAACTCGCACAAGTTGTTTTGGCGCCTGGCCTAGAACAACACAGGGCTGTTTTTTCCCTTTTGTTCTTGACTCTGTTGCACTGGGACAATTTTATATGCAGAAAGTGGAAAGAACACAACCTCTTTTTTTAAAATTATTTTTATTTTTTCCTTTTTGTCTCCTGTACTTATCTTTGTGTGTGGCAGGGTTACAAAGCCAGGTCAGCAAATACTTTATTCCAGCAACAAGTTTTCATGCAGAGGGTACAAGGGGTGGCTGTGGGTGACCAGAGCATCTGTAATAGACACATACAGAAGAGAAAACCCAAGAGGTACTGCCCCTACCTATAACTTTCTGCAATGGTTTCTTCAGCTGTGGGCTGCCAGATCCAGCTGATGTAGGAGGAGGGAGAAAGCAACAAGCAGAGCAGGAAAAGGGAGGTTTTAGGTACTTAAAGCCCAATAGACAAATGTGATAAAAAAGCGCTGTTTCCCCTGTGTCCTGCTCTTGGCAACAATGACTCAGGGAACCAAGCTCAAAGTCTTGCATGTGTCCAGGTGTGCCTGGATGGATATGAGCATCTCTGGCCATGCGTGACTCTTTCCACAACTTCAGTGCAACCATCAGAGTGACCCTGCCCAGCAGCACCAGGCAGGGCTCCACTCTGTCTACACAAGCCCAGTCTGGGGAAGAAGGAGGAGGAATTGCTCATCACCCTCACCCTCCTCCAGAATATTGCAGAAAGTGCTGTGAACATGCACAGTCTTGGTGTCACTGAGGCTTAATGCGAGGCAGGTGCTCCCTGGATCAGGACCTAAACGGTTAATTTTCAAGTGGCTTCTTAGAGCAGATGTTCCCATGTGTATCCCCTCCTTCCCTTTTCTGACACATTTCCTACACAAACAGCAGATTGCATTGCTGCTGTCCTTTTGATCTGCGGGAGGGGGAGGAAAATCCCACACAAATTATATTAGTTCTCTTTTCAGGCAGGCTGGTGACAGTGGGTATGGGCATGTGCCTCCCTCCCACCTCTCCCTGCCCAGATGTCTTTTCTGGGATTTTCTTCTTTAGCCTCTGCCCACTTGAGGAGCTGCTTTAAAGGTTGCTTCCCTTGAAGTCTGGAAGAAACGAGGGGGTAAGGTTGGGCAAACTGTGGAAAAATTATGATTGCAAAACACTGCTGTCTCTCTAAAAACATACAGAGGCTGGGGCACAGGCTGATCCCTCTGCTGGTACCCATGCAATGCTTCACACTTGTGTACCTGCACTCCTTGAGGACACTGATGAAGTAAGCCACACTTCCTGGGTGAGGCTTAAGATCGTACCAGCCAGGAGACTGTCTTTGAGTTTGTGCCCAAGACCACTCCAAATCCCAAACTTGCTGCCTAGCCTGGTGATGTGTCGACCCACATGCCTCAAGGTGGTTGCAGAGGGATGGCTTTTGCAGCAAGGTGACTCAGGAAGTGAAGGCGTGAGCCTGCAGATTCACAACAGTATGGGGAGATCACTCCTTCCTTCTTCCAGGATAAGAACCAGGGACAGCAGATAAATTTGGCAAGATGGCAGGTTCAGGATAAATTAAAAGAAGTGATTCTTTATGGGATTGTAGTTAAGATGTTGATCTCCATGGTACAGCACCTTCAGTCTTTGTTAAGACCGCATGGCAGTCATGGATTTGGAGGACCATGAAAAAATGTCATGGTCAATAAATTCACTAAAAGGTGTTAAATGCACTGCACTGATTTTGGGTCAGAAAGCCACACAGTGTCAACAGTGTGAAGAATATTCTGGAGAAGCATAACTGATTGTTCTCCCTGTTCTTACATTCATCCCTTTGTATCACCACTGTTCTTTGTTAGAGAGAAGACAACTAGGCTGGATGTGCCTTTGGTATGCCCCAGGATAGCCTTTTTTATATTACTATCTTGAGATAGGGAAGAGAGATTGCTTTCACTCTGCTAGTGGTGACAGTTGCAGAAGACCTCTAGAGGCATGGTGAAGACACCGGAGGCAGGTGTTGTAGCCACTGATACTTTCTATGTCCTCTTAATTCCTTCCTGTGACTTGACTGGTATGTAAAAGGCAAACAGTTCTGCCTTAAGCTCTTTCCTAGAAAGACCAGACATTGTTGTTCAGGAAGAGTCTTTGGGATGATTGGGATGTTTAAAGCTGCCAGTGTCACTGGCCTTGCCACAGCAGTCGGGTGGGTGCACCAACACTGGGCAGGATGCATGCGTGAGCTAGCCTAATGCTGAGTTGGCTGTCACTGAGAAACCTAAAAGTAGCCAGTGGAGTTTGGGAAATTGGCTATTTGTTTCATTTCATTTTGTCTTCTTTCCCTGCTTTAACATCATCCTCATTTCTAACCCCCAGCAGAAGGCTTATAGTATTAGAGCTCTCTTTTGTTGTCTTTGGAGGCTTCCCTAACAAACACCTAATTATTCTGAGAATGATGTTTCTTGAGGCAGAAGATGGGAAGGCTCAAATGTGACACTGTGACCAGCCAAAACAGCAAGCCAGGGATTCAGTGACTGAAATGCTGTAAAAAACAAATTCTTTTAAACTAAAAACAATTCCAAAGAGACCCAGCATATTTGCAGATGCTATTCATATAGAGGGAGAGTCAAATATCATTAAATAACCCCCTAAGCCTAACTTGCTCACTGACTTAGAGAGGATAGACTAAGCGTCGTGCTTTATTTCACTCAGTTTCTTGAGCTTGGAACCAGAACCAGGCACTCTGCAGCAGTCAGCTGCAGGTTCAACTCAGCTCCTTCTTCTCTACTTAAATTTGTTACAATTGCTTAAAAGCATGTCACGAAACCATCTGTGGCTGCTCACCAGCATTTCTGCAGAGGCAAGAAGTACATGTGGACGCTGAGTGAGTCTGTGTGGTTTGTGTGTGTTGGGGAGGGTGTGTGCTACAATGTTGGCTGACATGGGCAGTGCCAGCACCTCTGCAGTGCCAGCACCAGCACATCTGCCCTTGGCACAAGGCACCCAGCAGTAAGCAGTGTTGCTCTGGGGGTGAGCCCAGCCCTCTGCAGTGGTTGGGCAAAAAATATGCATGGCAGCAACAGGCAGCAGCAGGGAAATGAAAGAACAGACTTGTCACACACCTGGAAAGAAAAGTGCAGGTTGTTTTTCTTTCATGGCATCTCAAATGTAGCAGCTTTTCCAGTTGGGTTTGGGATATTTCTTAGACAGTGATTTTCTGATATTCTTGGATTTCACAAATTTCTGATGCTTAGTATTTCACCTTGGCTCCAGGGGAAAAAATGAAAACTGCCCAGTACTTTGTCTTCCCCATTTACATTTTCACATTTTTCCTTCATTGCAACCCAACAAGTGAGCTCACACACCAAAAGGTATAGGAGTAGAAAAGCTAGAGTTTACTGTCCTTTCATTTCCCTGTAACTTTTCTGAAGTTGATGAAATAATGAGAATTTAAAGACTGAAAAGAAAAACACTTGGGAAAATGGGGACAAATGAATCCCTCCCACTCCTCACCCTGTCATCTCCCTAACATCTTGTGCAGGGTCCTACAGCTGGATTGAAACAATCCCCACTATCAGTACAGGCTAGGGGATGAGATGATAGAAAGCAGCCCTGCAGAAAAGGACTTGGGAGTGCTGGTGGAGGAGAAGCTGGCCATGAGCAAACAGTGCATGCTGGCAGCCCAGAAGGCCAATGGCATCCTGGGCTGCATCAAAAGAAGCGTGGCCAGCAGAGCCAGAGAGGTGATTCTGCCACTTTACTCTGCTCTGGTGAGACCTCATCTGGAATACTGTGTCCAGTTCTGGAGCCCTCAATACAGAAAGGACATGGACCTGATGGAGTGGGTCCAGAGCAGGGCCACAAAAACGGTCAGGGGGCTGGAACTCCTCTCCTGTGAGGACAGGCTGAGGGAGCTGGGATTGTTCAGCCTGGAGAAGAGAAGGCTTCGGGGGGACCTACTAGTGACTTTCCAGTACCTAAAGGGAACTTACAAGAAGGCTGGAGAGGGCCTGTTTGCAAAGGCCTATAGTGAAAGGACAAGGGGCAATGGTTTTAAATCGGAGAAGGGTAGATTTAAACTGGATGTTAGAAAGAAGTTCCTCCCCACGAGGGTGGTGGAACACTGGACCAGGTTGCCCAGGGAGGTGGTTGAGGCCCTATCCCTGGAGGCATTCAAGGTGAGGCTTGACAGGGCTCTGAGCAACCTGATCTAGTTGGGGATGTCCCTGCCCAGTGCAGGGGGGTTGGACTAGATGACCTCCAGAGGTGCCTTCCAACCCAAATGATTCTGTGATTCTGTGATTTTATTTTGTTCAGCAATAACAACAATAGGAAACAGAATTATTTATCAAGTAATCAAATGTCCTTTGTGAATGCTCAAAAAAGTGATTTTTTTTTTTTTTAGTTTGTTTCCATAAGTATTGAGCTTCATTGCTATAAATTCTCAGGGCTATTCAAAACGGAAGTTGTCAGTTAGTTGAAAGGACATCAGAGTTGCCAGAAGCAAATTCATTTCAAATTCAGTTGAAATAAGGTGAGGGAGAGGGGTAAATGGGAAAGGGTGAAAATAAAAGCCTTGGAAGAAAGCATGTTATGGCAGGCACACTCCCAGTCACTATAAGCTCAGGCAGAAATTGTGAGACAAGGATTCACCTAGAACTATGGGAAGACTGTGCTCAACAAGGACCATCCAGGTATGGTTGCACTTAGATACTATACTGTCCATCAGATCACATTCTCTTTACAGTATCAGTAAAAACTAAAAGTGATTTATTTAATTGTGCCTTTCCCAAAGCTACCAGCAACCCTCATTTCTACCTCATGTTTGGCATGGCAGAATCTCTCCTTCCCAGCTGCTTTTACAGGTCATCCTTGGAGTGTGACTGGAGCTCAGGACTCAGGTGGTTGCCCTTCACATCAGGAGATGTATTTCAGCATTTCAAAAGATAACTTTATCAGTGTCATTGCCTTGTTTGTAATATATATTTATGAAGTGTATGTCTATATAATTTCTACCACTGGGCTTCCAACCCTGTGGCAGCCCAAAGGCTTAGTAGACTTACACACAGCAAGATTCAAATTCTTTCCTTTTAATATCAAATTGTTCATTATTGTGTGATTTATTCAAAGGCTGCAGCATGGAAAGTAAGAAATGCCTGCTGTTGCCAATAATATAATCACATGTGAAGCTTAATCCTGTAAACATGCACAAGTAAAGTCACTTACATATCTAAGTCTTGGGTGCATGGAGCCATCTGAATAAACTCCTCAGCCTGAACGTATGTCTGTACAATATTTAATGTGAAGGTTTTGAGCCAGCTTGGGGTATTTGACACAGTCCCCCACAACATTCTACTGGCCAAGTTAGAGAGCTATGGATTTGATGGGTGGAGTGTTCAGTGGATGAGGAACTGGCTGGCTGGTCGCATCCAGAGGGTAGTGGTCAATAGCTCAAAGTTCAGCTGGAGATCAGTGACAAGTGGTGTCCCTCAGGGCTCTGTACTGGG
>VWZO01014012.1:146781-162992 GCA_013396975.1 Bucco capensis
CCAGTGCAGGGGGGTTGGACTAGATGAGCTCCAGAGGTCCCTTCCAACCCAAACCATTCTATGATTCTATGATTTATGCGAAATATATAATAATTATAATGAGGGTATTAATGGTTTGTTTGTGTGCTGTTCTTACATCTAGTGCCAAATATTATATAGAATGTGTATCTAGGAAGAATTCAGCCCTTCACATTTTATATCTGTAATAATCCGTGACTGAGTTGCTGGATTCCGTCTCATTTGTATATGCCATATTTTTTTCCAGAACATCTGTTTAAACCCACACTGGATAGCTGCCAGAGTAGTGGAAAGGATATGGTATAAAGAAGACTTTTGTTTCCTATGTGCAAGGAGAAAAAACAAGTTACAAGTCAGTGCATATTGCCGAGAAGAAGCAACTTCTTCTCTCCAGAAGCAGATGTCCTGTAGTGCTGGAAAATGAAATGTTTTTGTGTCTCGCAGGCAAAGGTTCTGCGCTTCAACAATATTGATTGTCAGTTAGTACAGGCTGTCAGCCTGCCATGGTTAACCTACCAGTTGTTGGAGAGACAATCATGAGCAATTAAGAATCACATTTCGCAGTTTCAAATGCATCCATATTGCCACTTTATTCAAAATCTTTTTTTCATGTTGGAAAGTACACTGGTGAGAGGGAAGGAGTTCTCTTTTTTTTCCCCCTGCCAAACATGTTTTCGTTGCTGGCCAAATTAAGAGAGAGATATATTGCTCATAAACTTGCTGCAGTTTCTTGATTACAATCTTACATGCAGCACTCCTTTCAACATCGATCTATAATAATAAGGAGGGAGCATGTTTCATTGCATGGTTTTGTGTTGTGCCTTAGATGCAAAGGACAAGGAAAGTATCAGGAAAGATTCAGCTGCAGGACAAGCTGTTGTACAGTGATAAAAGGACTGTTCTTCATGGGGATGAACCTTTGTTATATGAAATGGAAAAGGACAGGAAGGTTTAAACCAAGAAGAGTCAAAGGCTTTGCAGCTGAAGTTGCAACAGTGCTGGCTATGCAGCAGTTATGGGAATGGCTGAGAGAAGCAAGGTAGCAAAGTATAGTAATCAACCTGTTAAGCCAAGAAAAACAGCCCATGTGAGATAGAGTCATAGAATCATTTAGGTTGGAAAAGATCATCAAGGCCAACTGTTGACCCAACACCCCCATCCCACTATACCATGTCATAAAGTGGCACATCTACAAATTTTTTTTAACACCTCTGGGGACTCTACCATTACCCTGGGCAGCCTGTTTCAACACTTAACCACTCTTTCAGGGAACAAATTGTTCTTAATGTCCAAACTGAACCTCCCATTGTGCAGTTTGAAGCTGTTTCCTCGTGTCCTATCGCTTGTTACTTGGGAGAAGAAACCAACCCCCCACCTCTCTCCAACCTCCTTTCAGGGAGTTATAGAGAGTGAGAAGGTCTCCCCTGAGCCTCTTTTTCTCTAAGTTAAACAACCCCAGTTTCCTCAGCTGCTCCTCACAAGACTTTTGTTGTAGATCATTCACCAGCTTCATTGCTCTTCTTTGGACACAATCCAGCACCCCTATGTCCTTCTTGTAGTGAGGAGCCCAAAACTGAACCCAGAATTTGAGGTGTGGCCTCACCAGTTCCCAGTACAGGAGAATGATCACTGCCCTAGTCCTGCTGTGCACACTTTTGCTGATCCAAGGAGGGATGCTGCTGACCTTCTTGGCCACCTGGGCACACTACTGGCTCATCTTCAGCTGCTGCTGACCAACACCCCCAGGTCCTTTTCCACCATATCCTCTTGTCCTATCACTATAGCATCACCTGGAAGAAGTGACTGACTCCCAATTCACAACGAAACATAGTGTACTACACAACCCCAAAATCAGCAATGGCAGGAAAGCTTGTGGCGCTTGTCACCCCTCTGCCAAGCATCCTTCAACGCTTTGGTATGTAGTGGCATTTTAGAAGGAAAAATCAGAGATGCTGGGTCTAGGCACTTTCTTACCATAACTCAATGTGTGACAAAGCCTGTGCCAGGCACTATGCACATTATCTTGTGACAAACTCTGTGCATACTGTCACCTTGGCTGTTTTTTGTCCAGATGCCTGGGAACTATCTCAACCTCATGAGTCAATATGACTTACAAGTACTTTAGGCAAAGATAAATCCTACTTCCTTTTCTAGAACTTTTCAAACCAAATAACTTCCTAAAAGCAACAAAAATCCATCAGTTCTTCAAAGAAAACACAACACTCGCAGCCTCAAAAAGATTCCTGACCATCAGATGACTACCTCCATGGGGTTTCTCAGCATCCCAAACCTCAGTAGCCCTTCCCATAATTCGCCACCCACCTCTCATGAAGTCCATGCATGTTCTGGGGCCATAATGCTCAGGAGAATGGGACAGGGACCAGCAGTGGCAGGTTTTGCTGGTGGGAATATGCCCCTTGCAAAACACATGAAGTTCTGACTTACACATAGGGAAGGTAAGTAAGTGTCCAGTCCTAAGCAAAACCGTGTACATCATTCAGAGTTTGTCAAGAGCAGCTATTAAAAAGTGTCAGCACACACTTCACAATTAACAGGTTCAGAAAAACAAGCTGTCTGTGAACTTGTCCACACAAAGGGTTTCTTTCCCATCTTACACTCCCCTGCATCTCATCATCATTACAAAAAAACCCAAACCCTGAGCAGCATCAGCACTGGACCTGAGCCCAGTTCCACAGTGCTGCATTGGCGTTGCAGCACTGGCAGATTCATCAAGTGAAATCTTCATGATTTAGGATCTCAGCAGCAGTATTTCAGAAATGATCAACAATTTGGGGTGGCAGTACTAGAAAATGAAAGAGGCAGAAAATGGGGAATCACAAGAAAAAAGGGAAATTATGTAGCTGAATAATACTGAGAAATCATCTCCCACATGCAAATGTACACAGGTTCTGATACCAAGGCTGGTATGAGTATAAAAGTGAAGAGTTTCATCTTTAGTAAGACTTTGTCAATTCAAAAGACAGAGTAAAGGGATTTCTGTGCAGTCACCATCTCTGACCATCTTCACCTGTTCTCTGTACAAAACACAAATTTGTGGTTTCACAATCATATTTTCCTATTTTTAAAACATGTTTTCTCTACCATCTTGCTTTGTGAGAAAGACACTGAAACTGCAAGAGAAACTGTCTTGATGGAGGAAACTGAATTGGCTTCATGTATGACACGGGAACAACAGAACAAAGTAAACACCAACCAGAATAGAAAGCAACACTTTGTTTTCTCTCTGATCCTTCATTTTTAGGGGATATTTGCAATTTTGGAGAACTTCCAACATTTCAGGCAAATGGGAGATTTTTAAACGATTGATGTAACACAGAGTTTAGGTGTTAGCATGCAATGAAAATGTACATTACTCTTAGTGACAGCAGGATACAAAGGTTTCTTGTATTTAGGACTCTACCTGAAACTAGCAAGAGCAATGGATAAATGTCGTGAAAAGGACTGCATATCTTTGCATCACACTTGGTAACTAAGTAGTCTGTCTCTTTGATTCTTGTAGGATTAAACACCCAAGAAAACCAAACATGTTTTCTCCACTCTCCTATGCTTGCCTTTGAGCTGAGGAAAAGTTTTCTATCAAGTGATTCAAGCTGTGGAAACATCAAGTACTCTGAATACCTTATTATGGTTTATGATCCCCAGAATCTTGATCCCGATACCAGAGATGAGAAATTTGGAACCATACAGAGAAAATTACTTGGTTTTATGCTAATCTCGATCAAAGTGTTGACACTGACATTAAGCAAACATACTAGAGTGTAATTACATTTTACACTGATCTATGAAATATTCATGCCATAGTAATGAATACATACATGCAATCATACAATACCATCATAATAAACTGTGGTCAAATACATATGATATTTGCAATGCTTATACCTTGTTCATATAAATAAATATTCATTAGAATTGAAACTAATTACTGCATGGTCGATGACAGCTGAGAATATTAAGCACCACTACTGAATTATGCCTTCAAAGGCAATTTTGAAGTGGCATTTGTTCTCAAGTTGTGGATCAGTTATTTGTCCAGCTATGGTAATATTTTTTTTTCCAGTGGAAAGAATAATGTTTATAGTAATTGTCATGAGAATGTCTAAGCATTTTCTGTAACTAGTAATCAAATTAGGGAGCTTCAAGTGTCTGTAAGTACACCAATGTTAGTCTATTTTCATATTTAAAATTGCCCTTTCCCACAGCTCATTGAAGTTTATGTTCTAGCCACATGTCCCACAGATAAATAAACAGATGCTCTATATAAAGAGTTAGGTCATATTCTGAATGAGAGAGGAACATATGTCATCATTAAGGGAAGCTTTGGTGCCAATGCTGGCATTAAGGTAGAGGAAAGAAAACAAGGAACAACTTGAAATAGAGCAACATAATCCCAAGGAAGTTGTCAAAACCAAAGGGGAGGTTATTTGCACTAGAGTTGGCAAGAAAATATTGTTTGGCAGTTTTAACTGAAAAATAAAGAATAGCAGGAGGAAATTTTAATTTAAAAACATCCTCTGTTGTTGATAGTTTTGGGATGAAACTGAAAATCATGGGGTTTTTACTTCAACATGCCAAACCCCTACGTTTTGTTTCAACAGAACTTCTTACAAGGGATTTAAGGTGCCTGGTTTTCTAATGAAAAGAGTAACAAAACAAGTAAAACTGAAATTTCATAAGAATATTTCTCTTTGTTGGAAATCTAATTTTTTTCAGTAAGAAATTTTTATGAAAGCTTTTTTTCACATGTCACTGATGAAAAGAGGATATCCAGATACACCTGATAATAGATCTTCACTGTTTGAATGCAATTAGATAACATTGGGGTTTTTTTGTTACAATTGTGTTGTGAGCTTCATAAATAGAGACTGGAAAGACAGTTAATGCCCAAGAGTTCATTGTAATCTAAATGTAAGTCTAGAGGCTTTATTTACAAAATGTAAATCAGGGGGCTTTAATTGCATGCGGAAATACTGTTCAGAGAAAAATATTGTGCACACATAAAAAGAATTTTATTTTCCAGATTTTGGGAAAATCATAACTGAAGAATCATACTACAAGTGAAAAAAATAAAAGTAAAGTTGTCTGCAAATGTCTCATTACAAATTTTCAACCATACATCTGAAGGTACAGCGAATAATAATGCATAAAGCACTGGAAGGAAGGACAGAGCTGCTTATGGATTCTTATTAATTAATTCCCCTATAAAGAGTATGTTTCTTGGATGAAATCCACAAGTACTGGGGGATTCAAGGGCAGGAAGGGAGAGACTGTCTCGAGGAAAGGAAAAGACCTGTTTCCCTGCTATTGGTGTAGTACGATGACATCAAGAAATTGGAGACCAGGCTGGGGAGCCTCTGGCTGGTGGTACACAGGGGAGGTAGGATGTTCTGCATCTGTACATCATGCACCAGCTACAGAGGAGGCTGCTGGATTTAGCAAGCTTGTTGCATTGGTCAGTGACAGTGTGTAAAGATTTGGCAGTACATGGCCGGATCTGTGTGAGACTTGGCTGCCTGCACCATCTTTTTATGCACTTAATTTGAGAAATGAATACGTGTCAGAAATTTCTGATGGCCTGATGCAACAGAAAACATCCAGTGCTCTGTAAGCTGAAAAACCTCCTATAAAGAGCCTAGATCCAAGCGTAGTCCTATCTGAAGGAGCTCCAGATTTGGAAAAGAAATTTTACCAGGGAAGTTGTCAGAAGGTTTTTTTGGAGCAGGACCATTCATACCAACAAGCTTTGGGCTATTTCTTGTCCACATTGTACAACTTCTTTTCTGTCCAGATCTTCAACACTCCCACTAAGTGAACCCCATATCAACCTGCCCCTGCCAAGGAGTTCCAAACATCTGGGAGTGAGGGAAAGGGGCAGCCTGGTCTAGGGTTGCCAATTAAGTTGTATTCTTCCAGTCATTGTGGGTGTCACCACCTGCTCTGGGTCTCTTGGATGGGCCAGTCTTCTGAGGTTGACTGAAAGAAGAGACTAAGTATGCCAAAGGCAGTCAGCAGACACTGGCAGCCTGTTGTCAATTGGGTACATTCCTACCTCACTCCAGATACTCCATTTATGTGACAGTTTGTGGGAAACATCTGGCACAGCATCTGACTGACATGTCTGAGCTACAGAAAGCTGAGAAAAATCAAAGCAGCCACCAGCAACAACAAAATGCATTTTTATGCATTTTAAGCCTGGTTGTCTTCTCTCAGGCACCAGACCTGGGCCAGGGATAATTCAGCTAACTACAGGCTAAAGACAGCATGAACTTTGGTTAGAATGTTACTGCCTAAGGAGACAATCCCAGAACTGGGTCATCCAGGTTCCCCTATTTGCACCATCACTGATTTTGTGTACAATCCTGGACAATTTATTTTTCTTTCCCACATCTCTATTTCTCCCTCTGAATGAGGGAAACAAGACACTGCTTTGGCCACACATGTTGATATCTGCCAGTGCAGTCTAGTTAAACATGTTTACAGACATTCTGGCTCTACTGATGATTGTACATAACTTTAGATGGTCATTCAACAGTCAGAGGTAAAACAGGACCAGGAGCTGGAAGGTGAAACATTTTCAGTTCAGTCTGAATGTGCAGAGTGTGTTTTTAGGGCAGATGATGAACCCCTGCAACAGCTTACCAGTGACCATGGTGAATTCTCGATGCAGGATATCTACAAGTGATCTATTTTTCTGACATTAAAGATAGAGGTTCTAGAGGATTAGAAATGTGTTCTTTTATCTTCCCTTCATCCAACTTGCTACTATAAATTAAAGACAATATTGTTATGTGAGGGAAACCCAGCTCTCTGCAGGGCTCAGTTGTATGATCCAGTTACCGTGAGTGAACAAGGAACCTCCTGTCAGCTGAGATCTGGTAACTCTGTGGGTACTTGCTCCTACAGCAATAACGATAACTACCTACAGCAACTGTGCCTTGTTTCAGTTTTGCTTTCCCCACCACAAGAAGTGCCATTCCACTGCTTTTACAAGAGACAAAGAATGCTCATGGTTACTAGCTGCCCAGCTTATTTAGGCTGACAAGCACTAGTTTGTTGAATGGCAGTAACATGCTGAATGTCTAAGTACTAATACTGAAACTGCTGAAAATTAGAAGATCTCTTTGGAGATGTGTTCATTTTCAAGATGTTGTAAAAGTGGATGTGTTTGTACAGTGGTGAAATTCAAACAGGTAGCCCACAAAATCTTCTCCCTGGGTCTACGTGGAGATCTCCAGCTTCATAATCAGTCACTGCTGCTGTTATCCAAAGTCACTGCTTAAAATACTCTCTGCTATTGGAATACACCAGAACAGCCATCCTCCCACATCCAGCCCCCATACAGAATGATCTAAATGCAAAAGAAATTACAAAAAGAGTGTTTTTGGAAATAACTAGGTCAATTAGAATGTAACAAGGAGAGTGGTCTAGACATAGATGGCATTTAAATTAGCAATAAACTGCTCCATTTGGGTTCTTCAGTTCAATCACCTATTTAATCATCAATTCATCTATGTGAATTCCTAGCAAATTAGAGAATTTGCTAATTTAACATACCCTGAAGCTGGTGACTAAATTATGTATCAATGTCACTGATGCCTGCTCTGTCTAAAAGAAAAGAGAAACCCAGCCAGGCTCTTCAGAAAGGAGCTTTGGTGTCACACACTCTCATAATACTATGTTTTAGGAAGCTGTGCAAGCTTTAAAAAAAAAAAAATCCTTGATTCTGCATTAGCCAATCTGAACTTTGCTTAAACAGACCTGAAGCCCTGCACAAAGCTGCCAGTAAAAGAGAGGGAATTGAAAAAAAAAGTCATTCTCAACATGTCCTATATTCCAAAGTGGCAAGTGCCCATTTCTGAAGCCAAAGGTAATGAACAATAATCACTTTCATAAACAATACTGCTGAGCAGATCTAAAAGTGGGAGGTGATACAGGAAACATGTGTTACATGATATGCTAAGAAACTAATCCTATGGATTGCACAGACCTTATTTCAGGCCATACAAGATGCCATCAGTCTCTCCTAGTGGGGCTAACCCTTACCTGGGTGAAACAGGCCCCTGTGGAAAGCCTGCACAAGAGTTATCCATCACTCAGGTCACTCCTCTAATTGCAAGTGGCACATAGAAAAAACAATCTATTCTGACTTTATAATTGATGCCCTGCCAGAAGCCAAAGTGTCCTTCCTCTGGGGCTCAGCCATGATCATGTAGTTCTTCAGGACTGACACAGACTTCAGTGAGACTGAAATCAAGCTCTGAAGAAAATAAGTGTATGGAGCATCTCTGAAAGGGATCTTTGCAGAAAACATGGGTGGGGAGGGAATGGAGGATGAGGAAGTTGGGTGGGGAAGAAATCTGGGAGAAAACAAACCTAGAATTTTTGAAAGGTCTAATTTTCTGCTGCACAACCTGCATGTTTTATACTCTTTCCCATTTGCTTTCATTTTAGACTCAGCAATTTAAGGAAGTCCCTACTGTGTAGTCAGTAACAGACTGAGGATTCAATATTGGGCCCTGCCTAGAATAAAAAAGATATTGTCACACAGAGTAGCTCTGCTTAAACCAGCTGGAAGAGAGGGCATGCACCTGTCTGGTGAGTCTAGGCTGACAGTCCCAGAGATCCTTTAGAGGATGCTGGATGGAGTGGTACCTCTACAGGTAAGAGGCAGCATCGTTACAGTGTGAGGTGACTTTTGTCAGCACACCATCATCTCCAAAGGAGTCTAAGAGGTGACATGCATGGTGACTTGAAAATAGGCCTATGTTCAAAGAGTTCAGATGCTTCTTGAGCGGTATTCAAATGCCTAGAGATATAGGGATGGGTGCAGCTTTGGCAAGATTTTAAAAGCAAGATAAGGAGAAATGAATAATTAGGCATCTGACTGGAGCTGAAAATTCACATTGGTGAACTGCTTTGGGTAAAATAAGATGCAATTTGAATCTTTGCCAGTTGCCTGTATTTAACTGAAACCTTCTCTCCCTCCCTGTTAAGATCAGAGATTGCTTTGTTCAGTGTTGGAGCACATCAGAAATTCTTCTATGATCCTTGGAAGTCTAAGTCACTTGGAAGTGAATAAGGAGTTGCTATATTGCTGCATTTTGTACTGAGTGCAACTGAGTAGATGCTACCTCCAGGTCTGGGAACTTTGACAAATTAAAAAGGCTGCATAAATGCAGGTGCCAACCTTGCTACTTCTCCACACCTGTTTTAGGACATTTGGCTTAGTTAAACATTAACTCCAAAGAGAGGGTCCCTCTGCTCACTTCAGGGCTGGCTGATTTCAGAGATGTTTGCCCTTCAGGGCAGGACCTTGCACAGAGACAAGCTTTCTTCCACAGCCATTTGCTGTCTTTAAAATGACTTCCTCCCTTCCTAGATGGGCCAGACAATGGCAGGGAGCTGGCTGACCTCTCGGGATTGTGAAAGGTTGCAGGCATCACTGCTGCAGCCCAGAGCAGAGCCAGGAGAGGGGTTACAAGAAAAAATCCCTCTGACTTCAGCAGAAAGTGAGATTATTTGGGCAATAAATGAATACAGCAAATATATGCTATTTTGGCCAGATCTGACATGAAAATAAAGACGACTTTAGCATTCCTTTACAGTGCCCGATTGAAGAATTTGGTCACATGGCAGGAAAGGTCACTGAAGAGAACTCTTTTAACAGAAGCTTATTCGTATTTTAGATGGGTCACATGCCTTTTCATTTGTATCTTCTCTGATGTGAGTGTCCTCTTTCTGCATCTTTATTTACATTGATCTGCTTTCATATTTTGCTTTGAATTGCAGGCAGACTTTTCTCTATTAGGCAGTTTGAAGGGGCAGCAGAGGCATCCCCACTCAACTTCTGTTTGTTTTTTGTCTAAGAGGGATCGTTTTTCCTAATGAAAGAGCATGATGGCAGTCATGTTGACATGATGCATTTGATGCTGACTGGTCATGATCAGTTCTAGAAACAAACTGCAGCACACAAGTGTTTCTACTCCTCCATTTGTCTCTGTAGTCAGGCACATGTCAAATACATTCCATGTCACATAGCAGACCAGATCAAAAGGTTTACATCTAAACAAGTGGGATTCACAGCTAACATTATCAGAAGTGCTGCATAATGGTGCCACTGTAGCAAAACACAGATTTCTATTGGAGAAACATATGTCATGCTCTGAAGGATAGCAGCATTTGTAAGAGCATGCAGTACATAACGAGGAGAATTTCATCATGCAGAGCAAGGAGATGTGTCAGCAGCTACAAAGCAATAGATTTAATTCATACCTGAGAATAATTTGATCTTCAGTTTTCTTTCACACTACTTACTACACCCAAACAGCTTGTACAAGCTATTGATGGGCAGAAATTGTCTAGGACTTATGGCTTTTTAAGATCTGACTTTCTCAGCAGTTGCAAATGCAAGAGCAGAATGCTGATGAGCTCTAAGATGACACATGGATAAATAAAAGGACCCCAAGAATATAATGATTCAAGGCTACTCAAAATGAAATGTGTTATTGTAAACATTACACAAATAGTGATTTGGGGAATCTGAACCCTGAACTGAAAACCAGGCTGAATGCTTTTCCAGGGAACGTGCAGTTAGTACCTCAACTGTGATAAGATTACAATGAGCGTTTTTGACTATTGCAAACTATAAACAGAAATTTGAGCTGTGAGGGTCAATGTGGTGACTCAGCAATCAAAGTTACTTCATCCTGCTGCAGTCAGAGGACTGCAGTTTGGTTTCCAGCACCACGTTTAGGATTTCCAGGGGGAAGAGGAGATGAGTCAGGGAATTAGAGCAACCTTGCATTACTTAACTAGTGCTTGTGGCTTGATCAATGGCACTGGGAAGGCTCTGTTGTAGGAAACCCCTGCAACAGTGTCGCAGTGTGCTCGGTGTTACAGCACGCTGTGGAGGCTGCCAGTGATGTCAGATGGAGGGAGGGGGAATAGGGGAGAGAAGACAAAATATACAGTCAGCAAATAGTATGAGAATTTACTGTAGCTTCACATGGCAGATACTATATACCTTATTATGCATCAACTGATGCATGCTGTGTCCCAGCTTTGATGTAGGTAGACACAAAACTTTATAACCTCTGGCTAAAACTGGAACACACACAAACCCCACAACATTCCAAGAGCAGGAAGAGTGTGTCCTCACCGGTCAACTGCAACCTCAGGCAGGTAATTAACAAATGCCTGGATAAAATGAGTGAGGTCTTGTTTATCAATCAACATACTATTAATTAGCTCACATGTCAATTTTAATTGAAGTGATTTGTATTAATAATGGTTTTCTGTGCAAGTTGTATGGCATACCTGCAGGCATCTGTGCTTGCTTCACAGCTGAACTTTTGGCAAATATTCTAACCTAGGAAATATCTTCAAAATTTCTAAATGCTATTTTTTTTGAGAGATAACTAGCTATATAACTGATGGCTATTTATTAATAGGAGTGATTCATGGAAAACCATGACCTAACAAGTATGTCTGAAAAAAACCCAGAATAACAGTGTTATGTAAGAAACTGTCTAGCCGAAGCCATGTCATAAAAAAGCTCCAATGACACACATTATTTGCAAATTATAATAATAGCTTTCCACATCTGTTCTCATGAAGAGGGAAAGCTGTGTGGCTGCTGGTGTTTTATTTACGGTTTGAATCCATCCATATTTACTTTACATTTTGAAAAATAAAATCTATGACTTTTCATTTTACCTTATCTTACTTTACTAAAGACAATGCTGTAGCTCAGGTTACTCTGGGTTTATCATCATCCCAGGATCAGGTTGAGCCTTTTCTGGAACAGAATTGTCCCAGGTGTGCTTTCAATGTAAAAATGACTCTATGAGGACAAACATTAGGGCAATCACAGCTGCTTCTGTGCTACTGAACATGATTGTAATTTTACCATTTATAGGATTGCCAGAGCTCTCCGGTGCTGTGCAGTGTCCTGGCACCTCACATGAGGCTACTTCTGCCCCAAGGAACCTATTAAAAAAAAACAGAGCAGGGGCTGGGGGCAGGGAATTAATCAATGATTGACTTTCTCTGCATTAAATACAGGAGTATCTGAGGTATGGAGATTAAATGACTTGGCTAGGTTATGCAGAGAGTCTATAAAAGAATTGGGAATTGAAAGCAGCCCTCTTCCATCTAAATTCAGACATGTTGAGTCATCAGTCAATAACAAGACTGATTTCTGTGGCAGTAGTGTTTGGAGGCTTTAATCGAGTTTCATGTCCTATTATGCTGGGTACTGTGAAAATGTAGAATAACAGTCTCTACAGGCATGTCCTTAAACAGATCCCTGCTGATTACAGTGAAACTCTACACATCCAGAAGGATACCCTGGGGTAGATCTCTTTTTCTAAACAGGGGCAAGATGCAGCAGGTGGGAGTAAAAACTGCAGGATTTATGTGGAACAGATTATACATAACGGGATCAGAGAGATGCCTGTGCAAGGTATGCAGTGTAGCAACTTTTTTTATTTTTTTATTTTATTTTGGAAGAGGGTAAATAAACAATGGAAAATCATAAACATTTTCAATAGGAGTCTGGTACCTGGGAGTTGTTGGCAAATGCATCCTAAAATTGCTTTGAAGTGTCTGAGTATTTGTGTTTTACTGAATTGCAAAATTTTCCTGTCCAAGAATAAATCAAAAACACTTAAAACAACTGCAGTAGAGCTCTCTTCCATTTTTTCACATAAATAGTGTTTAGCAAACAGTAACTGCTTTGCTGACTGAAAAGGAGGGATGGTGAAAGGTAAATAGAAAATAAAGATGCTATAATGGGAAGAACAGTGAGCACATTTGGAGGGCATCTGCTGAGATGTTATCGGTGGTAAAGAAGCCCTGCCCATTCGGTGACATCATTTTCTACAACTTCCAGCCTGTCCTGGCAGGCTCAGGGGCTGCAGCAAGAACAGTGTGTGAGAGAGCCAGGCTGGATGCGGCAGAAAAATACAGTGGATCTGATTCCTTCCAGGCTGGAGACGAGTATCTGGCTGAGGAGCAGCCAGTTCTCCAGCCTAATGCAGATGACAAGGCTGAAGGCAGTGAAGATGGCAAGGCGGGTCAACAGGTTGATTTCTTTCACAGTTGCCTATATTATTTTAATACTAAGTGTATATGTTAGACAAGCACCCAGTACTTCCTACAGAGAGACTGTGCTCGGCACTGGACATGGTCCTGCCGAGAGGTAGGTCCTGTCCCACACAGCCCCAAAGGGATGGTCCTGTTATGATGCACATGCTCTTAATGGACCCAGCTTAATGCATGAGCCATTCTGTTCAAGGCTGGGATAGGAAGTTCAGCAGATAGGCAATGTTTGACGACTGGAGGTCCAAGAAAACTAATGTTATGTGCTGAGTATGGTGAGAGGTAGAGTCAACAATCAAATAGGTACTTGTTACATCAGCATAGCTGCAGGGTTTTTTAACTTCTTTTTCTTCTTAATATCTTTACTTCTGGATATCATGAGCTCATGTGGCAGCAATGTTTACAATGCCTGTGTCTATGCTAGCATGCTTGAATCAGGAATGTGCTTTTGAAGCAAATCTCCTGATTATACCTATTTATTGTGCTTCAGTTTGTATCACAGACCAGTCTAGGAGTGCATGAACTGGGCTCCTTTCCAGTGAACCTAAAGCACTGAGATCCTCCAGATCAGTTCACAGGAACTCTGCCTGCCACTGAGCACACAGTCCGTGGCAGCCCATTACAGCTAGCACAGAGGACCTGCACATCACTGAAATACCTCTGGTGTGGAGACAGAGTCCTCAACCACTCCTGCAGGGCCACTACTGCTCATGTAGCCTGAGCTCATCTTTGCTTCAAAACGAAGGAAACTTCAAAACAGGGGGAGAGAAAGAGGGTTCAGGCTTGGAGAAGAGCCCTGCTCCTCAAAGCAGGATGGACATAAGTCACCCTGGCCACAGGGTGCACCGGCCACAAACCTGTCTGTAGGCACAGTTAACAAAACCAGGATAGACATAGCCAAAGACTAACAAAAGTACTTGGAAGTTTTGTGACAATAGCAAGTCAGGCAGAAAAGGAGACCTCAGTGATTTCACTGAGGACAAGCAGTACCATGAGCTCAAACCTCATTAGAGAGGAAAGAACTACAGGAGAGAGATGCTCAAAGAGAAAAAATATATTTTAATGTATATATAAATATTTATCTCATATACAAATTATTATCAGGGCTCTCCTTTCATAAGACAAATTCATGTATCATAAATAAACTCCTTTCTCTTGTTGCTCTGTAAGCCATTGCTTTTTTGGTTGGTGTCTGATCGCCATGACTAAAGAAAGGAGGACACAGTAGGGCTCTGAAGTAAAGAGAACATCAAAGATGAAAATTCATCTTTCCTCTCTTTTCCTGCTTTTATTCATGGTAGTGTCATCTCTTTTACCTATGAGATGTGAACAGAGATGAAGACATCACTAAGTGCAATTTTATGGCTGCGGTAGCCAGAGGGTCAAACCAGAATGATGCTGAAATGATCAATTCTGCCCTTAAAAGTTTCCGAATGATACAATTTTGATTCAAATGGTAGGAGAGTTTTGCGTAATGCAGATGCCATTAAAAATGCACTGAAGAAATTAAAAGCAATCCCTTCTCTTCTAGCCTTAATATACAAATAATGAAAAAGAACCCTGCCAGTCCACTGGATAAATGTCATCTGTACATACATTGTGAAGAATCCAAGAGCTGCTGTCACCATGATGCCTAAAACTTTAACAGCTTGATTACAGCTCTTGATTTCTAGGAAACTGCAAGTGTCGTGAGGAAGACTGACCTGCTCCACACTGGCTTTCACCTGGAGCTCAATGCAGCCAGAACCAGTGCTCCAGGAATGCATTGCTATGCTGGTGCCCACATCCAGCAGCACGGCTGCTGTTCCTTCCATGTCTCCATGTAGGGATCTGTAGGGATAATCAACCAATGAAACTGTATCCAAGTTAATATGCCCACATTGTCCTTATCTCTGTAATTTTGGGTGAAAAGTATAATAAGCATTGATGCTGTGAGAGTTGGGAATGCAATAGGAACCTGAAAGGTTTTTACTTTTCTTTTAATATGTGTGTATATATAACTTCAGTATTTCAGTTTCCAAGGATTTACCCTTCTGACCGTAGTTAAGATCGTGAGGTTTCCTCACACAGATAATTGAATTTTCAGTATTTTCAGGTATCTTCACAGAACTAAGAACTCATGATACATATCTTTATAAGCAAGGAGGGAGGTATTGGTTTGAAGCAGACTTCAGTCCCTTCAGATCATAGACTGTATCTTCTGCATCTCTACAGCGCCTAATGGTGCCTCGTCCAGACTAGGACTTGCGGTTATAGCTGTAACAACAAAAGCAGCTGTGGTGGTGTATGGAACAGAACTGATATATTTCCTATTTTTGTACATTCTCTATCTAACTAGTGCATTTTCTATGCAAACCAATTTGGTTCCTGTTTACACAGCAAATTCCCTACAGCGTGTTTGCTGCCCCTTGTCATGGCTGTCGTTACTCCTGATGAAGAAGGCTGTACTGCTCTCATTTTAGTTTGTCAACAGTGTTTGTGATGCAGCCAGAACAGCTCTTTGTGGGACTGTGAAGCATGTCACCTTCCTCCCACTCCAGCAGGGGAAAGCACACTGCCATCCCAGGGCTGTCCAGCTTTAGCACCCTGGCAACCAGGAATAGAAGCGGAAAACCAAACCTACTGTCTCCTGTCCAACATCTCTCAGGGCTTTTAGCGAGTCATTGGGAAGAGCTCCCAAAAATGCTTCAGCACACAGCCATCATTCAGTTCACTGCTCTTCACATAACCAGTTTAGCTGACACCTAGTCTTGTATGAAATTAATTAGAGAAATACAAACAAAATCATACTTTTACTTATTCACAAGAATTTCTAAAAAGCAAAACTATATTTCAGTATGACTTATTTTTTCCAGATAGCCTGCTATTATTTTGCTATTGAGAAACAGACCTTCAAACACTAGATTTATCATAGAATCATGGAATCATAGAACAGTTACAGCTGGAAGAGACCTTGAAGATCATTGAGTCCAGCCTTTGTCCTAGCCCTAGCAACCCGCTAAACGATGCCCCCCAACAGAACATCCACCCGTCTTTTAAGCACCTCCAGGGACAATGACTCAACCACCTCC
>VWZO01014013.1:1906-24621 GCA_013396975.1 Bucco capensis
TCATCCTCAGCCCTGAGCAAGGATCCTCATCCTCAGCCCTGAGCAAGGATCCTCATCCTCAGCCCTGAGCAAGGATCCTCATCCTCAGCCCTGAGCAAGGAGCATCATCCTCAGCCCTGAGCAAGGCTTGCAGTGAGGATCATCCCTGCCTAGCCTAACAGCAAGCTCCTAGAGGGCAGTGGCTGCTTTCTCCTTACTGACATGCTGGGCCTCTCAGACCCTAAAGATTTCACCTGCCATTCCATTCACTCCCCATGGAGTTTTCTTTTCTCGGGGGGAAAGACCCCAAAGGAACTGTTATTATGAGTGTATTCCCTAAGCTCTAGTTTACATTCCCAGTGCTGAGACACTACTGACAAAGCAGGAGAGGTCATCCCATTGGAATTCTTGGCTTATTCTTGTCTGTCTTGAGTTGTTTTTCCACTGGTGGCATTTGAGCATCTCATTGTCAGAGTAGATCTGGCACAGGAGTGGTTGGAACAAGGAGAGCCACACCAGTTTGAGCTGTGTCCTACAATTCCAGCTTCCCAGCTGTGCTTGGACACCAATCCCTCCTCCTGTCCCTGCAGCACAGGCAAGCTCTGCTTTGCCTCAAGTGGAAGAGAAGCTGTCAGCTGTCAGGTGCTGCTATGTAAGTCTCCTAAGGTTCCTGATTGCCAGCAGAGACCTGAGTTTTCTTCTGCTAGTGCTCAGCTGGAGTTGAGCTGCAGGGCATTGTGCCTTCAGCCCATCTCTGCTCCAGCATGGCACTTGCTCACTCCCAGGGGAGAGCTGAACTTCACTAGAACTTTGTCAACCTTGACTTTGGGCTTTACAAAGAGCATTTTCATCCCCTTTTCCTGCACCTTTTCACTCTAGGAGTGAGGAAACATGCCTGATCCAGGCTCTTTGGGTAAAGGCACAGTGTCTCAAAGCTCATCCTCAGGCTGAGGATGTGCATCCAGGTTTCTTTCTGAAGCTGGACAAACCTTTGGCTATTTGTGTGGCCTCTTTTGTCCTTGGTGTTGAGGAAGATTCTACCATGGGCTCTCTCTTCCAGAAAGAGTTTTGCTTGGTAACTCTAACTGTCATTTAGCTTCTGGTTATCTGATAGAAGCTAGGGAGAGCTGCTCCAAACCCTGCTGAGGATGTTGCTCACAGGAGTCAATCCAAGTCCTGTTGGCTTGGGGTTTCCTCAGGCCACTGCTGCCATGGCTGGAGTAGCTTTCATGGCCTCACTGAGAGCATGAAGTTGGTTAAACCTAACCCAAAGCCTTTTTCAGGGGAAAACATAACCAATGTTGGGTTTCTTGTTCAGATGAAGTAGTTCTTTCTTTTGTTCTTCCCCACTCAGGGTGACTCCAGCTAAAGCAAGCTGCAGAAGCTGTGTGCTGCCTTGCCTGGCTCTGCCAGACAGCTTGCTCTCATCAGAGGGTCACATTGGATTCACATCACACAGCAGCTTGGAGACATTTGGAAGCTGCACTGTAGTCACATCCCATCCATCCCCAGGCCTGTTTGCTGGAGTGCACACACAACTGCTTTCTCAGGGGAGATCTTGGAAACCTTCCTGGACATCCTGAGCATGCTTCACCCTCTCTCTCTCTCTCTCTCCCTGGTGCATTGTAGGACTTGTCAGCTCCACCTTCTCTTCTTGGATGTAGACACTGCTTGACTTGAAAACCACAGGGTTTTCTTGTCTTTCACCTTTTGTCCTCTTCTTCCTCTTCTTGTAAGCACTCTCTCCCTTCTGCTGCATGAACTAAAGGAACCTCTGCAACTCCTCAAGAAGAACTTTGTGTCTCTGGTGAGACTTCAGCTCTAGGCAGAAGAGCATGGTGTGCTCTGCTTGCACAGGAGTCCATCCTAGCAGCACCTGCTGCTCCTTCAGTGCCTTTCACACCTCTGCATCTCTCTTCCCTCATCCTTAGGTGCACTTCCATCTCAGAGCAGCTTTGCTTTCAACTCCTTTGGGAAGCCAGCAGGAACAAAGGAGCCTTTTCTGGAATGCCAGCTGAGGTTTCCTCTGTCTGGATACACAAACTAGCTATTACCTTTGGGTATTGTGGTTCCAAGGGAGTTTCTCGAGTCTTATTTTCCTACCTATGTGTTCTGCTTCAATATCTTCAACCTTTTTACCTTTGGCAGGCTCCTTAACCTTTATCTTCTTGTGATGCCCATGGAGTTCAGGCTTTTCTTCTTGCTGTCTCTGTCTGGAGACTGCAGCTGAGGAATCACCCTCCCTGGAAGGAGAGGAGCAGCTGATGCCTGAAGAGCACAGAGTGAGGAGATTTCCCTTCCCAGGATACTTTGGGCATTTCCCTTGCCAACTTAGCTAGGCCAGTGAGGAGTTGGGAGATTGGGAGATTGGCTTTTCCTTTCTTGTTTGATTGCAGAGCCTGATGTGCTGTCAATTCTCCCCACTTCTTGCCTTTTGGCAAGTGAACTCCCCAAGAGGCATTCAACCTGGGCTAGTGATTGGCATCCCTGCCCATGGCAGTTGGAACTAGAGGATCTTTAAGGTCCTTTCCAACCTGGGCCATTCTATAATTCATGATGAATCCTAGAATCCTAGACTGGTTTGGGTTGGAAGGGAGCTCTGGAGCTCATCTAGTCCAACCCCCCTGCAGTGGCCAGGGACATCCCCAANAGAGTTCTGCTCTTAGCTTACCTGCAGGAACAAGGTGGAATTCCTGTGCTGTGCCTGCATGCTTTAGGGCTTGGGGCCAGTTTTAGGAGCCAACATTGTCTTCTAAGATATTTTTCAAGGCAGTTGGGCATTTCAGTGTCTGAATAAGCCTGAGGCCTGCCTGGTTTGAGTGAAGTGGAATGAAGTGGCTGTGCTCTCAGGAAGAATGCCAGCAGCTGCCCTGCTCTTGTCAGTGCTCTGCTCTTTGCTCTGGGACCAACCTGACTGAGATTTCATTCTCAGAGACAACTGAAGGTCTCAGCACTTGCCATGTTGAGGAGATGCTCTAGGGAAGGTGACCTAGCCCACAATGGTGTCACCAATCTCCAAGTGAAATACCCAGTGAAGACAAAACCTTATCCCATTGCCTGTTCCAAGCAGGAGTTACACTTCAAGTTTTAGAGGATTTGGGGTTTGGGGTGTTTTTTTTTTGTTTCCTTTGGAGAAATCAGCTCAACACTTGTTTTCTGGAGCTTTTAATTAAAATTTGTCCTGCTGTGATCCAATTCCTTTAGAAATGCTTACAGGCTCTAATCCACCTCAGGGGGAAGAGAGCAGCAGAGAGCTTTCCATTGCAGTGGATGCTTGGATTAGGAAAGGACACTGATTCCAGGGAGAAAGAGCTCTGGGAGCTGCAGGAGCAGCAAACCCTGGGCTGGTAGTGCCTTTGGGAACCTTCCCCCTCTGCAGCCCACAGCAACACTCAATTAGACTTTTTTGGTCGCTCCTTATTTATTTTTATCCTTGTAAATGCAATGAATAAGTTTCAGCTGGCTGTAATTTAACTGTAATCTGGTTTTATATATATATATATATATAATGAAGAGATTCCTGGCCCATTCCTGCTGCTTTCTTGCCATTTCTTTTTTACTTCATGAAACTCTCTTCTCTTTACTCTTGCAGACCAAATTCTTTAGTGGACCAGGGTGAGCTTTTTCTAGCTAGAAAACTGGTGTTAAAACTACATCAGAAAGCAAACCAATGAGTTGATGGAGTGCAGGGCAGGAGAGAAGCTTCCTAAAAGCACAGGAGGTTCACCTCCTCCTTCTCCTGGTGACATGAAAGCATCTTTAGGGCAGGCTGAGCACTGGAAGGAGCCCAGAGGAGCTGAATAAGAGGTGAGAAGCATCTCTTGGTGCTGTGTTGGTCTGACTGTGCTCATCTAGGGCTCTCAGTGACATCCCTGAGTGCATCCTTGGGACCTGTTGTGTCACACACATGGTGTACAGGAGCTGGGAAGTCCTCAGCAGTGCTGGGATTGAGCCTCAATGTGCATGGCAGTGATTGCTGTCATTTTGCAGGGGTGGTGGGGTGATGCTTTCATGAGATGATAAACCTTGGGCAGGTGTTTGCCTTCAATTCAAGAGAATGTGGATGTGTGTAATGTGGCTTTGTGAGTGCTTGGAGATCCTGGAGGTGCTGCCTTAGGGATAAACCTCCCCTCTGCAGACTGCAGGTACCACTGCTTGGGTTTTTCCCCTCTTTCTGTTAGTCCTTTGCAACTGAATCAGGAAAAAGGGCAAGATTTCAACTAGCTCCCAAGTGTAGGAGCTAAGCTTTGGGAAGGGAGCCTGCATCTCTCTGGCTAACTCAATCTGTAAAGCAAGGTGTATACATTTTCCTGGGGGGTTTTGGGATTGTTTTGTTGTTGTTTTTTTTAAATGTATTAACTGCTGTAAAGTTTGTAAATACCTTTTTCAAATAAATGTAGTTTTTATGAGTCAACCAGTCCTGAAAGAGCTGCTGAAAGTGTCTGTGATGCATGGATATTTAGATGCTCTCCTTAGAGCCATGGCTTAGTGCTATGGGAGTGATGAGAGGTCTGGTTGCACTTGAGGAGCTTAGAGATCTCTTCCAAGCTGAATGATTCTGGGACTGCTGAAGTGTGAGTGGGATTCCATCCCAGCAGGGAGCTGAGCTTCACTGGGTTAAAAACTAGAGAGATGGCTGAGTCCAAAGAGTTGTGATCCATGGAGTTCAGTCCAGCTGGCAGCCAGTCACGAGTGGGGTGCCACAGGGCTCAGTGCTGGGGCCACTCCTGTTTAACATCTTCAGCAAGGATTTGGCCCAGGGGATGGAGTGCACCCTGAGCAAGTGTGCAGATGACAGCAAGCTGGGTGGCAGTGTGGATCTGCTTGAGGGCAGGGAGGCTTTCCAGAGGGATCTGGATAGGCTGGATCACTGGGCCAAGGCCAATGCCATCAAGTTCCCTAAGGTCAAATGGCAGGTGCTGCCCCTTGGCCATAGCAACCCCCAGCAGTGCTCTAGGCTTGGGGAGCAGTGGCTGCAGAGCTGCCAGGCACACAGGGACCTAGGGGTGCTGAGTGACAGCTGAACAGGAGCCAGCAGTGTGCCCAGGGGGACAAGAAGGCCAAGGGCATCCTGGCCTGGAGCAGGAACAGTGTTGGCANTCTTGCTTTTTTAACCAAGCTGCCTTACTGGTTTAGCCAAAGCCTTTGAACACCTCTGAAGCCAAAGTGCCATCTCCAAGTTGTCCCTGCAGGGCTCAGGGCACATCCTGTGCTGCTGAGGCCTCACTGCTGGCCTGGGAGGACTTCTCTCTTACCTAGAAGTTTCTAACAGACACAACAATCATCATCTGCTGTTGAAATGCAGTTTCAGAGTATTTATTCACATAATAATTCAGAGCATTTATTCACATCATGCAATCTGAGCAGAGGAGTTTGACTTTGATCTGAATTGATTTGAACAGAGCTTTGCCATTGAATTCTGGCTCCGTGGTTCTGTTTGACTTTAAATCTTCTTTGGTCCAGCTTCTTCTTCCATCAGACTTTCCTGTAAACACACAGGGATATTTTTCAGTGTAAAGAGATGAAATCACTTTGGTGATGGAATTTTCAAGCCTGGTCAGATGCTAAAATATTCATCTTGTGGTCTCCATTGGAGAGAGGATTAGAGTGACATAAATCTGACCTGACATGATCCCCTGCCACCTGCCCATGGATGTGAGCATGGAATATAATGTAACTGACACTCAGAATGGCTCTTTTCATCCCAAAGTGCATGACCAACTCCACATCTGTTGCTGGGTCCAGCAGGGCAGCAGCTTTTGGAGTGCAAGCCAACAGCTGTTGGCCACTCCACTTAGGGCAGGTTAGGGCAAGAAGCATCAACTTGCACAAAGCATCAGTGTGTAGGAATGGCTCTGGGAGCTGCAGCAGTTGGCCAAGAGACCAGGGAGAAGCAAAATGTGCTTGGAAACCTCTCCCAGGCTCCTTAGGAGTGGCACAGTTGCCCTGTTACCGTTACTCTTGGAATGGAAAGCAGGTTCCTGTGTCACATCCTGCTGGAGCTCAGCTCCTACTTGGTTATTTCTTCATGTTCTTACCTCAGAGTTGAAAGCTTGAGGTGTTTTGGATAGATGCACTGCCTGAATATGTGATTTTGGGGGTTCTTTCCCCCCCTTTATGTGTCCTAGCAAGGTGCATTTCTGTTTGTGCTCACTACCAGCTGCTGCAGGAAATGATGGAGATGATTTGCAAAGGTTTTTTTTTTTCCATGGGCTGGACCTTTTCCAGAGGTCTCCCCTTGGATTGCAGAGTGTTCCTGGAGCAGCTCCAGGAATGGATTACATGGGGGAGAGCTGCATCTGGAAAGAGGTTTTCATTTGTTTTCAGTGTCATTAAGCAGCTAGAAAGAAGAAGGCCACATAAATCAGATTATACTCCAGGACTAAGAGATGCAAACTAAGTCTTGGCTGCAAAAGCTTAGAAGTTCTTACAAGGAAAGAAAGACCAAGTTTTCCCTCAAGGAGCAAGAAGTCTCAAGGACTCATTTTCAATATCCTGAGGGTTCTTTTGGTTTATTTTCCTGCCTAACATAGTCTGGCAGTATATGGTTTTTACTGTGGCTGTTGCTGGCTCGTCTTTCTGCAAGTAAGTTAAGGTTATTGGTATTGTGTTGGTTATTGGAGTCCTGGACAAAAATTCCATGTTATGTTGAGTACAAAGAGGATTCAAGATGACCTAAAAGAATTGTATGAAGTAGTTGCTGCATGAAAATCCACTGTGCCCTGTCTGCATTCCTGTTAGTGAAGGGATGAACCTCTCCTCAGGCCAAGATCCTCCCTGGAAGGCTGGAGTGAGTGCAAGCTTGAAGCTTTTGCTTTTCACTTCCAAAGCAAAGCTCAGATTGAGTGTTTCAACCTCTAGGAGAGCTCAGAGAGTCTCTGCAGAAAGTGCTGAGCATCTGGCCTGAGCAAGGGCTTGCTATATTAATTAGGGAGCATCTTTCTGCTGGAGAATATGCTTCCTGTGGCAGTTTGTTGGGATGTGATGGCTCTGCTGTCATTGCATTAGAGCAGCTAATGGAAAATACATTTCCCAGCCTAGGGACTTTGGGAGCAGCAGCTTCCATATGGCTTGATCCTTCAGCTGGCAGCGTGGGCCTTTGAAGTTAAGCATCTGTGAGTGCTGCACACATTGGTATTAAAGTCAAACACATTCTACTGTAGTTTGGTTTGAATTCAGTGAGGAATGACATTTCTACAACACGAGTGTGATTGGCATCCAATGGTAGGACAAGAGGGAATGGGAGCAAGTTGGAGCACAGGAGGTTTAGTATTAAGCTGAGGTGAAACTTGTTTGCAGTTCAGGTGCCAGAGCACTGGCCCAGGCTGCCCAGGAGCCTGTGGAGTCTCCTTGTCTGGAGCCATTGCAGAGGCACCTGGATGCATTGCTGTGTGAGCTGGTCTAGGTGATCCTGCTCTGGCAGGGGGGTTGCACTAGATGAGCTTTCTAGGGCCCTGCCAATCCCTAATCTATTCTGTGAGAGGAATGTTGTCCTGGCCTAGGACTGGGACTCAGAGCTACTTGGGAATGATGCAGAGAACCAGGGCAGCATTGCCACATGGGAGCTCAGCTTAGATTCCTCTTCCTCCTCCCCCACCAGCATTTTCCTCTCTTCTCCCTGGCCTTTCCCCTCAGGATCAAGACAAGAGCTGTTACTCACCATGGCTTCCTTCAGCTCCCTGCTCCTGGTGTGCTGGTACGAGCCTGGGCAGCCAGGCTGCTGCTCTGCCCCTAATTTTTCCATCTCATTTGCAATCTGAATTGGGAAGTGAGACAACCTTGATGAGAGGAGATGATTCTGCTCTTAGAGAACCCTCTTTCTCCCTCGTTCCTGTCCCACTGCAGCACTTCACTTCTCCTCTCTCCCACTGCTGTGCTCGTGCTACAGCAAACTTCCATCAGGATGCTCCAGCTGCTGCTGGGACAGACTCCACATGAAGTGTTAGACAGAATGGGGAACCACTGGTGGACAGAACCTTCCCCATCTGGCCTTTAGTCACTTAACCACCCACCTGGTCACCACAGGACAGCTGAGACTTGCCACGCTCTCAGAGGAGTGGATGGATGCTGGCATGGAAGAGCTCAGCAGAGTCTGGGCTGAGATTGGAGAGAGGATGAAATCAGATTGATCCTGGAGCTCTAGCTTCCATCTCTCCATCTCCCTGCCTGCCACTGATCTTCAGGCAGAGCTGCCAGATCTCCTCTTTCCCCAATACCAATTACCTTCCAGTTACTACTTCTAATAGTGTAACTAGATAGCTGTGTTTGGAGGCACACACCAAGCCAAGCCTCTGTCACCTCCTTTCTGCTTCCATCTCTGACAGGTAAGGGATCCTAGCTAAAACCCCAAGGTGGTTTTACAGCCTCCAACCTACCTCTTGGAATGATTCCACCAGGTTCTCAGCATTCCTTTTTCCTCCTGGCTGCAGACCATAAGACCAGTGTTGAGCCAAGCAGATTTCCACAGACAGCACCAACAGGAGGACACAGACAAAGATCTTCCTGGACTTCTCCATGCTGGGAGAGAAGAAAGCATCTTTGTGACCATCAGGACATGACAGCTCCATTTTTATCTTACAGAATGATGAAAATGTTATAGTTCTGGATCTCCAGTTCAGATCATCTGCACCCCAGGGGCATTGTGCCTATGGCTGAGCCACAGCTGGATTTGGAGTGGATTAGCTCATTATAAAGAGCTCCAACAACCTGAAAAATTTGGCTGAAGATCTCAATTAAGATTTCTGAATGCCCTTTCAGAGCTGGAGAGATGTCTGGACCTCAAAGGTTCCCTGGAAGTCTCTCTTGCTATCTGAGGGATGTGTTCAGCTTAACTGATCTCTCTCCTCATCTGCCTGCTCCTTGCAGTCTCTCCTAAAGCAAGTTTCTTCTAACAGAAGCTTCTGTAAGCCCTGAATAAGTCAAAAGGGAAGATTTTTCTGTTCCAGCACCTTACCTGCTCACTGAGAGAGGTTGCAGAGTGACCCCAACTCTTCCCTGTTTGCAATGTCCTGCCAAGGATGCTTCTCATCTGACTTTTTATATGCAGCCACCAGCAAACCTTTCACAGCAGGTAGCTTTATCTAATTCTAGCTCCTAGCTCTCCAAATTGCTGTCATACAGCAGAGGTAAAGCACATAATGGGAGCACCCCTGGTGTTAGCTATTAAATCCAGCTGTTTGCTCCACGAGCCATAAAGCTTACAGATTTTCTCTTACAGGAGCTCTAAATCTGACATTCAGCTCTAGCTGACTGCTGCTGCCCAGGGGGAAATGCAGGATGTTTCCTTGCAGTGACTGCTCATTCTGATAGTGTTTGTTTGGGGTGAGTTTGAGTTTGTTGAGGAGGATTTGCAGGAGTTGCAATGGGATGTGTACAAGAGGCTGTGGGTGCACAAGGGCACAGAGCATAGAATCCTAGAATTATCAGGGTTGGAAAAGACCTTCCAGCTCCTCTAGCTCCAAGCCCTGTGCCTGCCATGGGCAGGGACACCTGGCACTAGAGCAGCTTGCTCCCAGCCCCAGCCAGCCTGGCCTGCAACACTGCCAGGGCTGGGGCTGCCACCACCTCTCTGGGCAACCTGGCACAGTGGCTCAGCACCCTCCTGGCCAACAACTGCTGCCTAACAGCCAACCTCAAGCTGCCCTCCTCTACTTTGGATCCATTCCCCTAGTCCTAGCACTACCTGACAGCCTAACAAGTCCTTCCCCAGCCCTCTTGGAGCTCCTGCAGATGCTGCAAGGCCACAAGAAGATCTCCTGGGAGCTCTCTCAGCCTCTCCCCAGCACGAAGCTGCTCAAGTCCCCTTAGCATTTCAGTGTCCCTGCTCTGTGCTCTCTCCATGAGTTCCCTGTCCTTCTGGAACTGAGGAGCCCAGAACTGGTCCCAGGACTCCAGCTGTGTCCTCCCTAGGGCAGAGGAGAGGGGAAGGAGAACCTTCCTTGCCCTGCTGGCCACACTCTTCATGCTGCACCCCAGGATGCCAGTGGCTGTGTTCAGTGTTGTTCAGACATCCTCTCTTCCTGCTCCTGTGAGCTCCTTTGAGATTAGTCACTTCTTAAATTACTCTTAATTTAAGGAGGATTTGGTGACTCCAGCAGTAATTCCTCCTGCTCTAATGCTCCTCCTACTCATGGCAAGAGTCACCACTGTTGAGCTGCAGCTGATAAACTGCTCAAGCTGTGAAAATAGTTTGTTTCTGGGGGAGAAACATTACCTCTGCGTGGGCACAGCCCTGCAGAAGGGAGATTGGCCTCTGCCAGTGGCTGGAGACTCCTTTTTCCCCTGATGAGCCTAGCCAAAAAAAAATAAGGTTATTTAGAGGTAAATAGAAGATTTTGTTCATCCTGAGGGATGACATTTAAAGAGGGAAGGAGACCTGCTTAGCCTGGTAATTGCACCTCTTACTACCTCACCATTTTAAGTTGTGCCTAATGATGCTCTACCCTTGATGTCTTCCAACAAGAGTTTCTCCATAGCTGCAGATGTGATGTCCCAAAGCACATCAGAAAGGGCATGGGAGTGCAGTGGTGGGGAGCTGTGCCATGGCTTCTCCTCAGCTCTAACTCGGGGAGGTTAAACCCCACTTTACAGCTGGGTTTGTTTGCCCATCAATACTTCCACAGCCTTGCAGCATCCGAGTGGTAGTTGGCAGTGTGCTCTGAGGGCTGGGAGTGCCAGCTTGGGGCTCTCACAGCAATCCAAGGGTGAAGGGGAGTTTTCATCATGTAACTGCTCTTCTCTTTGCAGACACTGGAGTGGGATGGATGTGGACTTTTCAGTAGAGTTCCCAGACCTTCAAGAGCACTAATTCTTCTCTTGTAGGGAGAGAAACCTTAACGCCTGCTGATGCTGTTCAAGTGCATGCCTGGAGTTGTCAGGAAAAGCTGGGTTTGTGGATTCTAAGGCCAAGAATCAAGACCTCTCTCTTTTTATCAGGTGTTGGAAAAGTCATGCATCCTAATCTCTGGAGTCTTAGGCTTGGTAGACAGCATTCCTAACTCAAGAAAACTCTACTGCAGGTGAGGAAAGGGAGAGCTAGATGTTGGTTCTCAGGGTGCTGGATTTGTATTGTCACTGCTGTGCCACACTTGATTAGGCTGAAATCAGAAGCACTTCACAGACTAAAGCCAAGGACAGGTTGGGGTGTTTTTCATCTCTAAGTGCTGTAGCAATTCCTCATTAAGACAGACACAGTTTAGCTTGTGCTGTGTGAGGATAAACTCTAGCAGGGAGTGTTCTTGAGTGTCCATACCTGGGGGAAGTGTGCTTAGGGACTGCTGACTTCAAAGAGTTAATTAAGCAAGTAGGAGGCAAGGCAGAGGAGTGGAGGCAAGGCTGAAGAAGAGTGGAGGCAAGGCTGAAGAAGAGTGGAGGCAAGGCCGAAGGCAAAGCTGAGGAGCGGAGGCAAGGCTGAGGAGCGGAGGCAAGGCTGAGGAGCAGAGGCAAGGCTGCAGAGGAGCGAAGGCAAGGCAAAGGAGTGGAAGCAAGGCTGAGGAGCGGAGGCAAGGCAGAGGAGCGGAGGCAAGGCAGACGAGCGGAGGCAAGGCTGAGGAGCGGAGGCAAGGCTGAGGAGTGGAAGCAAGGCTGAGGAGCAGAGGCAAGGCTGAGGAGCAGAGGCAAGGCTGAGGAGCGGAGGCAAGGCTGCAGAGGAGCGAAGGCAAGGCAGAGGAGTGGAAGCAAGGCTGAGGAGCGGAGGCAAGGCTGAGGAGTGGAAGCAAGGCTGAGGAGTGGAAGCAAGGCTGAGGAGCAGAGGCAAGGCTGAGGAGCAGAGGCAAGGCTGCAGAGGAGCGAAGGCAAGGCAAAGGAGTGGAAGCAAGGCTGAGGAGCGGAGGCAAGGCTGAAGAAGAGTGGAGACAAGGCAGAGGAGTGGAGGCAAGGCTGAAGAATACTCCAGCTGAATGCCAAAGCCAAAAATCCCCCCTGAAAGTCCTCAGCCTGGAGGCAGCAGGCACACTGCAGCAATCCCCACCCCACCAGCCACACTTATTTGGTTTCCTAGCACGTAAGCTTCATGCTTTTCCTCTTCTAACTACTTCTCCTTCCTCTAGAAGTCAGCTAAGAGTGAGACAAATGAAGACAAGCAAGCCACTTTGCTATTTCACACTTTTATTAATGCCATTGAATATTTCTGGGTTATCCCCAGAGCTCTGTCCCAGCAAAAGAGGTCCCTTCAATCCATCTGTGGATGGATGGATGGATGAAGGAATGAATCAATGATGCCACATGCTGTGATGATTCAAAACAGAAGTGCTTCAGTCCAAGTTCAAATAGATTTTATACACAGTGATTATGAAAATAGATATAGATATATATATATATTTGCTTTTCTCTCCATACAATATTGGTTTGTTTTGTTGTGTTTTTTTGTTTTTTTACTTCTGCCAGCTACAAAATATGATAAAGAAAAATAATTCATTTATTTCTCTAGCCCTAAGGAATCTTCTTCTACTGCAACATAGACATCACTCTCAGGGAAAGCAATGAGGTGGGAGGAAGGACTCCAAAATCACCCTCAACTCTCTGCCTTGGATCTGCAGGTGGATTGCACCCCAAGGACATGCTCTTGTCCTCAGGCCTTACAAAGATCTGGAGGAAATCTAATCCCCATTCTGAACCACAGAGCTGTGGCATTTTTGAGTCCCAGAAATTCAGGTGATGCCTGAGTCAATTAAAGGAGAAGCCTGCAATTCCTCCCCAGACAACTCTTCCTTGGATTGATGGCAAAGCAGCATTTCCTAACAGTACTGAGACAAGAAGACTTCTCTGCAGCCAACAGCTCTGCACTGGCAAGGAAAAACAACTCCCTGAAGATCCTGTGAACCTCAAACTCCTGCTACAAGCTTTAGCATCCCTTGGTTTCCCCATTGCCAGGAATAGCTCTTTCCCTTAGAGTCCAGGTTAGTTGGAACTTTGGGGTGGTTTCAAGAAGCATCTGAGGTAAGAGTTCTTGCTGCACCTTTCCTTCTTTTTGGTATAGTTTCTTTGTGTGCTTTTGGAGTGTGTAGGAAACAACTGGTGGGAGCTGAGAGGGGTAAGAGCTTGCTCAGGGAAGTGCCAGCAGCCCTGGCACAGCTGCTGCACTGCACAAGGTACACAGCTCTCTCCCTGCTCCCTGCTTAGGGCACTTTGCCCTCTGCAGGATGCTTCAAGCAAGCCCCAAGTGGAATACTAACATCTGGCTGGGAAAAAGGATTACTATGCCTATGCTTTCAAGGATTCTGTGTCCAAGAGTGTTTGCATAGTAGAATCCTAGAATGGGCAGGTTGGAAGGGACCCTAAAGATCATCTAGTTCCAACCTCCCCNAGGGGAAAGAGGGGTCATGGATTTAGATACTGGATTTTTCCTCTGGATATTTAATTTCCCCCCCAAGTATGAAACATCTCCAGCTACTCCAGGCTGGAGTGGTTAGGATGTTTGAAGGAGGAGGGCAGCTTGAGGTTGGCTGTTAGGCAGCAGTTGTTGGCCAGGAGGGTGCTGAGCCACTGTGCCAGGTTGGCCAGAGAGGTGGTGGCAGCCCCAGCCCTGGCAGTGTTGGGGCTGGGAGCAAGCTGCTCTAGTGCCAGGTATCCCTGCCCATGAGACACTAGAGGAGCTTGAAGGTCTCTTCCAACCCTGACAAGTCTATGGTTCTGTGAAAGGAAGAGGATTTATTCCTTACCAGCTGTGATTGATAGTGCAATTTCACCCTAATTTGGAAAGAATGAGCTGAAAACATCCCTGTTAGACATTGCTGCCTTGTTAGAGCTAACTCTGCTGTGGAGGCAGAGCCCTTCAGCAGCTTCCACTGCATGTTTCTCAAGATGATAAAGCTGTTCCATGCCTGCATTCTGCTACCTATGCTGACAGTTTGCTCCTCTTTTCACCCCAGAAGAAGAAGACAGTACCTGAAAACATCCTGTGGCCATTGTCCTAACCACATCTGTCCTTTCCTCCACTGTGGATGAACAAAGAAACTGAACTGGAACTCCATTAGGTTAGCTGTAAACCTGAACTGTGTTGCTACTCTCCATGTGTAACATTTGCTATTCATATTGCAGCTACAGATTTCATAAATAGAATTGCATATCTTGTGCTTTATAAATTAAAATGCATTCCAAAAGTGAGGCAATGCTAAACAAGGAATAGATTGGACCCTCCCCCTCTGAAACCAGCCCCCAGCTGCTGGTTCCAGCCCCAGCTTCCTTCCTCACTCTGCTCACAAAGGTACAAACAGACACACTCTCTGTTTCTACCTCTGGAACAAAAGCTCCCTCCCCCTAAAAAATGATCAAAGGAGTTTACTTAGGCACTACTGCAAATGTAAGTTGTCTAATAACCATTACTTCTAACTTAAGAAGGGGGAGGAGGAGGTGAAGAAAGTCACAATAAATAGTTGGATTCCTTCCTCTTGAGCATCTTCTCTTCCCTATCTGACACTCTGGGACATGTGCAAAGGTGTCAGCATCTCTTCAAAGATAGCTCCTTTGACATTAGATCCCCTCAAATTAGCTTCTTGGAGATCACAACCTGAGAGATCACAATTCTGAAGGGTAAAAAGAGAAAGAAAGGTTAATGGCATACACCCCAAGCACTCAGTTCACACTTCACCTTAACTACACTCCTCCAGCAACCACAAGTACTCCCATGAATTTCAGTGTAACTTCCATTCTTCCTATCAAATTAACTTCCAGGAGTTACTGCTCCAAACCCAAGCACCTGCATTTCCTTTCAGTGATGACATGACCTCCACTAAGAGAACAGGTTGCCCAGGGAGGTGGTTGAGTTCCCATCCCTGGAGGCATTGCAGGTGAGGCTTGCCAGGGCTCTGGGCAAGCTGCTCTAGTTGGGGATGTCCCTGGCCACTGCAGGGGGGTTGGACTAGATGAGCTCCAGAGCTCCCTTCCAACCCAAACCATTCTAGGATTCTATGAAGAGGTAAGCTCAGTAGTATTTCTGAGCTACTACAAGCCCTGCCTGTGCCTTTGAGGTGCCTTACACTCACCTTCCAAACTAAGGCTACAAGGAGATATAATTCAGGCTGAGAGAGTTGGGATTGTTGAGTCTGGAGAAGAGAAGGCTCCCAGGAGACCTTCTTGTGGCCTTGCAGCATCTGCAGGGGCTCCAAGAGGGCTGGGGAAGGACTTGTTAGGCTGTCAGGGAGTGCTAGGACTAGGGGAATGGATCCAAAGTAGAGGAGGGCAGCTTGAGGTTGGCTGTTAGGCAGCAGTTGTTGGCCAGGAGGGTGCTGAGCCACTGTGCCAGGTTGGCCAGAGAGGTGGTGGCAGCCCCAGCCCTGGCAGTGTTGCAGGCCAGGCTGGCTGGGGCTGGGAGCAAGCTGCTCTAGTGCCACGTGTCCCTGCCCAGGGCAGGCACAGGGCTTGGGGCTAAATGACCTTTAAGGTCTCTTCCAACCCTGCCAATTCTCTAGGATTCCATAGCTCACCAAGACTGAAAAAAGACTACTCCCCTCTGTCTAGTCTGAAGCTGGAGATCTCAGCCAAAAGCCAGCATTCCCCCCAATTTAATCACTTAGTCTAGCCAGTGAAGCATAACTCACTTCCAAATCAGTTCCTGCCAAAGTTGCTCCTCTAAGATTGCAGTTTTTTAGCTTGGCATTTTTCAGTGTTGCCACTCTTAGGTTGATTCCTGTCATCTGACTTCCTTCCATGTCAACACCTTTCAGGTTAGCACCTACAACACACACAGAGTAGTTCCATGAGGATAAGTAGTCAGGAATGCAGTAGCTCCAGAATGATGCTTCCTCAGGGCCATGTAAATTGTCAGAGGTCAAAGGCAGAACATGGAATTTGATGATTATCTGTCACAAAACTCCAGTGTTTGTCACCTCTTCAATTAAAACATGGAATGTCCAAGCCACAGCTGGATTTACAAACCCATGGTTCAGCTTGCCCAGAGTACCCAAAAGGCCCAAACTTCTTACCTTCCAAATTAGCTTTAAGGCCTGATGGATCTTCAAAATTGCAGCCTTTGAGAGAGGCTCCTTCTGCATTGGAACACAGCATCTTCACCCCTTGGAGGTTTGCACACTGAGAAGAGACAATCAGAGTCATACAAGGGCAAAGATGAACACTCCCACAAATGAGCAGAGTATAGTTTGCAGTTCTGTTTTGGAAGTGAATCCAACTAATGCTCTGAGGAAGTGTAAGAACCTGCTGTAATATCCCTTCTCTACCATCAGGCAGGCAGATAACTCTCACCCCAACCACACTCTTTCTCCTTAAAGTTGCTTTATAAAGCTCTTGAAGTCATCTAGCTAGCTAGAACAACTGCAGCAAATAAAGACTTTCCACTCAAATGCTTGTTCCAGTTCCCTTCAAAGAACTAGAGGACAGTCCAGCTTTGCCAAGCAGCAGCAACTCTTACATCCAGCACTGATCCAGAGAGGTCAGCTCGTTCCAGGTTGGCACAGCAGAGGTTGGCATGAGCTAGGTTGCAGCGGCTCAGGTTTGCCATCTTGAAGTTGATGTAGCGAAGATCTAGCCTGGAAAGATCTGCTCCACTGAAATTGAGACCCTACAAGCAACAGGAGAAACCCTCCAGGTGACAGAATCAGACAGCATTACAGGTAATAAAGAGTTCATAATAAAGATCAAGTTCAACTCCACTGACCCAACATCCCCAGGCCACTAAGCTGTGTCACAAAGTGCCATATCCAGGTGGTTTTTTGGATCCCTCCAGGGATGGAGACTCCACCACTGCCCTTGGCAGCCTGTGCCACTGCTTAACCACTCTTCCAGTGAAGAGTTTTTTCCTAATATCCAATCTGAACCTTCCCTGGCACAACTTGAGGCTGTTTACTCTTCTCCTGTCACTTGTTTCTGGGGAGATCAACCCTCAGCTCGCTCCAAGCTCCTTGCAGGGAGTTGGAGAAAGATAAGGTCTCTCCTGAGTATCCTTTACTCCACACTAAACAATTCCAGTTCCCTTAGCTGCTCCTCACAAGGCTTGTGCTCTAGATCCTTCACAATGAGTTGGAGAGAGAGAAGGTCTCTCCTGAGTATCCTTTACTCCACACTAAACAATTCCAGTTCCCTTAGCTGCTCCTCACAAGGCTTGTGCTCTAGATCCTTCACAATGAGTTGGAGAGAGAGAAGGTCTCCCCTGAGTATCCTTTACTCCACACTAAACAATTCCAGTTCCTTTAGCTGCTCCTCACAAGGCTTGTGCTCTAGATCCTTCACATAAGGTGTAGTTCTGGTCACAGCTCAGAGATTGATGTAGATATCCATATAAGCATACCCAGAGTTACAGATCAATATACACACAAGAACATCTCTTCCACTCTGTAAGACTAAAGAAATGTAAATGCAAAGCTGTCCAGCACTTTCCTCAGTTAGGTTAGTGCATCTCACATTTAGCTAGAAGAGCTTAACAAGTTACCCCTCCAGGAAACCTTCAACCTAAAGAAGGAAGCAGCCCAAAGAGCACACTTGGATTTCATGGTAAGGTCACAGAATGACAGAGTATTAGGGGTTGGAAGGGACCTTTGGAGATCATCTAGTCCAACCTCCCTGCCAGAGTAGCAGAACCTAGAGCAGCTTGCACAGGATGGGGTCCAGTCAGTCTCCAGACATGGAGACTCCAGCACCCTCAAAGCAAACAAGTTCCCCATAGTTCCACAGCCACTGTCACTCTGCCACAGCTTGGGAATCAAACCTCCATCCAAAAGCATGACAAGGGAAGCAGACTTGGTTTAATTCCTTGTTGGCACCACATGCTCCAGGCTGTTTCACCTCCAGAGCCCAAAGTCTGTGTTCTCTCACCTGGCAGCGCAGCTCCGACTTGGTTGGGGTTGCCAACAGGAATCGGACAAACTCCTTCCTGGATATAGGAGAATGATCCTCAGGTGGCTGGGAATTCTGTGGAGAGAGATGTTTCCAAGCTAATAGGGATAGGACTGAATTCTACACTGCCTGGCAGAAGATGAGCTGTGCATTCATGTACCAAAGAGGAGGAGTTACCTTAATAGCTACTTCTAGATGTTCGATTAGGGAATCGATCCCGAAAAACCTGGCTTCTTCCAGAACACCTAAGAAAACAGAGCAGAATGGTCATTTCTAGGGAGTTGTTAAGCAAGAGGACACTTGAATTCCCTGACTGGAGAAGGCAGTGCATAGCCACACCAAGAGCAGGCCAGAAAGTTGGGGTTAATCCATCCTTAACTACTGGAGGAGCATCAATTCCATTGACTTCTCCTCCTCATTATACCTTCTACACACTTCAGCCACACAAACAAGGATGAAAAGATCCCTTGGTGAGGTTCAAGGAGCCTCAAAGAACTGCATAAAGGAATAAAACTGACAACCACATATATTAGATAGGACTGAAGAGAGGAAAAGTGAGCTTGTTTGTAGCTAGAAGACAAAAATAACTCTACAAGGATGTTTCCAATACCATTATTAGGTTAAAGATACTGATGGAGAATTTAATCAGATTTGTTAATCCAGTAGGGAGACTTTTTAATGCTCTCAAGATAAATCAGTTTTCATGGACTCATAGAATCATTCAGGTTGGAAAAGACCCTGAGTCCAACCATTAACCCTACTCTACAAAGTTCACCCCTAAACCATATCCCCCCAACAGCACAGTGTTTTAACAGTATTCTCTTCCCTCAGACCAAGCATGTGGAATTGCAGGGAATAAATTCACCCAAGACAAAATAAATAATCCCAAAAGGCAAAGTTTAACAACTCCTAAAAGAGTAACAATTGAGATATCACACACACAGGTAACACCTCCCTAGCAAATTCATTCACACCATCACTGACAAACCCCAAACATTTTGAGGAGCACACAGAAGACCCAGGGATTTTTCTCAGGTTTGAGCTGAGGGGAAAAACTTAACTTCTAAAGAAGAGTAATAGTTTAGAGAGAGGTCAGAGAGGTAACACCTACCCAGCAGATTAATGCCCTCGTTGACAATGAGCTGGCCATGCCGCAGGTAGTTCAGGATGGGCTCGAAGTACTCGGGGCTGCGGTCGATGAGGAAAGCTCCCCTGTCATCTTGCTTATTGCCCCAGGCATCTGTTGCCACAAGAGAGAGAAGGAAATTGGGATTATTAAATAGAAGAGCATTTGCTTCAGTTTCATCCACTTGAATTATTCCACTGGCTTGAGAGCAGCTCTGAGGAAAAGGACTTGTGGTGCTGGTGGATGAGAGGCTCCCCAGGAGCCCTCAGTGTNGGATTAAAGGATGTTTCATAGAGAAAAGGAAGGAAAGGAAGAGGGGAGGAGGTAGGAATCACCTTCAAGCAAACTCACTCCTGCTATAACTAACTAAAACATGTTTTTACATAAGAATCATTGCTAGAATAGAAGCAGTATTTTAGTCTTTAAAATCATTTTCTTCTCTAATGAGAGTTAAGGTTTTAGCCTGCCCTGCCTCCTGCAGTGTTTGCTTCTTGGTTCTTCTGAGAAAACTGAGCAAGATGCAACAAAATCCCCAAATCAAATAAATAACCATAAAAAAAGACCCCAAAATATTACCTAGGGATGGAAGTTGTATTGTTGGTTTGTGAGATAAGCATGAGATGGGAAATAAAGGGAGAAATAATTATAAATATTCTATCTTCTCCATTGATATTTTATCATACTTGTGAGATTTTAACCTGGGAACAAGAGTCTCAGCCTGAGAGTGCTTTTGGCCTCATTTGTTTGCTTCAAAACCCCAAAGTTTCTTTCCAGATACTCACCTTTATCTTTAAACATGTGAGCCAACATGCTGTCAGGTTCTTTATTAACCAAAGTGCTCCTAGAAAAACAAAGGCAGTGCCATTTTATTTCACCAATGGAATGTTTTCCTCCAGAGACAAACCCTGCAGGGTTCATTCTCTGCCCTCAGTGTGTGCTCTGCATGCCAACACTACACTGATTTCATTTCTTATACTGGGATAACAAAATACCTTTCTGCCCTGAGCTATTGTAAAGATATTTGAAATACAAAGCACTTTAGTTAAGAATAAATCCAGGCTTGCTCAGGCTTTCTGCCACCTGGTCAACTGTTACAAGAATTAATTTGTTGCAAGATTGTGGCAGCAAATACCAAATACAGAGAAAACTGCACAAGTAAGTTATTTTTCCAGCTCTCCCCAACTGGACGAACTCTACCAGCTGCTAGAAATACTTCACTAAAATCAAGTTCTCTAACTCTAAACCCAACCAGCTGCATCTTTACCTTGTAGTGGTGAAGTATCTGCCTCCAACATTGAGTGTTAACCAATCTGTGTGGGAGCCTGTTAGCTCTTCATGAGGTCTCCCATCAGCCTGAGGATCTACAAAGATGAGGACACAGCAATTAGACAACTTGGGACTGTTTCTGAATCCTCCAGGTGCTAAAAGAGATCTTCTGAAAACAGCAAATGGAATCTTAGCTTTACTTGAAAGCAAAACAAAACCTCTTTCCATCAAACAGAAGGTGAAACAAAGAATTCCAGAGACTTACCAATGAAAGGTTCCCCTTCACAGACAAACAAAACATCATCATCCCTGAAAGGAGAAGGGGCAGGGGGAAGAGGAGGAGGAGAAAGGAAGAAATAAAGATTAATCATAATATTTTGTTCATCTAAGTGACAGTGAGAACTACTCCTGATCAGTTCCAGGTGAAAGCTCATCAGCTGCCATTAGTTAGAACTTCAGTATCTGGTTTTTGTCTTAATTTTGAAGGTTCTAGTGGATTGTAACATGATTGACTTCACTGGAGATGTTAGCTATATCAACCAGGTAGGGATCACTTAACCAGTTGAGTGTTTTGCTCTTTCTCCCCACTCTTGGGAGTATTCTGGGAAGCCAAAGCAATGCTAGAGTTTGCCTCATTTGCAAAGAAACCTCACCCAAGGGCTGAGTAGAATTTTCCTGTGCTGAGTTGCCAAAGGAGGATGGTAAAAGGCATAAAAATACAACTTATACCAAGTTCTGATTCATCCAGCTAGAACTGCTTTGAAGTTCAAAAGGCAGTATTACTTTTCCTGAGGCATGAAAGCACCTTTGGACAATGATAAGATCTCTTTTGAAGGAAAGTCCTGGTTATTGATTAAGGTCAGAGGATTAATAGGCTAGCAAACCTTTTAATCCACAGCAGTGATTTGACTTTTATTGGATAAGCCTTACCTAATCAAAGCAATGTCATCAATGAGTCCTCCTTTGCCATTGTAAACACTGGTTGCTTTTATTCCAAGCTTATTACTAGCAACAGACAGCAAGTCTGATAAGGTCCCATACACAGCAACCACCTGTGGACAGAGAAAGGGAGCTACAGGCACTGCTTCACATGCTTTCTGCTCTTCCAAGACTTACTAGCAGGGCTACCAGTATCTTCTTAAGAGGGGAGGAAGGAATGTATGGATCTTTGCTAAAAAAAGGAAATAAAAAGATCAACTTTGATGCTAGAAAAACAGCTGCCTTCAAATGGAGTGACTGGCATAAGAATCCTAGAACAGTTGCAGCTGGAAGAGACCTTAAAGCTCATCAGTGCAGCCTTTGTCCTAGCCCTAGCAACCTGATCAATGATGCCTCCCAAGGCAACATCCACCTGGCTCTTCAACCCCTCCAGGGATGGGGACTCAACTGGCACATCTCTCACCCAACATTCCATGGACTGAGGTGGTGGCAGCAGTGAAGGAGTCACTCTTGGTACTACAAGGGGATGGTGATTCAGTTATTTATGTCTCTAATGAAATCCCAGAATTGTCAGGGACCTTGCAGCTCCTCTAGCCCCAACTCCCCTGCCCTGGGCAGGGACACGTGGCACTAGAGCAGCTTGCTCCCAGCCCCAGCCAGCCTGGCCTGCAACACTGCCAGGGCTGGGGCTGCCACCACCTCTCTGGGCAACCTGGCACAGTGGCTCAGCACCCTCCTGGCCAACAACTGCTGCCTAACAGCCAACCTCAAGCTGCCCTCCTCTACTTTGGATCCATTCCCCTAGTCCTAGCACTCCCTGACAGCCTAACAAGTCCTTCCCCAGCCCTCTTGGAGCCCCTGCAGATGCTGCAAGGCCACAAGAAGGTCTCCTGGGAGCCTTCTCTTCTCCAGCCTGATGTTTGTTCTGTTCCAAGTCTCTCCCGAGTTTATTTCCCTCTCTCAAAGCAAAGGTTTCACTGCTGGCACATTGGCTTCACTCCAGAGACAGGGATGATGGATAGCCCTAAGCAGAACTGCCTTGCAGGGCCTTCTCCCAGGCTCATCCTCCACTGGCTGGGCCCACAAATCTTAAGTCTTTTCACTCTTGAGACATGACTACATCGGTTTTAAGCCAGCGAGAGGAGTTGAAACACGGTGGTTTATTGCCCTCCCGACAGAAGGTGTATACAAGGCAGTGTGGACATGGCAGAGCCCTGCCCATCCCGTGGGATTCCCTGTCCCTGCTCCCACCGCTCCCCTAGGACACCTAGAGAAGGTCTTCAATCGACAGTCACCACAGCAAAGTGACTGGAACTGCGGCTCGTGCCGCGATTGCCCTCAGCGCTCCCGCCACCGGCAGCTGCTGGCTGACACCTCCTGTCCCTCCCTGGGACTAGGCCCCGGCAGCCACCACCGGCTCCCGGCCGGGTCCGGGAGGAGCAGCCAGGCTCCTCTGCCGCAGCCACGACCACGGCGGACCCAAGGGCAGCTCCCTCACCCCTGAGCCTGAGGCGGGAGCCCCGCGGCCCCGTAGGACGGGCACTGCCGCTCCACTCCACTCCGGAGGGATAAAGAACACCTTGGAAAGCGCGCGGAGGAGCTAGTCAAGGGTTGTTGGCTC
>VWZO01014013.1:24978-42464 GCA_013396975.1 Bucco capensis
TTTCAAACGGCGCGGAGGTTGCGGGCTTCATTCCTCCGCGCGGGGAGAAAAAGAGTTCGTTCCTGCCCGTAGGGCCGTGTTCGCGCCTGCAGAGCGTGGTAGTACGGGTCCTGCGGCCCGCTCTTGGGAGCTGATGTCCTTTCGTGTGCCTTTGGTCGTAGTGGCTGGTGGCCGGTGGGAGCATGGGGTGTTCGTGCAGGATGGATGATAGGGCGAGCGGTCTGGGGGAGGCTGTGTGGTGTTTTGTTGGTTGGGGGTTGGGGCGATTTTTTTTTTTTTTTNGCGGGTCTGTAGGGCGCGAGGGAGGAGGTGAGGGGCGCGGGGGTTTGCGGCATGGTCAGGGTGGGCTGGGCTGGGGGGCGAGGGGTGCTTGGAGGAGGGGTGGGGGAAGAGAGAGCGAATTGGGGTCCCTAGGGGAGGGAATTGGGGTCCCCAGGGGAGGGAGGTACTGTCCTGGGAGTTCTTTGGTGAGCTCTGGCGGCGGCGACAGCCGCTCCTCCTGCCGGGCCCGGAAGGGAGCCACCGCTAACTGACGTAAGCCATAACCAATCGCAACAGCGCCGCGGCAAGAGCTCTGTCCAATAAGAAACGGCCTCCACCGAAGGGGTGGGGTTAGGGGGGGGTGAGAGAGTGGGGCGGGGACACGCCAGCGGGGCAGCAGAGCGCTGCCGGTAGCCAATCAAGGGAGGAGTGACGCCCGATATTTGCATAGATCGCGGCTTGAATGAGAGCCTCCTCTGATTGGTGCAGCTGGTNACCTTAGCTCTCTCTGCAACTCCCTGCAAGGAGCTTGGAGCCAGGTGGGGGTTGGTCTCTTTTCCTAAGGAACAAGTGATAGGCCAAGAGGAAACACCCTCGGGTTACTCTGAGGAAGGTTCAGGTTGGATATTAGGAAGAATTTCTTCCCCAGAAGGGTTGTTAAGCCCTTGCACAAGCTCCCCAGGGCAGTGGTGGAGTCACCATCCCNGGTGGGAGCATGGGGTGTTCGTGCAGGATGGATGATAGGGCGGAGGAATACATAGTAGTGTATTGCGCCGATTTGAATCGCGGAGGCGGGAGCGGGTCTGTAGGGCGCGAGGGAGGAGGTGAGGGGCGCGGGGGGTTTGCGGCATGGTCAGGGTGGGCTGGGCTGGGGGGCGAGGGGTGCTTGGAGGAGGGGTGGGGAAAGAGAGAGGGNGGGGTGTTGGGTCAGTGAAGTTGGACTTGATGAGCTTAGAGGTCATCTTAGGGAAAATGCATGTATTTGTGGAACCAAGGTTTCAGACTGATGATGTTGAATTCTGTGCACTTCACTTAAATTCCAGGAAACTAGATGCAATAGATGTTTCAAGTCTTACATTTTTCAACTAGAATTAAACTGCTAATAATTGTTGCAACACTTGGAGAAAAATGATCACATTCTGATTGTGTTTAACACACATTGTACTAACATGGAGTTGATAAAGAGTGAAGACATAGCCTTGTGTGTCCTTACTTAAACTTCTTGTTAGTGTAGTGTATGTTAAGCACAATCCCACTGGGATTGCTTACATCTGCTGCAGGTTTCTATTGCTGGGAGTTTGTCTTTATGGTGCTAGGCTTTTGTGTCCTTTCTCTGTATCCTTCTGGAGATAAGACTCTCCACTCACTGTTAAACACCTTGTTCCAGGAGAAAACTAGACTTGGGAGAAGTTTGCAAGTGGTAGTGAACTTTTGCTCTTACCAAATATCTATTAAACTCTCTCTTTCTCTTTTTAGGGGATAGATATTAGTAATTACAAGGAGAGCAAAGCTTGACTCTTTCTTAAATCACTAACAATGCACAGAGGATTAAAGACTGTAAATGCTCCGCTGGAAGCTCAAGAAAATGAGAGCAGATACACTGAAGAGAAGGAAGAAGCCTCTTGCCCTCATCTGCTAAAAAACATGAAGATCTGCAAAGTGACTAAACCAAAAGGCCCAAAGGCATCCAAGAAGGAGAATTTAAGTGAGGGAAATGAGATGCAGCTGCAAAAAAGCACTCTGAAGTACACCAGAGGCCTGGAGAAGGAATCACACCACAGCAAAGAGGATGTTGCTAGCTGTCAGTTTACTGAGTGTGTTTTTGGTATGCTGAAAGGGGATGTGGTTGGTGAACACACTTTGCCTTTGAGCAATAAGGAAAATGTGTCAAGGAGTAGACCTGTTTCTCTGGGAGATGAATGCTACTTGACCCCTAAGAGGGACAAAGCACAGGAAGAACCTGATTGTGGAGGATCAGAGAAGCAGAGCACCTCAACACCTCTGGATTTGGCAACTGAGACAATTGCTGAATGTGGGATTATTCAAGGAAGTTTTACTAAGCAATCTATAGGTAAGGGTGGTGCCTCATGTCTGTTGGCCTCACAGGGACAGCTGGAGGGCATCTTGCCCAAGCACTTACCAGCTTCAGGTCAGGCTCAGGTTGCGTGGCTGAGTTTGGATGTGCCCAAGGACAGGACTGGGATATGATGGTGCTCTCATTCCCTGTTGGATGTTTTTCTGTCCAGTTAATGAGATGTCAGTGAGTTTCACAAGGGAGTAGTAAGACAAAATCTGCAAGTATTGGCAGATAGTTCCTTAACTAGCAATTAAAAAAGACAGAGAACTCCTAATTTGGTATATAATTAGCTAACTCTTAACTTGCTTGTAGGAAGTTTGATTTGCTTTCGCACAGGAAGATGATTTGAGCTGAGTACCTACCTTTGGATGTTTCAACAGCCTGGAATCCTGGAATCCTGGAATCCTGGAATCCTGGAATCCTGGAATCCTGGAATCCTGGAATCCTGGAATCCTGGAATCCTGGAATCCTGGAATCCTGGAATCCTGGAATGGTTTGGGTTGGAAGGGACCTCTGGAGCTCATCTAGTCCAATCCCCCTGCAGTGGGCAGGGACATCCCCAACTACATCAGCTTGCCCAGAGCCCTGGCAAGCCTCACCTGGAATGCCTCCAGGGATGGGAACTCAACCACCTCCCTGGGCAACCTGGGCCAGTGTTCCACAGCCCTTGTGGGGAGAAAGTTCTTTCTAATATCCAGTCTAAATCTACTCCTCTCCAATTTAAAACCATTGTCCCTTGTCCTTTCCCTCCAGGCCTTTGCAAACAGGCCCTCTGCAGCCTGCTTGCAAGTTCCCTTTAGGTCCTGGAAGGTCACTAGTAGTTCCCCTGAAGCCTTCTCTTGTCCAGGCTGAACAATGCCAGCTCCCTCAGCCTGTCCTCAGAGCAGAGGTGTTGCAGCCCCTGAGCATTCTCATGGCCTCCTCTGCACCTGCTCCAGCAGCTCCATGGCCTTTGTGTGTTGAGGGCTCCAGAGCTGGCCCCAGTATTGCAGAGGAGGTGTGAGCAGAGCAGAGTGCAGTGGCACAATCACCTCTCTGGCTCTGCTGGCCACGCTTCTCTTGCTGCAGCCCAGGATGCCATTGTGCTTCTGGGCTGCCAGCGTGCACTGGTTGCTCATGGCCAGCTTCTCTTCAAATGAAATGAAAAGTACTGTTTGAAAGCTTTAGGTTTTCTTTCAAAAAAAATTCCTTCTTTTTTCCCTTCTCTCTCCCTGTCCTCATTGCAGGGATGTCTCCAACTTCCTTGAAGCTCAGGCGCCGATCAGCAATTGGAGTGCGAGGTTCGCCAGACAATGACACTCTGATTCGATTCCTTGCCCAGCAGAGAAGCAACAGGCAAAAAGCAGCTTGTAGCCAGGTGAGAGTCAACCTCAAGCATCTCGTGTCACTTTAATTCCCCTAGGAATCAATCTGTCAGGAAGAGGAGAAGGCAAGCCTCAGGAGGAATAACCATGGCCTTCATTTTGTTGCCTTCCCTTGGACACTTTACTTTAGATTAAAGGGATGGTGGAGGTTTGGTTTGTGTAGAGTGAGGAGTCTCCATGTCTAGCTTGCTCACATTTTATCTTCTGTTTATCCTACTCTTTACTTTGCTTGATTTGTGGCTAATGAAATTGGTGATGGTTCAAGGTGAAGTAAATACTTAGTAGCATAAGTGACTTGATTTTTTTTTTTTAATCAGAGTTGTTCTTAACTCAAACAGAAAACAAATTCTAGATATGGAAAAAAAGATTATGGAAAGCAGCAAAAACTGAACAGATTCCTGACACAGTTTATTTTGCATGTTTTTATCATACAACTAAAATTGCAGCCAGATTAAAGAGAAGATTTTCTTCTCCTGTGAGTGTGTTTCATGCCAGAGGACAAAATAATAAAGCCCATGTTATCCTGGGGAGGGGGGAAATAGTCTTATGAGGTTAATTTTGTTTTAGCAGGTTAGTCCTTTTCAACGTGTCAGGTCACTGAAGGACAAGATTGATGCTTTTCAAACCTCTTTTAAATCTGTTCAAGAAGCTGAAGGGGAGAGTGGCTCCTCTGTTCTGTCCCAGGTGGATGATGCCTCCCAGGAAAGCTCTTGTAAGTTGATGTTATTTCTGGTCAATGATAAAGCTCAGGTCTTCCTTTAGGCCAAAAAGTACAAACACTTAGTACAAAACAAATCCTCTTTTGTAAGGCTTGGCACAGGATTTTTTGTGTTTGGTTTGAGGTTTTGTTTTGTTTGTTTAAACCTATCTTATTTCTAAGTTGCATCCTGAATTGGTTTCTCAGAATAACCCCCAAAGAATAATGAAGATTAGGATTCTTTGGGGGTGTTTTTCAGTTTCATTGAATCCTAGTATGGGGGTGGAAGACACCTCTGGGGATCATCCAGGCCAACTCTCCTGCTCCAGCAGGCTCACCCACAGCAGTTTGGCCACTTCCAGATGCTTTTGGAATCTCTCTACACAAGGAGAACTCCCCAAGCTCTCTGGGCAGCCTGGGCCAGGGCTCTGCACCCTCAGCCCAAATCTCTCCTGCTGGGTGCCAGTGTGTGCCCATTGCCCCTTGGCCTGGCCCTGGGGACCCCTGAGCAGAGTGTGGCCCCAGCCTCTTGCCCCCTGCACCCTTCAGCTCTTGCTCAGCATGGAGCAGCTCCCCTCTGGCTCTGCTCTGCTCCAGCCTCAGCATGGCTTAATACTGAAATCTTCTCAATTTTCCTTCCCTCTTTAATTATCCTCTCCATCTGCTTGCTCCAAAGGTTTTAGCTCTGACTGCCTCACTAAAGAAGACATTGGGAGCAATGTTCTATCAGATCTAAGCAGAAAGAAGATGAGTTCTGTGGAAGAACTGAGCCTGGAAATATTTGATAAGAGCAAGACACCTCTCAGAGCTCCAGTGACACCACCACAAAGGGCAAAGAGTTTATTGCATGAAGATGGCCAGAGTGGCTTCCATCTGAAACCTGTGTTGAGGAAAACACCAGTGAAGCAGCCACTGGTTAGCATGAAGGTTAGTAAACTGCCTTAGGTGGAGGTACTAACTTGTGCAGTAGTTACTCAGCTACCAGGGTCAGTCATGGTTAAAGATAGTTTGTGACTCACTGTCATGCTTTGGAAAGGATTTTATGCTCTCAATAGAAATCTCTTGGCTGTTTTGTCACCTTGGAAGCTTTGTTTGAAGCTGTAGTGTTATGAGAAGGTCCACATGTGTGCTGTTGGTTGATTCATTTACAAAACAAGTAAGGTTGTTTTTTAACCAATAGGACAGATTATGAAGTGTTTCTTAGAGAAAATGTTCTTTTCCCTTGATTGGATTGATTTGAACAAGGACAATATTATAATTAAATGGGATTAGGAGATTCTGTGTTAAATTTGATAGGAATGCTCCAATGATGCAGGTGTCAGAGGAGAAGATGAATCTCTTGCAGTCTCCAGTTGTGCAGCAGAAATCTCTGAAGCATTGCCAACAGGTCAGATATTCCCCTTTTGGGTTTGAAATAGGCAGAATATCACGTGGGATCATAAGAGTTTGCCTCTTGGGTAAATCTGAAGAATGATTTGCATTAACCACCCCTGAAGCAGCTCATGCATGGCATCCTGCTGTATGAAACACTGGGGGTCAAGTAGGGGATGCTGACTGACTGACCTAGCAGTGTGTGTGCCCAACAGCATCCTGCCTTGGATCAGCAGCAGGACTAGAGCAGGGATTGTTCTCCTGGACTGGGCTCTGGGGAGGTCACAGCTCCAATCCTGGAGTCAGGGTTGGGCTCCTCACGCCAAGAAGGACATTGAGATGCTGGAGTGTGTCCAGAGAAGGGCAAGGAAGCTGGGGAAGGGTCTAGAGCACAAGTGTGCTGAGAAGCAGCTGAGGGCACTGGGCTTGGTTAGGCTGGAGAAGAGGAGGCTCAGGGGATGCTGTCTTTGTCCAGCTCCCTGCAAGGAGGTTGGAGTGAGGTGGGGGTTGGTCTTTTCTCCCAATGAACAAGTGATAGGCCAAGAGGCCTCAAGTTGCTGCGCTGGCCAGGCAAAGGTGGGACTATTTGGTTGTGGCTATGTGCTTTGCTAACACCCATAAGCAGACCTTGAAAAGTCTCAGCTCTGTGAAAGTTCTGTTCTTAAACTCACTAAGTTTTTATTCCACTAGAGCAAAGTGCAAAGGCCAAGAAGAAAAGAGTTACTTTTGGGGAAGATCTAAGCCCAGAGATCTTTGACCAGAGCTTGCCTGCAAACACTCCTCTGCGCAGAGGTGCGACACCGGGCCGGCTGGCAGCGGAGCAGAGCCACAGCTCCTCGGCAAGGCCAGGGCTGCCTGAAGAGCCACTAGCCCAGCCCAACTTTGACAGTGATGAGGTAAGTTTGGGCTTGCTTTCACCTTTTTAAGGTATCAGACCAGCTGCTTAGTCTCTATGAATACACCTCTCCTACAAAGAAAGGCTGAGGGAGCTGGGATTGTTCAGCCTGGAGAAGAGAAGGCTTCAGGGGAACTACTAGTGACCTTCCAGGACCTAAAGGGAACTTCCAAGAATGCTGGAGAGGGCCTGTTTGCAAAGCCTGCAGTGAAAGGACAAGGGGCAATGGTTTTAAATTGGAGATGAGTAGATTTAGACTGGATATTAGAAAGAAGTTCCTCCCCAGGAGGGTGGTGGAACACTGGAGCAGGTTGCCCAGGGAGGTGGTTGAGTTGCCATCCCTGGAGGCATTGCAGGTGAGGCTTGCCAGGGCTCTGGGCAAGCTGCTCTAGTTGGGGATGTCCCTGCCCATTGCAGGGGGGTTGGACTAGATGAGCTCCAGAGGTCCCTTCCAACCCAAATAATTCTATGAGTCGATTCTGTGGGTAGGCACGTGGATTTCTGTTCAGTTTTTCTCTCTAGGCTGCTTGGCTTTGCAAAGAAAATGCTAAAATATGAAGGTAGTCTGCTTGAAGCTTTCATAGCATTGTCAGGGTTGGCAGGGACCTTCCAGCTCTTCTACCCTAAACCCCCTGCCCTGGGTAGGGACACCTGGCACTAGAGCAGCTTGCTCCCAGCCCCAGCCAGCCTGGCCTGCAACACTGCCAGGGATGGGGGATAAAGAAAGATGAGCTGGTTGTTCCAAACACTAATGGTCCAAGTGTGTTTTAGTGTATATTTAGAATAGAATATAGCCAAACAATTAATTTTTTGTTTATTTCAAGGAATGTGAGCCTCCTGAAGAGTTAGTGGAAGCTCCTGTTGCTGCACAGGACCTCATGCCTGTTGAAAACACAGAAGGTAACCCCACCTTTGTGTTTTTGTCATTAAATAATGCATCTTTCTGTGTCTGGAAGCTGAGAGATGACACAGGTTGGGTTTTTTTGTGTTTACATGGGGGTTATAGTTGAGTTCTGCTAAAATTTAAATGCTCTTGCTTCCTTCTGAGTGTCTTTGCAGTAGCTGCAGTGTTTAGCTGTTGTTTAGGTGAACTGGATGTTATTTGACCTGTGCAAGTGGCTGATCTAATTAAGACTTAATTGCTTTAAATACTTGGGCTTGCTGCCTTGATTCTGATATTGTAACTTTGCTGTCTTGCTTGCTGTTTTAAATCAACAAAAACAAACTAAAGGGGGTTTCCATGGGTATGTATCTGAAGGAAAGCTGTGTAAGTGCTAATTGTTTTGTAAGTCAAAGCTTGTGAGGCTTTGCTCTGTTTTGTAAAGCCATGTTTGATACTCCTCCAGACTTAGCTCCTCAAGACTTGATGACTAAATGCTGTGCATAATGATAGAAATGACATGCAGAACTTCCTCACCATGTGATTCTCTTTGTGTTGGAATTGAAGCAAAGCTTTTGATGCTGTCTCCCATGGTATCCTCATTGCCAAACTTCAGAAGTATGGATTGGGAGAGTGTGCTGTGAGATGGATTAGGAACTGGCTGAAAGACAGAGCCCAGAGAGTTGTGGTCAGTGGAGCAGAGTCTAACTGGAGACCTGTGACTAGTGGTGTGCCCCAGGGGTCAGTGCTGGGGCCAGGACTGTTCAATATATTCATCAATGATCTGGATGAAGGGGGAGAGTGTTCCCTCAGCAAGTTTGCAGATGATCCCAAGCTTGGAGCAGTGGCTGGCACACCAGGAGCTGTGCTGCCATCCAGAGTGACCTGGACAGGCTAGAGACATGGGCAGGGAGAGACTGAATGACATTTAACAAGGGGAAGTGTAAAGTACTGCATGTGGGAAAGAACAAGCCCATGGATCAGTCCAGACTGGGAACTGATGTGTTGGAGAAGAGCCCTGGGGAAAAAGCTCTAGGAGTGCTGGTGGCTAGGAGGATGCCCATGAGGCAGCAATGTGCCCTTGTGGCCAAGAGGCCAATGGCATCCTAGGATGCATGAAGAGGAGCGTGGCCAGCAGAGCCAGAGAGGTTCTTCTCCCCTCTCCTGTGCCCTGGGGAGGCCTCCCCTGGAATGCTGTGTCCAGTTGTGGGCCCCTCAGCTCCACAAGGCTAGGGAGCTGCTGGAGAGAGTCCAGCCCAGGGCCAGCAAGCTCCTGAAAGGAGTGGAGCATGTGCCCTAGGAGGACAGGCTGAGAGAGCTGGGTCTCTTCAGCCTGGACAAGAGGAGACTGAGAGGAGACCTCAGCAATGCTTAGAAATATGGGAAGAGTGAGTGTGAGGAGGAGAGAGCCAGGCTCTGCTCCATGGCATCCAATGGTAGGACAAGAGGGAATGGGAGCAAGCTGGACCACAGGAGGTTTAGTATTAACATGAGGAAGAACTTGTTTGCAGTTCAGGTGCCAGAGCACTGGCCCAGGCTGCCCAGGAGCCTGTGGAGTCTCCTTGTCTGGAGCCATTGCAGAGGCACCTGGATGCATTGCTGTGTGAGCTGGTCTAGGTGCTCCTGCTCTGGCAGGGGGGTTGCACTAGATGATCTTTCTAGGTCCCTTCCAACCCCTGGCATACTGTGATACAGTAATGCTTGTTTTCTTCCTTTATATTAGCAGAAACTGACAAATCTGATTTGAGAAGAAGTCTTCCTTCTACGAGGAGGAGGAAGGTAAGGTTCTTCAAACCAAACATCATCACTAGTTTAACTTCTTGAGGCAGAGCTGTTACCTGGTGTACCTCTTGATGTCTAGAAGAGTTGTTCTAGCCTTGGCTATGAGGATTGTGTATATCCAGGGGTGTGCAAGTATCACATATTAGTATAAGGAAATCTCATTTTTGAGTGCTTGTGGTTTTCCAGTGATTAAAAACATTTTAGCTTGGAGCCTGATAGAAATGTAACTATTTCTATTTGTAATATTTATACATCTATTGAATTCTCCAGTAATTGTTGCAAATAGCCTGACAAAATTCAGCAGACATTTATTCCTAGACCTCCATTCCTAGGAGCAGGGGCTTTACTCATGGGAATCTAAAAGCTTATCAACAGGAAATTAAGGAGAATGGAAACATTTCCTGTCTAATTTGTGTATTTGACTGAATTTCTTGGAGCCACATGAGAGGCTCAGAAAGTCAGGTTTATTCTGCAATCTGTGATGAGTTTTGGTCATTTTCTCTGCAAGGAATAGCTGAAGATGGAATATTTACTGTCTTTTTTTGTCCAGTTAGGACAATATTGTACTGTGGGAAGAGCCTAGCTCTCTAAACCTTCATTGCCAGTTGTTTAGCACTTAGCATCTCAGTTATGCCATGACAGAGACTAGTTACTACTTGATTCTTGTGGCTGTTGGACTGTCTGCATGTGCACATAGCCCAGCTGAACATTCCTGCTCCTCAGCAGTGTAGCACAACTCCAGAGGGGACTGAGGTTAGCAGCTCAGCTGCCACAGGTACTGAGAATGCTGAAGATACTAAAAAACCAAGAAAGAACAAGCTTCAAAGACAGAAGAACCCAACCACATCTGCTGCCAAAAGGACACAGGTAAGTGATAACCCATGCCAAGTGGTGTCTCTTGTGTGGTTTTACATGGTTATTTTCTTCTTGTGTGGTTTTACATGGTTATTCTAGTGTGGTTTTTGCCTGGTTATTTTCTTCTGGTGTGGTTTTTGCCTGGTTGTGTTTCCTGTTACCTCTCTTCCCTGTCTTGTTTTCCTCCACTTCGTGCCACACTCCTCTTGCTTGTTACATGTTAAGTACATTTTGCTCTATTCTGTCTTCTCAATCTTCTCAGAAAAAACATACAAGCTATGGGAAAAGAAGAAAGAAGAAAGCCAAAAAATCTTTATATGGGGAAAGAGAGATGGCTTCTAAGAAACCTCTTCTCAGCCCTATCCCTGAAATTCCAGAGGTTTTCTCTTTTGCCTCAACTCCAAGCTCACCAAAAGCAAATGAACTTGTACCAGGTAATGTGGTTGTCAGTTTGGCTTTGCCTTGCTCTTTCTCTTGCTTCACATTACACATAAACCTCCTGGTGAGAGTTAGTGAACTCGTGTGGGCTTCTACACCTGGGTCAGAACAATCCCCACTATCAATCCAGGCTAGGGATGAGATGATGGAGAGCAGCCCTGCAGAAAAGGCCTTGGGGTGCTGGTGGCTGAGAAGCTGGCCATGAGCAAACAGTGNTTCCTACTTCTAATTGTAATAGTAGAGTCCAGAGACTCTAATAGTCATCTCCAGCTGGATAAATTTAACTCATGGGACTCCAGTGTAAAGCTGACAGTGAAACCCCCCAAGCACCAAACCTCTCAGTACTTGAACTGAACATTGCTAGCAGAAGGTGGGAAGGAAAATGCTGCCCAGAGAAGCTGTGGGTGCTCCATCCCTGGCAGAGTTCATGGGCAGGTCTGGGCAGCCTGCTCTGGGCTCCAAGAGAGCTGGGGAAGGACTTGTTAGGCTGTCAGGCAGTGCTAGGACTAGGGGAATGGATCCAAAGTAGAGGAGGGCAGCTTGAGGTTGGCTGTTAGGCAGCAGTTGTTGGCCAGGAGGGTGCTGAGCCACTGTGCCAGGTTGGCCAGAGAGGTGGTGGCAGCCCCAGCCCTGGCAGTGTTGCAGGCCAGGCTGGGAGCAAGCTGCTCTAGTGCCACGTGTCCCTGCCCAGGGCAGGAGGTTGGGGCTAGATGAGCTTTAAAGGTCTTTTCTTAATCCAGCCCATTCTATGATTCTAAGCTTACTTTTAGGTGAGTAAAATACTATAAAGCTTTTGTAGTAATATTTCTGGAAGGCTTGTGTCCATTCTCAAGCAGAGTCCACTAACCATGTGTTTGTTCTGATTCAGATAATACCCCAGCTGGGAAAGCTCTCAAGGTTGTGCAGCAGAAGCTAGTGGTTGAAAAACTGAGGAGGAGAGGCATGTGTGCAGTTGCTAGATATGCAAGCTCTAAGGACCTGGACACAGCAGAAGGCAGCAGCAGCTCCCAGGATCCAGTGCCTCAGGTGTCAGATCTGGAGTCTGTTCCTGGCATTGATCATGAGGTAACTGATCTGCTTCAGGATTCTGCTAGAAAATAAGTCAGAATTGTGCTTGGTGTTGTTGGATCAAAGAAATAATGTTTGGGGGGAAGAAAAAGTGATTCAACAGTGGAAGAGGCTGCCTGGAGAGGCCATGGAATCTCCATCCTTGGAAGGAGATATTCAGAACTCCACTGAACAAGGCCTCAAGCAACAGAAGTTTGGTTCCACAGTGGAGCAGATTCCATGTGTTGGTTGGGAATTTTGAGAGTGGCTAGAAATGGTGAGGAAAAGAGTAGAAACTGTGATTTTTTTCAGCTGTTAGAAACTAGGGTTTTGTGGCTTACCTTTTGCCTCTGTTTCAAACAAGAAACCCAACCCCTTTTATTTCATTGTCTTTTTAGGTTTCAAACATTGTGCCAGGTGCCAAGTGTGGTTTGGATACATCTGACTACTTCCAACAAGATGAAGAGACTGCATGTGGAAAAGAGGGAAAAGGAGATGATTCCTTGGGGCAAACTGAGAAATTGGAAGGAAACCTAAATCAGGCAGAGCTGAAATATCTGGACCAGCAGGACTCTGATGTCCAAAGAACTCAGTGTCCCCAAAAAGATTCTCTGAGAGCAAGTCCACACAGAAGAAGAAGAAGTAGTAGTAGAAGAAGTAGTGGCATCTATTTTCCTCCTGTTGAAAACTTGGAACTAACTGGAAACAATCTTCTAGTTTCCTCTTTTAATGTGGAAGAAATCTTATCTGCTCCCCAGCTAAAAAATGACTCCTTAGAAGAGCTTTTCAGGAGGAAGAGTGCTCCCAGGGGAGAGCAGAGGGTGAGGCGCAGCATGAGGCTCCACAAAGATGCAGAAGGTGAAGGACTTGCATGGGTTCAGGTCCCCAGTGAGGAGCCTCCCCTGCCAGCTCCTGCTCCCAGAGGCAGGAGAACAATAAGCACACCCTTCCTTGGAGAATCTGAGAATATTCACCACAGACAACACAACCTCCTGCACTTTCCAGCCCCAGGGAAAGAGAACCAGGACTCTGCACATCCTGCTGATGGGCTTTCCAAAAGGGGCAGGAGGAAAAGCATGTGTGTATCCACACTGCAGGAAACAAGGACTTGGGCTCAACCCAGGAGAAGGAGCATGACAAATGCTATGTGTAGGAAGGACAGGAGTAACCAGAAACACGATGAGGAAGTAGAAATACCTCTTGAAAATAACATTTAGCAAGGTTTCAGTTCCCTCTGAGTTCTCTAAAGTGAAGGTTAGTAATAGATTCTGATGTTCTCTCTCTTAAGTGCTATTTTACTCTCTTTCCAAACTCTATTTCCTTACTTATTATTTCCTTATTCATTTTCTGGATAACTTAGAACTGATTTTTTTTCCTTGTCTTGATGCCTAAAATGCTTGAAGATCAGAACTGCATGGAAGACTTAGCTTGACTCTGGTAATCAAAAGTATCAACATTTCCTCCTATGATAAACTCAGTTTAATATCATTTCTTGACTGCAGTCTACACCCTTGCTTACCTGTGCTGTCTGCAGGGCAAGAGCAATTAAACACTGCTAACAGGATTAAAAACTCCACACTCTGCAGGCAGTTCAAGAAGGCAAAGAGTGATTTTCCTCAGCTTGAATTGCTCTAGGAGCTAGTGAATTCTCTGGCAAGATACAGCAGTAAGACAATAGAGCAAACTGAAAGAAGAGTTCTATATGCATTTTATGCCTCTTAGCATTGCCTGAGTGGTTCTGGTGTTCAGAGAGAGTTCACTGTTGGGGTTCAGTGTGGGATTTTAGTTGTGGTTCAGTAGATCATCTTGCTAGGATTGCTCTGCTCTCCAGTGCACGAGAGGAAGTTGCTGGATGGAGATGAGGCAGCAAACCTAGGCCTCTTAGCTCTTGGTAGTCAAGAGGAACAGATCTGCTAGTTACTTCTGATCATTACTTCCAGTGTTGATGTTTCCCATATGCTTGATCATTCCTTATTAATTGCATGGATTTTCTTCTGGCTTGAAGGGGAGGAGTAGAAAGCTCCTCTTGGAAAGTAGAAAGGAGTAGGAGGGGAAGCTGCCACCAGCTGAAAAGACTTTGCTTTACTCTCTAGGCATCAGTAGTGTTCCTGTAAGTAAGACTAACTGTTGTATTAGAAGAGCTAATGAATTCTGCTTCTCTGCTGTGAAGATTGGGCATTTAAAGAAAGAAAAAGCTTTTAAATCTTTATTGTGGATCACATTAATTAACCAAAAGAGAAGTGGCTAAGGCAAGTGGAGCATTCTTCATCCAATAAAGCTGTAATGAATCTCTGGCTGTTGCCAGGATTTGGAGTGTGTGTGTATGTGTGTAGTAAATGCAGTGGATGGTGTTGGGTAGCTGAGCTGTCATCTTCCTGTTCTCATTTGTCTAGTTGGAATGATGGAATAAAAAGTGATGCCTGGAGGTGGTTTTCCTGAAACACTGGGCTGTTGCTTTCATTTTTCATCCTGTTCTCCTTCAGCCCTAGTGACACACCTGTGCCAGCTTGAAGGAAAGAGCTTTCTGCTGAAAAGGAGCTCTTCTGTCACCTTGTTTTTAACATTATTAATGTGGAATAAAATAGTTGATGCACTTGGCTGCTTTTATAAAGCTTGAAAGCAAACAGAACAGTTTCATTTTTAGCCATGTTTTACTTTTCTCTCTACAGACATCATCAGCTTTTTTTTTTTCCCCCTCAAGACAAGAACTCCTAAGGCAACTTGAAAGAAACTTCACTACTTAAATGCTGCTTTAGAAACATTACTGAAGTTATCCAAACAGTTTCCTTGGTGTTTTATTTTGGGGTTTACTTTTGTGTCAGGGTGGGAATTATCCATTTGGAAAGAGAATGGCAAAGAGTCTGTTGGCTCACCAGGAGAGGGCACTCTGAGATGAGCTTTTAGGGTTAGAAACTGCATGGGAAAAGGATGATTTCATAATAATACCATAAATCTACACTAATCTTTTTGAGGAGAGATGTGGTAAGGTTAAAAATCTCAAGGTACTTTAAGATTAAAAACTAATAATAGCTGCAACTTCTGACATGGAGAAGAAACCCAGCAAAGCAGCAAGTGCTGAATGCACTGAAATGAATGTGGTAAAGTGAAACACTTAGGCACTGTGTTCAGTTCTGGCTCTGTGGAGATCACATTGCATTCTGCAAACTGCTCTAGCTTCTCCTGCTCTTGCAGGGGAGGTTGGACTAGATGATCTCCAGAGGTCCCTTCCAACCCCTAACAGTCTGGGATTCTGGGATAGGGTTTAGCTAACAGCGAGTGAAACCTTTGGAGTGCTGGCTACTGAACAGCAGGCTTCAATAGTCAGGGCAACTGAAGAGTTGTCCTGGAGGAAGAGACAATAAGATGTATGATACTAGAGGGCTTTGTCTAAAATGCTGCCTAGAAGGTGGATTTTGATGGAATCATGGAGTGGCTTGGGTTGGATTGGTGCTGTTGCAGCACTGGGCCTGTTTAGTTTGGAAAAGAGGAGATTGAGGGGAGAGCTCCTGGCTCTCTAGAACTACCTGAAGGGAGGTTGTAGAGAGGCAGGGACTGCTCTGTGCTCCCTGGTGGAGAGTGCTAGGACAAGGGGAAATGGATGGAAATTGCCCCAGGGGAGGTTCAGGCTAGACATTAGGAGGAATTTCTTTGCTGCAAGGGTTGTGAGCCATTGGAACAGGCTGCCCAGGGAGGTGCTGGAGTCCCCATCCCTGGAGGGGTTGAAGAGCCAGGTGGATGTTGCCTTGGGAGGCATCATTGATCAGGTTGCTAGGGCTAGGACAAAGGCTGCACTGATGAGCTTCAAGGTCTCTTCCAGCTAGAACTGTTCTAGGATTCTATGCAAGAGAGTTTTCCCCTGAGGTTTCTTGAGTGGATAGGCTAAGGGCACTCTACGTGTCCAGAGAAGCATAAGACAAGTCAGAAATAGAAGAACAAGAGTAAGGAGAAGAAATAAGAAAGATAAGGAGCTGCTGGAGAGAGTCCAGCCCAGGGCCAGCAAGCTCCTGAAAGGAGTGGAGCATGTGCCCTAGGAGGACAGGCTGAGAGAGCTGGGTCTCTGCAGCCTGGACAAGAGGAGACTGAGAGGAGACCTCAGCAATGCTTAGAAATATGGGAAGGGTGAGTGTGAGGAGGAGGGAGCCAGGCTCTGCTCCATGGCATCCAATGGTAGGACAAGAGGCAATGGGAGCAAGTTGGAGCACAGGAGGTTTAGTATTAAGCTGAGGAGAAANCAGGAGGTTTAGTATTAACCTGAGGAGGAACTTGTTTGCAGTTCAGGTGCCAGAGCACTGGACCAGCCTGCCCAGGAGGGTATCCTCATAGGAGAGGTGTTCCAGCCTCTGAGCATCCTCATGGCCCTGCTCTGGACAGACTGCTCAGTACTGCAGTGACTTGAATTGAAGGCTACAAAGGCTGCTGTTCACCCTGAGGAAATGCACAGTACTTCCCAGCCCAGCATCCTGTGGGGTGATGCTTCTCCCATCAAACAGCAACACTACCACTCAGTTTTACCCTGCTCTATCTTTGGAGCTATTCCAAAGCCAGCTGGACACATCCTGTGCAAGCTGCTCTAGCTTCTCCTGCTCTGGCAGGGAGGTTGGACTAGATGATCTCCAAAGGACCCTTCCAACCCCTAACACTCTGTGATTCTGTGAACTCCTGCTTGCTTTTGTGCAGTCACTTAGCTGCCCTAAACCTGCAGGTTGTCTGAGTGTCTAAGCTAACCTCATGTGGCAGAACACCACTCAAAATCTGCTCCAGACAGTGCTGCAGTTAACAGCTAAAACTAGAGCCACAAACTCCAAGTGTCTTGGCACTTGCAAACAATATCCCTTCAATTCCTACAGCCCAGGCTGGCAATGAAGACAAGAAATTGCTTCAGAAAGTTCTACTGATCAAACAGAGAGAGAGTGAAGTTGCTGATGAGTCAAAGCTTGAAGTTAACTCAGTTTTAGGAAAGCCAAGCTGAAAATGGAACAGCATTATTGTTCCTGCTCCCCGTGTGACTGCAGGGACACCAAGGTGTAGGTGACACTACAGAGAGACTCTTCTGAGCAAGAGCAGAGTGTCACAAGAGATCTGAGTGTTTAAAGTCAGACTGTTTTGCTAGCCTTGCATGAAGAGCTCTCCCCAACTCCCCAGTTCCTTCCCATGCTGAACACCCCCAGTGCTATCAAATCTCCAGCTCCCTATTCCATGACAGATTCTATCTCAGGTCTTAACTATTAGGCAAGTCCCAAATCACCTCTTGCAAGCCTAATCTCCAGCAATCAGAAAACAGTCAGAAGAGACCTCAAGAGGCCATCCAGGCCCTATCCATACCCCTAGGAAGGATATGTCATTCCTGACAGGTATTTGTTTAATCTGTTCTTAAAAGCCTCCAGTGATGGAGATTCCACAACTTCTCAAGGCAATATATTCCCCTGCTCAACTATCTTTGCTGCTGGAACTTTTTCTTAATGTTTAACAGAGATTTTTCTCTCATTTAGACACATTTTTTTTTTGTCCTACTAAATACAGATATGAGAAACAGATTATTACCACCCCCTTTACAACAACTTTCTGCATTATTGGCTGTTAGGCAGCAGTTGTTGGCCAGGAGGGTGCTGAGCCACTGTGCCAGGTTGCCCAGAGAGGTGGTGGCAGCCCCAGCCCTGGCAGTGTTGCAGGCCAGGCTGGCTGGGGCTGGGAGCAAGCTGCTCTAGTGCCAGGTGTCCCTGCCCATGGCAGGCACAGGGCTTGGGATAGAGGAGCTGGAAGCTCACTGCCAACCCTGACAATTCCATGATTCACAGTATCACAATATGTCAGGGGTTGGA
>VWZO01014014.1:1629-103016 GCA_013396975.1 Bucco capensis
TCCCTTTTTATTGCTCTAGGACTACTGGTTGCTACTTCCTCTCCTCCCACATGTGTTATAGGGTATGTAAATGACCAAAGTATCCGTCTTTCCCCCCCTCACCCCCCCGACCATTAATGTGTCTGTTTGTGAACCTTTGGTAGCCCTTTCCATCGGCTAAGCTGCACGGCCGCACGGGGTAGGAGCAAAGCCGGTGGCGGTGGGTGGCTCCGTGTGGAGCTGCGGGGGGCAGCCCCTGGTGAGCGCAAAGGCAGGGGACGACCAGTGCTGGGAACACCCACACCCCACCAGTTTCCAGGCAGCGGCAGACCCCGGGGCAGCAACGCAGTGGCGACGCGGCCATGGCACACCAGGGGGAGGAGCTTCTGCAACAAGGACTGCCAGGAACGCCGTGGTGCTTCTGGGAGGAAGACGGAGACAGGCGAGAGGGAGGAAGCGTGGTGTCCTCCATCTTGCAGCAATGTGTGCAGCGGCCAGACCACCTTTTCATCTCTCCACCCACCATCACAATCTACCATCTGACTTTCCTCCACTCTTCACCTCATCTGCCACCTCACCTTGATCAGACTGAACCCTAGCAGGTTTTACTGCGGGGGGGGGGGGGGGGCGGTTTTGTGAGGAGGGAACCGGGAGGGTTTGTAACACCCTATATTTTCACTGTTATATATTCTTCTATGTTAAAAAGTTATTCTTTACAACTCACTCCCAGTGTGCAGTAATTTCTTTCCTTTTGGGGAAGGGGGAGGCTCTTAAAGGGGCTTCCTTCTGAGTTTGTCCTTTCAAACCAGGACAACATGGAAGATCAGTAGTGGATAGTAGTCCGAGGATTGCACCAGGCTGGGGAGATTCTTAGTAACATCCCTAACCCTGGCTCCAGGGAGACAGCAAACTTCCCTATGAGGAGGATCTGGCTGACATATTGGCCCCTCTGTTCCTCTCAGAAGGGAGCCGCCTATGACCATAACATTTCTTTTTTTTCTTTGTGGCTGATGTTGTGATAGGAGCAGTGAGCTTATTTGAGCGTGGATGTTTCTCTATTGTAGACTGTTCATCATCCATGTCTTTATTAGACAGATCTCAACCAGAGCGTAAAATCTGTTCTTTAGCGGCACCTGGTGGGATAACGTGGGCAAGGAAGGAGGTTGTTTGTTTCCTCAACCTTGGACTATCTTCCATTTGCTCCCCATATCTGTATTATTGCCTCTGATTTGGCAGGGGTGGGATATAGGGGTCCTCTGAACCTGAGAACTATCAGATGGGTGCCCCCATTTCTGTTTCAGGGAGGGCAAAGCCTGACTCCACCAGTCAAGCTTCTGTTTGGCCTCCCTGATACTCCTCAATCTTTCTACAACCTCTTGCTGCTCTGCAACCTGGTAGATTAAGTCCTCATCCTGTTCACACCACACACAGCATTTCTCAGAATTGCCACCTGCTGCCAGGGAAAGGCTCTGGTATTCACAAAATCACAGAATGATTTGAGTTGGAAGGGACCTCTGGAGGTCATCTAGTCCAGCACCCCTGCAGTGGGCAGGGACATCCCCAACTAAACCCTACGGCAACCCAGTATTCCCAGGTGGTCTCCCATCCAAGTACGAACTGGGCCCAACCCTGCTTGACTTCCGAGATCAGACGAGATCAGGCCTTCACAGGGTGATATGGTTCTCTATAATTCCCTGCAGCATGTAACCTGGATGGGTGTATGCTTCTGTTGGCACTCAGTCTGGTTTCCCATGTCCACTCTGGTAACATCATGTTGCAAAACCTTCTGCTGGGTGGAAACCATAGTTGCTTTCCTTCAATTAAAAAAAAAAAAAAATTATTTTTTTTTTTCCCTTTGAAAATCCCCGCACACTGTGAAAGCGCTGGCTGTGCCACTTGCCTGGACAGGTCTGCTCCGCCGTGTGGGGACTCCTCACTCAGTAGAGTAGAGGAGTAGAGGCTAAGATTAAAGAGACATTTGGAAGCTTCTTTTCAGGGAGTAATTCCTCTTACTGTATGATTCTCCTCCTTCCCTTGCTCTCTCCCACCATCCTTTATTCACATTGTTTATCTCACATCCACAGTGACAAAATAATCCTTCACATGAGAAAAACTGATTAAAAACTGCATCCACTAAAACATATTTGGCTTGCTAATTCCTCAGATGCTTTGTAACTGCCCTTGAATTTGTGACTTTCTTTTTGCATTTGTTTTTTACCTACTTCTGAGTAACCAAAAGAAATCTCAGGAGAAACAACCTCTAGGCTGATTGCTTTCAGCTACTTCCTTGATTAGGAGTGGATGCAGCCCTGCCATGTGATATAAAAGTCTGTTCTGGGGACCTAACACCTTTGATATGCCCAATAAAATCCATCTACCCTTTTTGGCATGTTACTTCGGTGCCAATTGATGTCATCTGGAACACCCAGAAAGGCCAAGCTCTCCAAGTTCACAGCATGACTGATGTCCTGCTCAGCATCTGCAGACCTAGTTAGCACTGAACATTGAACCTTGCACATGCAGCCTTCTGAGGTTTTGCATCTTCCCACCTCTCTCCTCCCAAAAGCTTTAACAATTCAGCCTAAGGTAGACACAATTTGGCAGGGAAAAAGTCCATATATGAGAAAGTCCTTAGCAAACATCATGGCTAGGCTTCACGAATGAAGATCTGGGGAGGGCTCCATACACACTTTTTACAAGAGCTTTTTACAAGCGCGCTGATGGCTGAAAAGGCCGATACAAGACAAACAGGAGCGGTTGCAAAAGGCACAGCAGAAGGACTCCTTAGGAGGTATAACCTGCAAGACACGACTCTTTCTACGCTGTCTTTTCTCCTCAAGAGTGATCCTGCATGCCTTTTCAAAAACATCAGCCGCATTAAAAATGTGTCTCCAGACCTCCAGATTGGAGACCAGAGTAGACCAGTTAAGGTGATCAGTACGGCCGAGGCTGAGATGTTGTTTCAGGGAGTCCTTGTATCTCCTCTTCGGGGCTCCTCTCTTGTGACAGCCAGTGGCAAGTTCATCATAAAGCATGATTTTAGGAAGGTGGTAGTTCTTCATCCTGGAGATGTGACCTGCCCAGCGGAGCTGCGTTCTCAGTAGCATGGCCTCAGTGCTTGAAATTGCTGCTTGTTCTAGGACAGACGTATTAGTAAGATAATCTGACCAATGGATGTTTAGGATTGTGCGGAGACAGCACTGATGGAAGTACTCCAAGAGTCGCAGGTGGTGGCAATAGATGACCCATGATTTGGAACCATATAAAAGAGTAGGCAACACAATGGCTCTAGAAACACTGATCTTTGTACTTTTCTTCAAGTGTTTATTTCACCAGACTCTTTTATAGAGTTTTCCAAAAGCACTATATGCCTTTTCTAGCTTATTGTCTATCTCTCCGTCAATCTTACCATCCAAGGAGATGAGGCTGCCTAGGTAATTAAACTGCTGGACTGATTAGCAAACATCATTGTTGAGACATTTAGACAAATTCCATGTTCAGAAGAGACAGAAATGAGACAAGCACATATCAAAAGCAAGGAGTTTATATTAAACAGCCATCTATTTATCCTTCTCACTCCTTTGTTCTCTCAGCTAACAACATAAAAGTGAAAAATCAAGAAATGGAAAGAAAAAGAAATTTAACTTCTATTCTTGTTGTTGAGTGTGTTTCCTTAGAATCACAGCATGGAAATTTGTTTTGGACATATTCTTGTGTCACAGCACATTAGACCATGCATGAATCTTTTGGTGGTGTCTACTCATATGGTCTATGCAGAAAGAAAGACAACAATGTAAGCTAATATTTCAAGCTATGTGCTGATGGGATACACAGAGTAATTTCTTTCACAAGCAGCAGGCATCATGCAGAACAGAAGCAGATGGGTGATTTCAAATCATTTCAGAGATAAAACATGGGAAATTCACAGTATGCTAAGCACTGCACTACTATATATTCCAGTTCATGATTTACTGACTATAAACATATATTCTTCTCCACCATCTTGTATTAATAATAATTATATTTACATATCTATCATTATATATCTGCTTTGTCCATAAAGGAAGCTGCCTTAAATGCCCTATATGCCTATCTGATATGAGCACACACTGCAGCTTTTATTCTCCAGACCACATTTATGTCTTCGTGCTTCTAAAACCCAATTCTGCATGCAGCCACAAAGTTCATCTTTATAACATGATTTTCAAGTAAGTGAGCAATGTGAACTCCTGTTATTTTGTGCATCCTCACTGTTCTTCAGGGATGCAGTTTGCTCATCTCTTCACAATATCTATGGCACACACCATTTTCCTTGCTTTCTATTGGTCAGAGCTGCTTCTCTGGATTTGTTGCACATGCATATGATGTCAAATTAGACAGTATGTCCAAATAGCTCAGCTCTGGTGATTCATTTCCAGATATCCCTGAGGTAATCATGGAAATACACCAGTGTTTCTCTCTTTCAAATCCAGTGGCTGATGCAGGGACAATGTGATGACCCCTGGAGAATTATCCCTTTCAACTTCCCCCACAGGTGAACAAATAATCACAAAACAAAATAACTGGCCCAAGGATCCTTATGGCTCCAGTCATGCATTTCTTCTATGTCCTTTACTCACACAGATGAACTGAGAAAACACAAACATTGTTCAGATTCAGGTGGCCATGCCATCTGAGCTGCCACTCTCTTCTCTTCTTGTGCTTCATTGATATGGTTTTTTGGGGAGATCTCTGCTGTCAGCTGCCTACAAAGCCAACATAAATCACATCATGCTTACAGCTACTGTGCCAAATGAAAGCCTGGTGTAAGCACATGCAACTGGCAGCCACATGCAACTGGCTGGCTGGACTCCATTGTGCCTAGAAAGAAATATTTGTTACACTCACAGTCATACTTTTATACTGTTACCTTAGTAAAGACTACAGTTGGCATAAATCAGCACAATTTCATTGCCATCAGTGGATCTGTACTGACATAATTCTGTTTTGTCTTTATCTCCCATCATACTTGTGATTCTCCTCCTGTGTTTCCTGCTTGGTAACATTGTTCCTGTTTATGTCAGGTTCTCTATATCAAAACCAGATTATTTTTTTTAAAGATTTTCCTCATAAGGTAGACATCAGCATTGCACTAGGATGTTGCTGAGCCCATCAAGTTCAACCTCACAGCTTCATCAGGGGTCTAGAACTAATTGAGAAAGATACTAATGAGGATATATTGAGAGCAATTTTTTCCTCAGTACAGTTTCCTGATTTATTGTAATTAGTGGTACAGAGACATCTGCAGTTGGAAGTAATGACCAGGCTACTATTAAGAGACATGAATTTGTCTAACCCTTCAGTGAACTCAGTCATACTTTTGACATTAAAAAAAAAAAATATATATATAAACAAATCATTTGCTTGTGTCTGGCAGAAAGCTGTGCAGAAACCTTATACAGGGTAGGCATCAACACCAGTGTTTCACTCCTTGCTCAAAAATGGGTCTTTCTAAAGCTTACTTTTACAAAGTTAAGCTCCCAGAGATGGAAAATAGTCCTACTACTCTGAAAGGAATTCCAGAGAGGAGAAAAGAAAGAAAAAAAGAGGTGAAATTCATAAGGTCTGTTTTTCTCTCATGCATTTGATTTAATTGATTTGAATTAGATGGAAGTTGTTGGTGCATATGGCTATGTGGTACAGAAATGATGAGAATTTAGCTTCCCCTTTCCCAAAGTGAAACTGTTGCACTCAAGGTTGCCTATCCAAAGATGGCTTTTTAAGGCTTTTCTATGTCTTTGTTCACCTGAAAGATGCATTAAAATCCAAGCATAGACTTCATCGCAGCTTTCAGATATTGTAACAGTTCTGTTTCATCAGGAATAAACGACTCAGCAAGGACATAGAGGAATAAGAAATGATAAGCCAGAAGGGACTTATGAGACAAAGCTCCATTAAACCTGCTGAAAGAATTACTGCATGCCAAGTGACCATTTTTTTTCTAGTAGCAACTGGCTCCAGGTGCATTTTCAAATGTTACCCATTAATCCAGGTCCTTTCTGAACCTAAGCTTCCTTCTCTTGTCTTACTAAGCATATCAGGAAACTCAAATCAGAGCTTGCTCCTTGACCTGCACAGTAGTGTCTTTGGAAAATGACAAGGCTGAAAATGGTGTGATCTCACCAAGAAATGCTTTCCAGCCTTGCAATTCATTTTTTCTGATGTGTGTTCATTAAATTGGCTTCATGTGAAGCAGAACTTTGGTTTTAAAATGTGTCCTTTGATATTCAAATGCTTAGAGAACATTCACTCCCACTTGCTTGGTTGTAAAGCTGAACTATATCTTCCTCTGTTCAGGTCATCTGTACAGGGCCTTCTGGTGCCTTCTACAAATGCTTGCAAATCCCTGGGTGATCAAAATTTGGTTTGTTCCTTTTCCACATGCAGCTCTCCTTTCAAAATAATTTCCAAGGGCTCTTCTGAATAGCAAAATCCCAGCTGGAGCTTTTTTAAGGTCATGACATAAAAATTATCTTTAACACACATTCTGATTTTCTTTGTTTTGCCTTTTCTTTGATAAGATTTTTTTTTCCCTAGTGTTTTGCTTTGTATAACATTTTGCTTCTTGTGACCACACACCATTTCTGAGTCTTGCAAAGAAATTACTTTATTGTAAGCAGGGCCTTGCTGTTATACAGAGTGGTTCATTGGTGAAGGAGGACGTAGGCCAGCTGATAAAATAGTGAGAGATACAAGAGATCACCATCTAACCTGCCCCATGGTGCAGAAGGAAGCAGGATACCCTGCAAAACATGAAATATTCACTAGAACTGGGTGCACATGAATGTGGTGAGCAGACACTTTACAAGAATCAAGAGTCATGGGCCCTCTAGCTGGGGGTATGAAAACTGGGAAGACCTTGTTAATTTGCCACTTTCTTTAAGGAGACCTTGAGAAAAAAGCTTGTGTGATTTATTGTAAAACAGGGAATTATTTGGGGTTTTACCGTGATACCATTGACATCAGTGGAGATTTCACTAGTGAGCTCAGTGAAGTGATAGCTAGGCATTTAAATACTGCAAATTAGCTATATTCAGGGATATAGGGAGAGTAATAGAAGATAAAATGGGCTTTATCTACTAGACAGAAATGGTATGATACCACCTCAAGTACCTGAGCAAAAAGGCTAATCTTACTGAACAACTCACACATGCAGTGGCAGGCAAGGCTAATCTAGACATTTGTTCACAACACTTTTGTTAATGCATCCACTCAGATGAAAGTATCCTTCTGGAATGATCTTTTTAATTATTTTTTTTTTTAATTTTTTTTAACAGAACTTTTTATGGGGAGAAGCCACCAAGGACAAAGTGAGAACCTCCTTAGCACTGCACAGACCACTGCTCACAAATGAGCAAAAGCAGCCTATAACAACTGATGCAGACAGAGAGTCTGACTTGTCTCTGTTTTTGCCTCCTAACTAGTTAGTAAAGGTCAGATAGATTATCTTGAATCTGTAGAATTTAATCATGAAGTGAAGAACAAAATTTCTGGTGACATCCAACCTGTGTTGATAAATTGTGGTCAGTTAGTTTGTGTTGGCATGCTGTGGTTAGCTGCTTATTTAAAGATTAGCCTAGTCATCTAGCTATTCAGCTCCTAAGTATTACCCCAGAAATAAAAACAAAAGAATTCTTAATATCCACAAGCTCTGCATTGCCATGAAGTTATGTCCATGTATATCTAAGTGGTAATGGAGTATGGTTTAGTTCACCATGGATATAATATAATGAGTGGCCATACCACCCTGAGAAGGCCCGATCTTGTCTGATCTCGGAAGTCAGGCAGGGTTGGGCCCAGTTAGTACTTGGATGGGAGACCACCTGGAAATACCGGGTTGCCGTAGGGTTTAGTTGGGGATGTCCCTGCCCACTCCAGGGGGGTTGGACTAGATGACCTCCAGAGGTCCCTTCCAACCCAAACCACTCTGTGATTCTGTGATTCTGTGATTCTGTGATAACATTAACTGCACATGAGGTGCAACCAGCTGAAATAGTCATCTGAAAAAAAAAAGCCAGCTAACTTACTTCTAAAAGCATCCACTCCACCTTTATCTGTATTACCACATCCCCACCTAATGCAAACTGATTCAGTTCTGTTGGCTTCAGCAGAGCTCTTCTGATCCATATTAGCAAAACACGAAGACCTTTAACTACTAACCTATCCTGCTGTGTCAGGGTCCATGCCTTTGATAACTACTGCACTGAAAAAGATTCCAGTTCCACTCTGTGTCAAACAAAAAAAAACAACAACCTTTTCAAAGAAAAGTTCCAAAAAGAGGAAGGACTGACAGGAAGCAATTCATGTAGTAAAACATGATATCAACAGACTTTGAACACAAAGACAGAAAGTATCACTAGAGTCATGGAGATTATCTATCCACATCCTAGTGAAACAGCCAATAGAGGATGTTTTAAGAATAGAATGTGTGCATGTGTGGATTTGCATATGCACTGCCTTTGTGAAATCTCATGGGGAAAAGTAATTATCTGTAGAAGAAAAATGAGCTTGTGAGACCAGTCTGCCTATGAACAGCTAAAACAATTTCAGCTGCTCTCATAGAATTTGACATAAGTATCATGAGTTATCCCAGTGTGGAGTCCATCTACTGAGAGAGATTCCAGCAAACTAGGCCAGCACAACAAAATATAAACAAAAAACAGGAAAAAAATCATAGCAAAAGTCCTTGAGACACTGATAGACTCTAGAAACTTCTACTGCCATACTTCAATACCTTATCATCTCCATCTGCAAAATTCATCTTGTGCAAGGAGGTTACCCTCTGCGGATCAGGCACAACAAAAGAGAAAGTGTGCTGACTTCTCAGCTGTTGCATTTCAGGCTGGCATTTTATGTCTAATGGCTAGGGAAGGTAGGTTTGCACTGTGACTATTAACTACAACAGGTGAGGGATCCTGCTTCTCCTTTCCCAGTCCTAGGATGGATGATAAGTTCCCAGTAAAGGAGGAAAGGCAAGTGCATGACTTTTTGTTTTGGAGGCTGAGGCTGTTTTCCACTTGATCTGGTCCAATAACATCACAACAGAAACAATTTGTTGTCAAAACATGTATTTTACACTCATAAGCAGAGAGACAGAGCATGTCAACCTTTTCACTCCCCATCAAGGCTGACAGTGGACATACCACAACTCTTAAAAAGCATTTCATAGTTTGCAGGAGCAGAACCTACACACTCATATATTAGTTCATCCAACACAGTTAACTAAAACTTAATTCACAAAGCAGCTCACAGACACATGGTCAAAGTCTAGGATAGAAGAAGCCCCAAATAAGTGTGCTATATTTGGGGACTGATCTAATGTTGCAGCTCTTCTCTATTCTGATTTGTTGGTAAGATGCTGCATGCTCATTTCTGACACCTTACTTCACGAGTTTACTTCAGAACATTTTGACAAGATGCTTTAGTTTCTAGTAATCAGAGAACTTCTTTTTTTGTGCATCCTTGTAGTTGGCATATATCAATCTATCTGTGCCTAGACCGATAGGCAAATGTGTGCATTAGTAAACAACATAATCTAATTTGTGCTAGGAAGTACTATATCTTTCTTTTCCCAATATATTTTTTACAAAGAGGAAAGAAATTTAAGTCAGTCAGGCCCAGGCACAGAGTACAACACAGTTCTTAATTTCTCATTAACAGCATGTCAGAGGAGCTGATTTATCAGGAAATCTGTCTTCCTGCAAGCAGCATTACAAGAGCATCTGTAGTTTCCTTTCTAATTGATTTAGCAATGGTCTGCCTCTTGTTCATCCCCAGTAAGAAAAAAGGAATCTACGACTGCACTGAAATACCCATTAGAAGATTGTGGCATACTCAGAGGAAGCAGAAAGGAAGGAACTGGAGAAAGTGGGTTTGTTGGTATCCTTTGCCAGAGAGCCATGGCTCTTGTGGTGTGTGAAACAAGGAAACTCGGAGCTGGGGTCTGCGATATCTGCCTCCATTTCAACTCATTTGCTGAGAGACTAATGTAAATGGTTAATTTCTTGGAAAAACAACAACAACAACCACAACAGAACAGAATGCTTTCAGTATTCTTTTTTAATTCTGTGTTGTTATTATTAAGGGTACCTTAACATTACACAAATGCTTAAAATATTGCAAGTAAAAGAAATCTCATCCTGCAGAGGAAGGCTTGGTTCTCCCTCACAGAACAGCCATTACCAGGACTTGCCTGAATTTTACTGCAAATTTTTAGGTTCACTTTATTTACAAAGATCACATCTTCCTCCCTGCCAAGACAGAAGCACTCAGAAGTGTTGCACATTTCCAAGCATTTTGGAGGTCTTCAGTCATTGCTGAGAGCCAGTTGTCCATTTCTTGTTTTTTGGTGTCTCAGAGGATATGTTTAACAGTTCAGGGAGTATTTATGGTCTGTTTTGGAGAAGCTTAGACCACGAGTGGGATGCAGGTACCGCAGGTATGAACATGAAAAACTAAGCAGACAGTTGGGTACTTGACACTGTCACCAACCTGGAGCACAACTTAGAGCAGTGCACTTGCTGTCCCTGTTTCTGTTCCCTCTCAGGGGAGTGAAGATCACAATTCTGTGTTTACTCATCCTTTTCTAGCTCTTTAAGAAGGGAACTGAAATAAGCTGGCAGGAATTCAGACAGCCAGTTAAGCCAGTAGAGGTTTAACCTCTAAGGTGGTCATGACACCAATCAGTTGGTGACAGTAATATCTTCAGCTTCTGGGACAGTGAAAAGGCAGTGCACAAATACAGCTATTCAGTTCAGGAGAAGGGTGTTCACACCCAGGAAAGTACTAAAATGTATATATTTTCAACACATCCCATCTTCCATTGCAGTTCTAATGTGTTTTTTTTTCACATGAAAGTTTTACTTCCCTGAACTCCCCCCTCTTTTAAGACTATATTATTTTAGAGGGAAGTACTGTGAGAGCAGGTTCCTCTTGAGCATGCACAAGATGGAAATTAGTCATTAATCAACTGAATCCCCACAGAACCACTAACTTAATCCAGTGAAATGAATGATGGAAGGAAAAATAAATGCCTCGGAATTAAACAAAGTAAAATATTATATCAACCAAAACACAACACACGCAGGCTATTCTTGTAAGGGAGGGAGTTGAGGGGTCCATTTAGATTTATTATTTGGATTATTAATACTGATGGGTTTGAGAGAAGAGGTGAGAAAAATCAGTCTTCCATCCTGTGGTACAGAAACCAAATACCATGTGGTCTAGAAGTAGATGTTACAGATGCTGTTGTGTCTGGAGTGAAGCTGTAGGAAAAAAGCAACCTTTTATTTTTAACCTTCCTAAAGAGGAATCTGTGTTGAAATTTACTGCCACAAAAAGACATTTTGCACCTTTGGGATCTGGAAGGTGGATCCTTCTGAGGAGAAATACATCCTAACATTCCACTATACAAAACTAACCTGCTCATTCAAGGGAAGGACAGAAAAAAATATGCTTTTTGGTGAGGTGGTTCTGGATCTTCCTCACCCCAAAAGGTTTTTCTTTAATGAAACTAGTCTGAAACAGGTCAAAATGATCAGATGCAACATAGAATTTCCCAAACTAGAGATACATCCCCACCTGGAGATGTGAGAAAATAGGCTAACACTCCTGGAAAATGTGAACTGGTACACAAAGCTTGGTATGCCATGCCTCTAGGGTACAAAGACATTGCTCAGAGCCTGAAGCCCCAGTTGATCATATCAGGTGCTGTAGGAACAGTAGAGGGCTGGCAAAATTTCTTTGCTTCCTGCTGGGAATAGCACATCCTTGGTTCATTATGAAAAGAAATAACTTCTGACAGCATGAGGGCAGGAGAGGGAATTGAGAACTGAACAACCTCAGGGCTTCAGTTGGACCTCACTTAAGTTCTTTAAGGTTTATAAGCTTGGGTTGGGCCCAGGAAAAATAGCCTCAAATTAAAATGGGCTACTACGAGCTTCATTAGCTGTAAACAATCCATGTTTCATTAAGAGGTGAAAGATCAAGAACACTAACAACTCTCCCAGGAAAAAGTTACACTAAACCAACAACTGGATATTAAAGGTATAAAACAGGTAGCATCACAGTAGAGGAGGGAAAAATCAGAGCTGCAGAGATGCAATTGTTCTAGTTTTTTTATTAAATATACTGTACCTTACAGCTGATAACAATTTCAGCCACTGATGAGAGAGCACATTAGGATTTCAAAAGGCATTTGAAATCATTCCAGTTGGGATCAAATACTATTTCTGACTAGATCTGCATACAATCTTTCAAATCTAACTGCACAGCAAAGAGAGGAACATTTTGAGCACCATTTTCCTTGATAACAGATTCGTGTGAATCCTTTATTTTGGTTGAGTCTAAGGTTTCCCACACACTCCCTCCTCCATGCAAAGAATTCAGTTTACACTTTCCTGGAACAGTTAAAAACACTGCCCTAGGAACAAGTTAATGTTGCAAGAGTGTAAGATTCAGACCAAAGAAAATAGCTGTAGTAAAGGGCAGCCCCTACCCCTGTGCCAAGCAACAGGGAAAATTGGTTCTAAGCTCTTTCTGATGCTTTACTGAAATGTATTGGTTTCACTGCATAGGAAAACTACCCTCAGGTTTGCACAATGCAGTGTAAGCTCACAGCTCTGCGTACACGATTTGGGATAATCAAAAGCAGCAAGCATGCCAGAAATCTGTTTACTCTATGCAAACATTGCTACCTTGTATTGATTTCCTCAGTGCATGTTAACATAAATCTGACATTAACACTAGCTTACACATCCCTCCTTTCATTGGGAGCACACTGATTTACAAGCTGTGTTAAGATATGATGCTTTCATACTAACAGCTCTTGGCCCTCTCCTCGGAGGGATAAAGCATCTTTTACCATTACCCATCAGATTCCTTGACTGAGCACATCTTTTGTTTAGTTTCTCTGTTTTGGAGGCTTTACAACATTTCTGGTCTGTTTTTCTGGGTTCTGATGTAACACTCCGCTACTATGCCAGGCAGAAGAAAGGCTCAATGAAATTCCCCCTCCCCCGCCCAGGATCCCCACAGGGGTGACTGCAAGGAATCACTCAGGAGACAGGCTGTCACTCCTTTGATTTATTAGATGTCACACAACCACTCAACCCTCATTTAGGTACTTTAAAAACAACTTGTCTCTGCCTCCCCAAATGGAGAAATCACCAAGCTAATTCACAGTTCATTTGACATGTTTCCTATCAAGGAAAAACCAGGTCCCTCTTTTTTACTCTATTTAATAACTTCAAATATTATATTTAAAAATTCTTTTAACTGTTATGCATAAGATTATGTGTTTTTAACAAGTCTTCTCCTTTCATTTGTTCTTCAACATTACTAATATGTTTTATGACACGTTTCTATTTTTTGGGGGTTCTGAAAAGAGCATAGCACTAATCCCAGGGTTTAGGGTAGGGCTATAGATGTTTTAGAGATATACCTTAACATATAAAATGAACATAAACGTTGCAGTTTATTCTTTAACCCATCTGCTTAACTGTTGTCCTGTGAAGCATTTGTCTTCTCAAGGTTTGACCCATTTAAGCCAAACTCTGACCAGCAACCACACTTACACATATGATGTGTCAAAATATTAACAGGAGGAAATGTCCATGAGCAAACAAGGAGTACATCAATCACCCTCCCACCCCTACCCTCAAACTGAGGAGCACTCAACATCCCAAATTGTCAGTGTAGCCCATATCCTACCTCCATGCTGTGGCTTTTCCCTTAAGCTGGGTGCCTATGTACCTTGGCAGAAGCTGTCTGTTCACAGGGCTTGTCATTGACTTCCTTTTTAGTGTCATTTTTGGTACATAGCAACTGTTCTTTGCTTGTCTGTACTTTTTTCCTTCCTTCTCTAAAAACAGGGAAGTGACTTTGAGTACAGAGCTAAAAATAACAATTTTCTGAATAGAATCCAAACAGAAAATTAGCAGCAATGAGATCATTTGAAAAAGGCAGAAGCTGAGGCAAGCACTATTAGAAAAACAAGTAACAAATGAGAAATGTGGAGAGTCATGATGGATATTACAGGCTGCCTCTCTAAAACCTACTGTAAATAAACAGATTCCCAGTAGTTACTGGAGAATTGGCAGTTGGCTACAAAAGGGAGGGGAGAAAAGGAGATACTCTTGAGAATATTGAAATAGCAAATCTGTTTGCCACCATTAAGTTAAACACTAAAATTGAAACACTCTGTATGAAGCCACATTGACAGAAGTCTCAAAAAAGGGGCTCTTTTCCCCCTGCCTAGTCAGTAGGAGCTAATAATCAGTCCCCAAACCCCAAAATCACTCTGCTGCTGAGCCAGAGGTTTGCAGAACTGTGCAGCTGTATTACTAGCTTCCACAAGGTGGCCTCTGCCAGTAACTTTACCCAGCAGTATTACCTCTGCACTAGCTGCATGCCTTGTAGGCACAGCTTTAGTTCTGCATCTTCCTCCATATCCCTCCTGTAAAAAAACGACTGGGCAGCACATGAGAAAGACATTAAGATCATGAAAAGAACTTGCCTATCCAAAAACTGTGATGGCATATCCCACAGAACAAACACATAGAAACCAGTCCCTGGATTACCTGAAAATGTTCAGATCCTACTGGTAGTAATAATAGTAACAATATTAATAGCCCAGACCATCAGGTTAAGTGAGTCTGCCTTGATCTGTTCTTTTCTCTTAATATCTGCAAAGTGTCATGCTCTCCAGGATTATCACATGCCCAATATTGGCATAAAGCCAGTTGATTTCTACCAGAAACGAATAAATCCAGAAAAAAAGTATAGAAACATCTCTGATTTGAGTTGGCAAATATTTCCCTAAGCTATTAATGGAGAAAATACATGATGCCTCCCTTGTCTCAACTAGCAGTGCAAGCAACCACTGATCATATAAATATATGTTGAGGCTCTATCTGGTACAAACACAGTGAAAGTGAGTTGACAGAGCTTGTTTCACACACCATGGAGGAGCCTTCAGAGAAACCAGTTCCCTTCCTTTATTTTCTTTTTTTTTTTTTTTTTGAAGAAAAGAAAAAAATACTCTTTTCATCTTAAATGAAGGCAGTGTGGCCTTATCAAAGCTGAAACATTGAAGTCCAGTGTCAGGCATTAACACAAATGTCAAGTGACTGCAAACTTCTGGATGAAGAGATATTTTAGTTATTGCAATGTTGGCCTCAGATTCGGAAAGCCTGGTTAAATCTCATCTCTGTCACACAGCTCCTGAGTGACCTTGAACAAGCTCTGAACTTCAGGTTCCCAGCACTTACAAAAGGGCTGATTTTTCTTCACTCTTCCTCTTTGTCCTCTCATCTATTCGGCCTGTTTGCTTCTTCAGCACATAAAATGTAGCTTATTGTGTGTTTATAGTGTTGCACACAGTATGGTTCTGTTTCTGTAGTGATATTCTTTTTGACTAGAGTAGAATAAATGAAGAGAGGACTTACACAAAGAAAAATACTTCTGCTTTAAGCTTGCTCCTAGAACAAGGTCATGAGCAGCCTGAAGTCCAGGCAATTGTCCTATCTTTGCTAGAAAGAGGTCTCAAGTTCTTTTATTGGCAATATGCAAGTTTTACAAGGAAAATAGATACTGTGACCTCCCCAGTCAAAGAGAAAAGCCTGTCCTTAAAAGCTGGAATCTTCACATTCTAGTTTGTACAGTTTCCACAATGAACTTTGTAAATGGTTGATATCAGTTTACAATAGAAAGCTCTTTGTGCAAAGCTGTATGTTTTATTCGAGGCACAAAATATCTTGCGGACAGAAACATGTTCTGCTGGAATAAACAAACACAGATCAGAGAAAAGACAAACTTAAAAGAAGCCTCTGGCTTTCAGCAGATTGCAGCTTACAAGTGACCATGTGTTTTCTCCCCCATGCAGTCTCCTTTTGGCCATCAACTGCCCTATTTTCTTCTTTTAAACTCTCTCCTCAAAAGCAGCAAATCTACTGAAGTATTTTTCTACACAGACACTGAGGAATCCTTATGACCTAGCTTTCTGTGCCTAAATTAATCTCTGGCATTCATGGCTGAATTTGGAGGCATCAATTATCCCTGTAGGTGGCTGTTGTGTGGCAGTTCAGAAGGGGCACTGTAGACTGGGGTGCCAAAGCTGCAGTGAGGCTGAATGACTGCTTAACCGCATAAAATATTGCCCTGGCATTTATGGAGTGAGAAGAAAAAGCCAGAAGTCAGATGTATAACCTATTACACAGTACTAGACAAGTCTAGAAATGTGATTCTACAATTTTCAGGTAGAAAAAGCTACATCACATGCCATCAGCATGCACAAGGACAGTAGAAATGAGATAGAAAGCATGAGGACAAAGCATGTCATCTTCTTTCAAGACTATTTCAAGAACAATATTTAAAGTTTTATCAAAAAGAGAAAGAAAAAGTGTTAAATTACAATTTTCATCTCATAAAGCCAACTTGAGAGGAATGGAAAGAGATAGATTAGGACTGGTTTCACATAACTTCCCGTTTTGTAGATGCTTTTCTTAGGCTGATGAGAGAAGTTGCTTAGTTGTATTCTGGAGATTGTTCATCCCTCTCAGGAGGACCCTGGATAAATAGGTTAAGCTCAGCATGGCAAGATGAATCCCTTGTCAAGCAAAGTCTGAGATCCTGACCACTGAGACCTTCCTCCTGTCTTTTCTAATTTTTCTGTATTTTTCCTATGTCTCCTTATTATCACTCTAATATCCCTGCAAAACCTAACAGAGATCAGGCATTCCTAAACAGGCAAATCTCCCAGAAGAGTATACCCTTGAGCAACCTGATCTAGTTAAAGATGTCCTTGCTCACTGCAGGGGAGTGGTTGAACTAGCTGATCTTTAAAGGTCCCTTCCAAGCCTAACCATTCTATGATTCTACATCTGCTATGGGGAATAAATTCCTTGAAACTACCTTTCAGAATGAGTTTGTAGAGAACAATTTCTTACCAGAATGACTTGAAGAAAGTGAGTAGCTTTTGTTCTCTACTACTTCATCTTCTTAAAAATTTCCTTATCAAAATTTTCAAGTTTGGGAGAAAATAGGGGTAAAATCAAGAAAATAAAGCAAAACACTTTGTTCATTTTTTAATGAATAATGAAGGGAAATTCAAGGCTTTTTCAGTCCAGATCATTTTTATTTCTTTCCTCAAATTTTCAAAAGGAAGTGAAATAAAACTTCAACATGTCCATTCAGTTGTCTACACACAGGCAGATAAAGTTCTCTTGCAAACCCCTTAAGGGGTCTCAGAAAAGGCTAGCAGGTATGGCACAGAACCTATAGAATAACTATCCCTGTTCTGAAGTGTTGGCTGGAGCATGGTTATGCCACTGTCACTGTATTTATGCTCTGACAGTTGAATTAATGCCTATCTATCATGGTTGCATGGAAATCTACAAAGATAAAATGTTGTCCTGTGTATCAAAAACGTCTCAAAAAAAAAATGATAGGAGGTTTTAAAATATAAAACAAAGATTCTTTAAAACTTGTAAATCTAAAGCTAGCTGGAATGTGGTTCTGGAGCAGTTAGGTATTTCTGTGACTGAAAATCACATTCATCTGGACTCTGATCTTGATTTACATTCCTCACATGAAGAGTTAGGAGCCTGCAGACTTCTTAATGCAAACCAAGGTCATCATTTCAGTGGAAATAGGACTGAAGTATTTTCCCTCACCAGCCCCATTTACTGTTACTGTCTGAACTCAAAGTCAAAAAAAAAAGAGGCAGTGCCAGCAAAACCAACACAAAACCAAACCCAATCAACCAACCAACCAACAAACCCAAAGAAAAACAAAGACCTTATATACTCTACACCTTGAAGATATATGAGTGCTTTTATAGCATCTCTTTACCTGAATCTTTTATTCAAGTATTGGTAAAGGCAGTGAAGTCTTACCCAGAGATGGCACTCTGCTTTGGGTTAGATAATACATGTCAAAACACTTCATGAAAAGATATTTGAAAGGCAGTATTGTGGGGTGCTTCAATGAAAAAAATGCAAGTGTATTCAGAAGCATCCAGAAAAAAAAAAAAAAAAAAAAAAAAAAAAGACTGTTTGCCATCTATTTCAAGTCCCAAACCACTCTATTTTGCAAAGAGTCATAGAAAATTCAAATTAAAATCACAAGTTTAGCTCCCGTAGAAATCACTAGTTGAAGGAGACACTAACCTTAAAATGCAGTAGCTTTACAGAAATCTCAGTCTTTTTCTCTTTGAAAAGGAAAAAAGTATGACCAAAACTTGCATTACATTAGCCTGCAAAGTTACTGAAGTGGAAGTATGAACTATAATAGCATTGGGATGCATTTTTTATTACACAAATTTATTGACCATAAACTTCGGAGATGTTTTATTATTATACGGAAGTGCCATACATCAATCACTTCCTTGTGAAACAGCAAGGAAAGAAGATTGACCTCTCTGGCATTTATGAAAGAGTTGAGGATATATTTGCATGTTTCCCAGAATACCACAGCCACAAGATGACCCAGAAAGAGGGGATGTTGGTCTCTAGAGTCTGGTCTAGGTATCGGTTCTTTATTGCTGACTTTCCTAAAATGAAGCAAATTCAGGATGCCTGTTTAAACAAGATTAACAAGTTTTAACAAGTGAATTTGACAATCCCTATTGAATCTATAAATGGTGTTGATCTGATCCCCCAGAACACGAGCCATCTCTTGAGCTCATTCACAGCCCAGAAATGCCTTCATGACAGGACACCAGCTTATCAATACTTCTGGCAGTGGTTAGCCCACTTACTGGAGTTGAAGCTGCCGCTTTAGTGCTCCAGACCCTTGAAGGGTCAGATTTTCCAAGTACCACAGATGAGTTAAAAACTCAGCTCAGATGGCTTTTAAGGGAAGGTGGACAGAAGATGTTCGCATATTATCTCTTTGAATATCCTCCTCTCTGACATAGGATGACCCTGGAGCAACACAGAAGCACTTGGATCTCAGTATCTATTTCCCACAGTTTGGAATTATGTCTATGCTTCCTCCTGTGCTTGTCAGGTATTCAAAAAAGATCAGGTTCTGCCTCAGTCTTCAAGTAGGGCATAAATTACAGGTCAGGAGGAAAGGTCTTCCGCATGAAATTGCTTCCAATCTCAAACCAACACAACTTCAATTTATTTATTGTCCCCCACCAAACAACAGAGCCCATAATCTTTTCTCTATTTTTGTGCTCTGTTTTCACTTGAATGAAGCTCTATGACTAGTCACAGATGAGTGGCATTGTTGTTTTTTTCAGGGTGGTGATTGGTGGGATGAATTACCAGAATTGTAAAGTCATTTTCTCTTTCTTATATTTCTTTTTATATTCCAACACCTCACAAAATAAAACAAACATACACCCCCTACCCCAACCCCAAAATACCAAAGCACACACTATATTTTTACTCTTGATAACAGGATGAAAAACTGACATCCATTTTCAACCCTAGAAATGACTACCAACACTTCAGTATTTCCAATCTGTATTTCAGAATTGCTCACAGACAAAAATTTCCAAGTTATTTTTGGACACCCATTCCCCCAAAAGCAATGAAACTTATGCAGGCATGCAAAGGAGACACCCCATTTCAATATTCAGTGCATACAGGGAGACATTATTAAAGTGTGCAGAGAAGCAGCTATCCCTGTTGTCACAGTATATTTAACCAGCCAAGTGACAACAGAACAGCTTTTTCCTCTCCATCACCAGGAAAAAAAAATTGCTTAAGCCTCTGTATTCACAACACCTTTTTTGTCACTTCTTTCTTAAGCCACTCTTGTTTGCTTAGTGTATTTAGCAGACATTTATCTCACTCTATCAGCAAAGATTAAGGACTCATACTACCTAGTAATCCAATTACCCTACATGAGAAAAGCAAATGTATCTTTGGTCATTGCCCACAAAGCTCCAGGAATCCATCGCAATAGAAAATGAAATCTAATTAACTGTGTGCTTTGGTTTAGCTTCATCCACATCATTATTTCATTCCTTTCTAATGGATATGTTAGCAGAGATTTAATAGTTTTAAATGCACAGAACCACTGGGTGAGCTTACCCTAAGGTGAGTGTCTGGATAATTATGTTTTTAAAGAATCATATCTGAAAAAAGTTACTTGTGGTGGGAGGCTCCAAAGCAATGAAGAGAGTTGCAGAGCCTTGGGAGAGCAGCACTCATGCAGAAATATGAATGTTTGGCCAATTCTACTGATCCTCATTTTACACTTTAGGGTGAGGGCAATTCTTATCACAATTGTTTTTGCTTCTTCAAACACATGTTTTCACATGATCTATTAAAGCATCTGAGTGAATCCCAAAATAGCACAACACTTTTATCAGAATCCATGAATTTTCTGAATAAGGTTTGGTGAAAAAGACCAACCAACAGCCCCACATATGATGCTCTAGATAAATGGGGTGTCAAGATACCATGACAAGGACAGTGGGGAGCAGAGGAAGGGCCTGTGGTCCTGCCCAGGGCTACTGTGGAACCATGCTGAGTCTCAAGGCTGCAGTAGAATCACGGAAGTGCTGTGAGAGCTCTTAAGAGGGCAAGCCAACACTTAACGTAAAGCAGCAGAAACAGAGCCTCTCACTATAATTTAACCAATATAGTGTTATAAAGAAACTTATACACAACTTGACAGGTAAAGATTTTAAGATAATGAGAATCAATGGCTGGAAACTTAAAACAGATAAAACAATCACAATAAAGTTACAAAACATACTGTTAACAGCAAAGTGATTAGTCATTAGGAGAAACAACGGATAGATGTAGTAAAGTCTTCATTATCTGTGACTGTTGAATCAAGGCTAAAATCTGGCTAAAAAATGTTGTTGTTCAAATATAATTTATAAGGTAAAAACACACAGAATGCATTAAACCAGAGATCAAATTATACAGTTGTTGTGGATTAGGGGCTGGGGTGATCCCTAAGCCAGTGACAGACACTCTTTATTGCTCCTTTTCCACCACCTACCTCGCAGGAGGAAAGGGAAGGAATAAAGAGCAAGAGGACATGTGGATTAGAAAATAAAACTACTTTTTATAAAATACATAATAATAGAATAAAATATATACAAATATTTACAGATATGTACAAAGCCAATACAGAACCCAAACCCCCTCCCTTTGATAGCTATGCTGCCACTGCCACTGAGTAGGCCCAGCAGCAGGACATAGCCAGGGGAAAGATAGATTCTGGAACCTTTGATCAGGATTGAAGAGAGGACAAACAGAGTCCTCCTCAAACGTTAGCCATCAAAGAAGGCAGAGAGGAGGAATGGAAGGGAGAGGAAATTGCCCCTTAGCTTTATACTGAATATGACATGTATGGTATGGAATACTGACAGTTTAGGGTCTCTCTGCTCCTCCCTGAGGTGCAGCCTCTTCCTGTGGTACACAAGACTCAACAGCAACCTTGCTCTGCATTCCAGTACAGCAGAAAATCTAAACATTTAGGTGTTATCACTGAAAAAGCAGACTCTTGTCTGTGAAAATGTGCTGCTTGTTTCAGAAAGTGCAGCTAACTGGATAAACTTTACCTGAAAAGTAAGCTCACTGAACAGAATTGTTCTGCTTTAACTCAAACCAGGACAACAACAATAAAGCTTCCTCTCCTACCTTGAATGTAATTGAAAACAACTTACTAATTCTAGACAATTCCTTGTAAGTATTTTACTTTCTCTGAATAGTTTGTCTTTAGGAAAAGAACACTCCTCGATGGTTAATATCTTGTTTAATCAGTGCTTCAACTTTGTGATATACCAGAGCTCTAGAAAAGGAATTGGAAAAGAACAGCAAGATCTGTTTCACTAAATAAACAATCTCTTATGAATATCATAATTCATATTTTCCCAACGTATATAGGAAATTGAGTTGCATAACTCCACTTATTTTTAAAAGGCAAAACAACCATCTATAATGTCCATGGGTTTTTAATAACTGAATGCACTCCTACTGCCCTTAATCTTTTTCTTATTTTCTTACAATGTAAGTTTCCAGGATATAAAGCAGGCTTCCCTTAGTCTTCATCTATGGTGAGCACTCAGGCTTGTAGTAAAGTGTGTTCTTGCACACTCACACACATCTTACAGGCCTGACTGCTCCAGGGACATCAACATGTAAGCATAGATATCTCCGGAGATGATGCTGACATCTGCATATTTTACAAGTCCAAATCCAAAGCCCTCTTCCATACAAATGTGACAAAATAGCTGACATGGCCAAACCCTTTACTTTTACAAAGCTACTGAGCCGGCAGGCTGTTGCATCCACATGTGCCAAACAGAGAAGCGATGTGATGCTGCTCTATCCCCATGGTAACCATAGAACAGCATAACTGCCACACAAAGTCATGCTGTGTTTGTGTGTATGCGGGCACACAGGCTGTATTTTGAACACAAGGATGTGGCATATGCTTCCACCCTCTAGTCTGGGGTCCAAAGCCAGTTAGAGACAAGAGAAAGCAGCGAGAGTGCAGTCCACTAACAGTGGTAGCTCTACTAGTCTCATGTCTATCCTCAATAAAAGGCAACACCCAGACCAGGTATCTTGTGTATGATAAAGTCAGACCATAAGGGAAAGATGTTAAACCAGCCACTAAATACTGTTTCATCTGTTCTGAAGGTGATACCCCTAGCCCTTAATGTTATTTAAAAAAAACAAAACAAAAAGTCATATTTGTAACAAAATAAAGGCAGGCTGACCTCCATACACACAGAGTGTTTACAATTTCAGGCATATCTAGGCAAAAGTTTCACACACAAACTTGAAGAAAATACACTTTGTCTTGTCTTTTGCTGTTCCACACAAAAAAAAAAAAAAAAAAAGTTGTGTTAATTTGATTTTGGGCTTTGCTCACCGTTGGTTAAGTGCCAAATAGAAATGAAATTCTGTGTTCACATTGCAAACTACACACAGGTCATTTTAACTGGAAGAATATGAAAGGCTTGAGATAGAAAAGAGAACTAAGGAGAAGGAAAAAAGAATACAAAAACACAACAACAGTGACAAAACCACAAAGATGACAAGGACATGATGGCAGTTCAAAGAAAATGTAACACAAGGATTATTCTATCTGTTTGAAGTCACCTGCTTTATGAGATTGCTCTTAAAGACAGATATAAAGGAAAACTTAGTCAAAAGATCAGTTCCATTCTCTGTGTTCCCAGCAGGTCCACAGCAACCATCAATAAAATAACTGATGCAGTATTTTTTGTTCTATGCAGTGTGGTCTTAAAACTAGTAGAACAAAGTGTTAGAAGAAATGAGGAGTCATAGAAAGCCATTGTAAAATTGCAATTCTTTGGACAACTTAATGATTGAATGTAGATGACTCATGCAGTCCTTTGCCCCAGGGGTGAATAATAAGAAACAAAAGTCCCACTGAAAGGTTTACAAAGTGACCAGAGGCACAAACAGCTATGTTTTCTTCAAAATCACCAGCTACCACTTCCAAAAAAACCAGAAATGCCTAAAACTACGAGATTTACTTAACAAAGTGCAAATGAATGTGAAGTGAATATAATCTATTAACTGGTCAACTTATTTATACTTATGGCAATGAAGGAAGAATCAAGCAGTCTGTTCCACTGTGAGTATGGTAATGAACAAGAACTGGAAGCCTGCAGAGTCATTTTCTCTACTTGGTCTTGGAGATAGAGTAGCTCACTTCAGATAGACTGCAAAATATTGCAAGTACATACCTGTCTGTAATACATCAAGGCAAACAGAGGGAGAGAATATTAGGGAGACCTTAAGAGGCCACATACAGCTTGCCTTTCACTGAGTTCCTCAAGGCCCTCATGCAATTGTTTCTCGAAGGAAGGTGATTTTGATTTTTAATCATAAATTCATTCTCTCATTTTGGTTCCTGCTTGCTGATCTCCTGCAGATGCAGGGGTCTAAATTTAGGAGACAAGTTTTCAGAGTCAATATTGGTGGGTACAGTCCCCTGTTGTCATCAGGTATGGCAATTTGAATTCTTTCAATAATCTTGATTTTTATTGAACAGTTATACACAATCCTTCTGAACCCTTTAAAAAAGATGTTTATTAGAGATTCTGTCAGGCTCCTAAAACTTCGTATAACTGCCATTGAGACAACAACACAAAAAGTCACTGGTGTGCAACGGTTAATTAGTCTCATTTTATTTCCAATAAAGAAACAGAATTTGATTTTCTGTGACATGTAAGATATCTCCCTAAAATAGGCATTGCAAGGTAGTTGTGGTTTATAATTGCTTTTCTTATTGTTTCTCTTATTACTCACGCTAGTCGTTCCCTTGGATGAGCTAAGCTACAGCTTGGCAGCTACATCTTCCACCAACTTTAGTAGGATTTGCAGGTATTCAGCAACTGCCTGGATGTGGTTTCTTGATGTTTTGCAGCTATGCTATGCACATTATTCACATCATAGAATAACACCTTGGAAAGCAACAATATAAGCCAGGTGAAAATCCCTGTTGTTCAAGCCTGTTTCTTTCTTCTGGATAAAGATATGTTGGAAACCAGAGCTCGTTTTCACACTTGGTCTTATGTAGGTACTTCTGTGTCATACGGGCCCCCACTGATTTGCCCATATGTAATGCTAGGCAAATATGGTCCACTTGCAGCTGCTTTACTTTAACTCAGAGGTGATACACATTTTTCAGCACATTTACAGGCACTGATACAGCCTTGTATCCTTGGACACCACTAACAATCAACAGAACTCAAATGGGTCTCACAATGAGGTTCCTCAAGATCAGCCAAAGCACTAACTGCAAAGAAATTGAATCTAACAAAAGCAGTGTGGGGTGAGCCAAGCATATCTGTAAACAAAAGTATACCATTGATGATTCAAGAGGCTGCTGGTGTCATTCTAAAGCAGTTCCACCATTTACTATGATTTGCTCATATATCCTGGCTGCTTAGAAACATCAACGCAATCTAAAGATAACATGGTACTAGGAGGCCTCGGGGTGCCCAAGGCATTCTCTGCCTGAAAACACACTGGCATCACTCAAGAAATCAGCAGAAGAGGTGTGGCATCAAATTCCTTGCAGGTTTTCTCTCAATGTAACAGTCAAAGAATGGTGTTCCTCATGTGTCCTTTTTAGGCTGTAGCATTAAGGGTGAGCTTTGAGCAGTAGAGCTGACACTGATTATGGAACCATTCTCCAGACCTGAGTTACGAGAGGCCGTCAGCACCTTTCATCAATATGTATCATGTTGCTTAGCTAATGGAGCTTGGAAAACCTCTACTATTTTTCAATATTTTTCCCATTATTGTAAATAGATGGGATTCTGCTCCAGGCCACATCTGAAAGATGAAAAAAAGGAGGAAGAGACATAAAAAAAGTTCAGAGAATGTGAAGAAAGAATGAGATTGCTCCAATTTCTTTGCCTTAGCAAGGCATATTCTTCCCCTTCACAGAAGTTTCCCTGAAAAGAAGCCAGTTGATGCTACTTGGTGAGCAAGAAGGAAGAAATATTCAAAAGAAGTAATACTTAGAGTGAAAAAACCATATTATTTTTCTGCTTTCAAGACTGTAATCAGCATTCATATTTTCCTAGCCCCAAATGCCTGAAGCTTTATAATAAATTCATTTGTCTTCTAAAGAAAAATTATTCATAAGAGTAAAAAACTAAACAATATTTTCAAAATAGCTGTGATTCTAAATGTTTTTCTGAAATCAAAAAATCTTACCTAGCACTACAGATGTGAAATGTAAGGGTAAAATCAAAAGTTAAGATTTTATACCGTAAAAAAGAGTTTACCCGTATTTTATGTAATAGTTTCAGGTAGCTGAAAAAAAGAAGTGCTCTTCCTTTAAAATAAAGAAGAGCAGCACCTGAATATGCTGTCTGGGTCCTTCTGGAAAATGATCTCTATGAATCCTAAAAAATAAGGAACCACATTCTCTAAAGCTCTCTTTTTTTTAATACTACTTTAAATCCAAATTTTAGCAATCTCTACTATCTATTTAAAACAGAGTTACTGAATTTATCACCATTTTATCCTGCATAAACACCATACAAAAATCCTGGCAGTGCTTGAGGATAAGAAATCTTAGCACAGAGGCAGTCTGCCACCATTTGCAGACTTAGATGATTTGTAGTGGGTTTCTCCTCAAATTAATTCCACCTTGTTCTTCAGATAGAAACTGATTTCAGCTGTCAGTGTTCCTCAGCTCACATATTCTGTATATATTATAGATGCATGTGTTTTTGCTGCGCATTTTGTAAGGAAAACAAAGAAAAAATCTCAGAACAGATGAACTCCCTGCGTTTTGCAAATCTGACATGAAATGTTGTGAGAAATGTAAACTATCCTTGCTCTAGGGAATTAACTTGAAGGTTCAAAGGAAGAAAACAGATTGGTAACCCTACCTCCATATTTCCACAAATATAATCTGGTATAATCTATCTCCACTCTCCATTCTTTTTGTTGTTTTTTAACTGGTTAGATAGATGTTTTAACATAAAATGAGCAGAAGAGAAATTATAACCTTGTAACTACCACAGTCGTGGCTGCTGGATTGAATCCTCAGGGCACCATTTAATATTCAGATGCACAAAAATACATTTAAATAATGTTAGGTTTGGGCTGTGCCACAAACCAACAGATGCTGGGCAATTCAAAGTTAAGGGTAACAATTCATCACCACTGCTCTTAACAAGGAGAAAGAAAAGCGTGTAAATTAAGGATATAATCTCAGCCTTTCAAACAAATTCTTCAGATTTTATAGGTTTGTTACCATGATAATGGTATTTTAAGCGCAGTTTTCCGTATGTTAAATGCCCAAACCCTCCTCTGTATTCAGGCAATATTAAGTTTATAAAATTTAAAGAAAAGCAAGGGATAAAATTAAAGAATCAAATTCCCAAAGAACTGCTAAATAAATCCCTGTAAAAATCCTACCATATTTTTGGGAGGGGAGTGGGAAGAAGAGTGCAATGGTGTGAATATCTGACATCATACTAAACACAAACACGAAACATAATGCTTGACAAAAACTGAAGAAGAATTACACTGAAATACTACCCACACAGGGAACATAAAACACTGTAGAATTCATTTGTCTGGCAGAAAGAGCTCTGTCTAAAACCTCATTTTATGATTCTTTATTTGTGCTGTAAACACACTAACACCAGTAAGAGTTAGAAAACAGTAAACTTCTATGACCAGGATTAGTTCTGAGATGAAAATGAGTGTTGGTGGCATAATTGTAGAACATAGAATTGAAGAAACACATTTGCTCACATGCAGATTTATTAGATTATTATCTGCAGATTATTATCTGTCTGTAAATCATGAGATTTAATATAAGCGATGTAGTAAACAAGAAGCCAAATGGTGCAATGTACCAAAATTCTGCAGTGTAGGATTTTCACTGTAGACACTTTTGATGTGACCACTGATTTTCTTTTAGCAATTTACTCCAGTTGTGTAATTAATAACCTCTGAGAAGCCCCTGTGACCCTCACAAATATTTTTATAAGAAATGTGAGTTCATTTCCCAGTCAGAAAGAAAGAAAGAAAGAAAGGAAAGAAAGGAAAGAAAGAAAACAAGAAAACTGGTAAGTATGAAAATGTATAACCAAGAACTTAGATTTGCAGGTGCCTCATTCGTTGAGCCCCACTCATGACACAGGATCATAAGCACACAAAGGAACTTGAGCAATAAGAAGAATGAACTTTTGTGACCCAGAATTAAAGAATGAGGCAAAAAGACCAGGCAAAAGGAAGGACAAACATCTAGCTGAGGAGGCACTGAACGGTAGTACCAAGAATGTAGGATTACATAGTATAAAAATCATCTTTGGAGTACCTCAAGCTTAAAAACACAGAGGAAGTCTATGAAATTATATATATGCATGTAAAAAAAAAACTACCTAAAAGGCATAGGTATGTCTGAAACATCAATACAAACAATTCCACTGTATTTTTGCAGGATTGTTCTACAAGTCCAATTTACATTTTCTTTAATCCCTGCCTTTTATTTCAGTGCCTTGTTTAAAGAAACTATGCCCTAAGTTATTTAAGTACTAGCTGCCTTTAAAGATTTCTTAGGTAAACTACTATGCTTCAGTTTCTCATTTCACCCCATAACAAACTCATTCAGAGTTTGCATATATTCTTGGACAATATGCTAAAAATTACCCAAGCACTATGAGGAAAAAACAACCATAAAATAAAATAAAATAGAATACTCACTAGGTAGAAGTAGACAAACAGCAACAGAGCTATACCAAATAAAAACAACAACAAAAAAACCCAAACAAAGCACATCTTTAAGTCTTTAAAAATTGAAAGAGCCAGTTTCACCCCAGCATACTGTAGGAGGGAGAAAAGTTTTTTGTTTGAAGGCAAATATATGTGGATGATCTTTCCAGAAAGGGTAATGTTCCTACCTTGCTAGATTAGTTCAGAAATAATGTGTAACACTTAAAATTGCTAGTGGTAGCAAATACATTCAAGTTCTTAGGAAGAAAAATTTTCTTTGGAAAAAAATGTACCCTTTTTTTTTTTTTTAGTTTCAGTGAATTCTCCTAATGAATTACTTTGAATGAGCAAGTTACAAGGATGAGTGAAGACAGCCTAGACATCCTTGCTTCTAGAGAATATGAACAGCACATTCTCTAAAGTTAGCATACGAAATAGTTATCTGATAATTCACAGAGAAAATTATTCATCACACAGACCAGCCTCAATCCTTCCAAAATCCCTCAGAAATATACTTACAGCCTACAGATACTTTGCTGTTTTTATGTCATGAAGTTTAACATATCATTTGATTTTCCTCTTTTCCTTTCCTCTTTTAAATATGTGCTCCTCTATATTTTCCCCTCCACCACTTTCAGCTTCCAAATTATGCTTTATGAATAAGCTGGATTTTTCCTCTCTTTCCTTGTCTTTAATTTTCTTTAGATTTACAACCTTTGAAATCAATAGAGTTACACTCTCAGAAAAAGCTAATGTAAAACTACATATTCACAGAAACCAAGCTTAGCCCATCTTAGCAACAAAGAGAAAATTACTTTGCCTTACCTTTTCAAAGCTAAGGCAGCTGAATAAATACGTAAATGAAGGAAACAAAGAGAAAACAGTTGAATCCCATAGATGTCTATCTTTATGTTTTGCTCAATAGGAAAAAAATTGGGGAGGGGTGCAAAATACTAAATAAGTGAACATTTTCAATTACAGTGTAATTATTAGCAGGAAAAAATCATAGGGGGAAAAAACGCCGTACTTCCAAACAGAACTTATTTGTTTGTATTTTGGGAGCCCTTCTCTCCAAATTGACAGCATTAAACTATTACTTGCAACAGTGTTTTACACCCAAGAGAACCCAAATATTTCTCTTCTCCTTCAGGTCCTTGCAGCAGCATGTCAAAACTTGCAGTTAAGTTGGAGTTGGACACAGTCAGTCCTCAGAGTGAGCCACATGCGCCAGCATGCATTAACTCCAACTGCTTGGCCTTGGGTCATTTCACAGGATCAGTTTTCAGGCAAAGCACCAAATCCTGGAGAGCTGCAGGAGCCTAACATCAGCCAGACAGGGGCCAGCAGGACCTGCCCTTTGGGCAAGGAGATGATTTCCACTCTGCAGCCTCCTTTTGCAGAGACAACACACAGCCTGGGAGATGTTTCTAGCTCTGAAGCAGCTCCTCAGTTTCCCTGGTATCCTGAAGCTGATGTAGAAAGTGTTTTCTTGCCCTGAAGCAATTTACCAACACATTCATTGAGACTGCTTTGGTTTTTGGGGTTTTATCCTCTTGCTAATGAGGTGCTTGTGTTTGTACAAGCCCTCCACAGAAGAAACCTCCAATTTATCATTCTTGTGTTGACATTTTTCATCTGCAGCCTAAACACAATCTTATGGGTGGTTAAGTGTTTAATGCCACATCTAGCACAGCCCTAAGAGCCTCCAGAGGTTTAGGTGACACATGTCTCTCCAACTCACCAGCTGATTAGGACAGTTGCAGGACAATCAGAGCAACGTGCTTTGTCTTGTAGCTTAGTGAAAAGTATAAAGACTAAGGGAAAATATTCCAATAGTTCACCCAACATGAAACAGGTTTTCATGAAAAGTCCATTCTCCTTTAAAGAGATAGATTATTCAATATATTTACATGCAGCAGGTTCAAGCTTGTTGGAAAATTTGGCCCCATATGCAAGAAGGTGACATAGTATTGATGAATAGAACTGCTGTTGCCATCCAGGAGAAATAAAGTGAGAAGGAGTAGGAAAAAAGAAATCAATTTCCCTTATCATTCTCCAGCTGCACATTGTGTTTCTGTCTGCCATGCTTATATAGGCAAATCATGGATTATCTTTCCTCTTGTGAATAGTCCCACTGAAGCATTTATGAAATCGAGTATGTATGTGGCTCTTCAAGTGGATAAATCTCAATCTCTATATCTCCCTGAAGAAGTCTTTGCTGTGCTCCTTTTGTGGAGATCTGCTCCAGAGCACACAAGTTCAGAGTCTGCCCTATAGTATCTGGGAGCTTTCCTTCCTCCTTTAGAATTCAATCAGGGACACAGCAGACTTTTAAAATGGTTGTCATGTCCCTGACACCTAAGGCACAATCCTTTCCATGGTACTTAGAAGAGGTCCACAAACTTGACAGTGCTGAACAGGCCACTGAAACGGATATCCAGGTATTAGTCTTAACCACTAACTACCCTAACATCTGGCAGCTTTATACAGAAAGTGTTTATTTGTGAGGGCTTCCAGAATAAATAAAAACAAACAAACAAACAAACAAAACCACAGAGAAGGAGCTTTAGATCAAGAGGTGGAGGCCAGAGATTTTGGCACCCTGAATTCTCTGAGGGGTGGGGTGGGAGTGTGGCAGGGCATAGAAAGGAGTTTTGGAATGAAGTGGCCTGGAGGCAGTCATTCTTTAAAGGGAGATGTGAAGTAGCTTTTACTTCTCTGCCAGAGCTCAAAATGACACTGGCAAAAAAATGGACCACTGATTTTGGAAAAGTTCTCCAAATCACCCTACACATACTGGCCAAAAGCCAGCAGCTGCTTTGCAGTGATGGCTTTTATGAAATTGGATTCTCTGGGTCATGCCTCAGATTGCAATTCCTTCATTCCCTTTTCCCTGACTGTCACCTTGGACTTGGAGAACATCAAGCCCAGGGGAAGCTGATTAGAAAAGATCCAGGTTTAATCTTGTCTCCTATGACCTTTAACATCAATGGTAAGAGCTGCACCCTGTTGGTGAAGAAGCAATGAACAGTACAACACCTCTTCACCAACATGCTGGAGTGAGCTCTGCAGGAGTGTGCTGTCTTTTCTACTCAACTCTGACAGCTCAGCAGCATCCTAGAAGTCTCATTTGCTGGTCCCCATCCCAGACAACTGCTTTTTGTTGGCCACCCTGTATTCTTCAGGGCAGAAGATGAAATGAGGCACTACCTCAAGCCTTGGCAGCAGCAGCTGCTGCCTTCTCTGGGCTGCTCTCTGTTAGTCTCTTACCCGCCTCTGTCCTTGCAGTAAATGGGGATCACCACAGCATAGACTGCTCCAAGAGGTGGTGCACCCTCCTGCTAGTTCTCCAAAGTATTGGGCTTTTACCTCTCTTTGCAGGAGCAAAGAGTATGCCACCACCATAACAAATATTTTCAGCCTATTTTATGGCTGATTGTGACAGTCCTGTGAATGAATGCAGACTTCATGCATGGTAAAGAGACCCAAGCAACATCAGAGAAGCTTTTACAGCTTACTGCAGCTCAGGATCTTTCCCCATCTCCTCCCCCAGACTCCAAATCTGCAATCATTCAATTAAATGCCTTGGGATTTGGGGTTGGAAGGTGCTAGGAGGATGTCAGTCATCATTAGTATAATTATCAGACTTAGACATTATGCATTATTTATTCCAAATATTTATTCATTATTGTGTCCCAGATTAATGTAAGCTACTTCAGGCAAATCTGTTTCTTACAGAAGTGTTACTGAGAGAAATTCGGAAGTATAAAAACCAACCAAACAAATAAATAAACTTTGCCAAGTTCCTTCAAGAAATGACGATGGGAGAGAGAGGAAAAAGAGCAAGAAGAAAGTTTTAATAAGATGATTGATCCTAAAGCTGTCAGGTTGTATTATTGCCAGTAAGCAAGCCTCTTCCAGAGGCTCATCCAGCACAGATGTTGATCTAATATATTTGGTCCATGATCTAATTTAATGTGTTAGAACTCCTCTTGATAGAAAGTACATTTTCTTCCAGTTCTTTGGGGGGGGAAATAAGAAAAAAGATCACAGTTGCAAAAGTTGTGTGATTAAGTTGTTTTTTTAAGTAAGCTTGCGTATTTATTATGTCATGTGAACTGGTGCAGCTTTGTTGGAAATAATAGCATTATTTTGATCTAGGTCTGTCACAATCCAGTTTAGTATCAGGAGCTCAGAAAGTGGCATTGTGGTTTACAAAAATTCCATCTTACTTTTTCTAGCCATTTTTTTTAATATGACATTACTTTTATTTTTAGTGTTACAGTGACAGCAAACAACAGGCGCCCAGTCATCCTATGTGTGACACAGACAGGTAGCATAGCAGGAGATAGATGAGAGACACTTTGACCAAGAGGCAAATACTAGAGCTCTCTGGAATACACCACCAGAGCAAGCTGAAATAGAGGCAAAAGAACCTAAGTGATTTGCTCAGCCTCACAGGCTCATCAATAGTGGAGCCAGCTGAGGTCTCTGATGTTTTGTGAGCTGCTATGTGGCAGTTTTATTATTAAAAAAGGATCTTGGAAATTACTTCTCTGTTTGTGTACATTTTTAGAGAAAATTGCTTTAGAAAATAATAAATAAATAAAATATATGGGGGTATGAAGATGTGGCAGTGCTACATTCCTGAATCCACTAATCACTTCTGTCATGCTTTTCTTCTGTATTTTACTATTCTTGCATTTGTCCATACACAGTCTGAAAATCACTTGGGGTCTCCTGTGGCCCCTGGTGCGATAACTGTGCCAACAGCAGAGGGAGCATTAAACTCATTGCCCACGGGAAAGTGTGGGGAGTGAAACCCATGTTCCTAGAATCCTTGTATGGGTAGGATGTGCTCATTAGCCTTCTGGCAGTCATCCTAGGAGAAGAACAACTCTAATTCCAAACCTGGGCAGATGGAGCTCGTTTAACCCTGTAAGGCCTTCCAGCTAAGAGAAGGACACTCTAATAAAACCTACATCCCAAGGACTTTGCTGCCAGCGTCCAAGCTTGCTAGGCCCTGGCAGATGAACCTTAGGATTAAAGGGTGGATCCAGCTCTGAGCATGCTGTGTCTCACCTAAAAAAAAATCCATTGTGCAGGCTTGGGGGTGCTATCTGTTATCCTCTTTTTATCAGCACACTTGTAAAAAGTGCTGATGAGGAGCGTGGATGGAGCCCTCCCTGGATCTTCATTTGCGACGCCTAGCCATACATTTGTCCGTAGTGTCTGCTCTTATATTTCGTAGACTCATAGGACTGTCAGGTTTGGAAGGGACCTTAAAGATCATCTAGTTCCAGCCCCCCTGCTATGGGCAGGGACACCTCCCACTAGAGCAGCTTGCTCACAGCCCCAGCCAGCCTGGCCTGCAAAACTGCCAGTTTTGGCAGATGGGGCTGCCACCACCTCTCTGGGCAACCTGGGCCAGTGTCTAACCACCCTCATGGTGAAGAACTTCCCCTTAAATCCAACCTAAATCTCCCCTGCTCAAGCTTGTGTCCGTTCCCCCCTAGTCCTATCAGTGCCTGACATCCTAAAAAGTCCTTCCCCAGCCTTCTTATAGGCCCCTGTAGATACTGGAAGGATATTTGCATGGGATGCCCTCAGAAAAAGAAACAACCTTTATGTTCTGTGATTGGCTTCACCTGGACCCAGGAAACTGTCTAACTAATATCTTTTGCTCTCTTCAGACACGTTTCTGCAGTCCCAGGGTTTGAACTAAATAGAGAACATGTCCATATTTGGCAGTCCTTACACACCATTAAGTAGGAAAGATGGAAATTTGATCTTGCAGAACAATTTACTTGGCAGCTAACCATAATGTGCAACCTCTATTAGAAACCAAACCTCATATGAGCCCAGTCCTGCAACCAGGAGATACAGACACTCATGGAAAGCAAAATCAGCATCCTCTCATCTTTCTGATGTAAACTCCCCTAATCCACAGGAACGTAGCAGTAGCTGGGCAATGTCAACCTAACAGTGTATCTACCACTGTGTCATTCCCCAACAGCTAACATCAAGGGACAAATACAGAATTAGCACAAAACTATTGTGATGTTTCTTTCGAATACCCTCCCAGTTTCCAGTAATCTGTAGGCTGAATATTTCTTAAACCAAGAGTGAACTCAACAGCTGAGTATCACCAGGAATCTGTTTGGATCTTGATTTATGACTAGGAAGAAGGAGAAAAGAGTTATGTTGTCAGGACATAAATATACCGAAGTTTCCTTCTGAAAATCCATAAAGAAGGCGAGCAGAAGGTTAATTGCATTCTCACAGGAGATTTTCTTTTTTAAGCTCTCTCTCTCTCTTTTTCTCTCCCTCCTTAATGTTGCCAACACTTGGCTTTTAGCTTAATGCAAACTGGTTTTAAGTAATATATATTTATATTCTTGCTGCCATAGTTCACATCATGGTTAAAGACAAGTAATCTGTAGTCTACCAGCCAGCTAGAGGCGGAAGGGGAAATGAGAGAAGGGAGTTACTGTGTCACAGCAAATGAAGCTTAGAAACTTCTTTGGAGGATTTTAAAACAACTTCAAGATTGGTACTTGCATATAAATGACCAGTGTATATATCACAGCAGGAAACTGGTGGATTTGAGCACACCAACCCACCACAAATTGGTCCCATGGACACTGCTTGAAGCCTTCTCTTGTCCTAAGGTAGTGCAAGGCAGAAAAATTCTGCCTGACCATTTTAACCCAGCTCATTTAAAAGAAAGAGTAAGGAGGAAAGAGGTTTTAATTGAAAGAAGAAGAGCTGACCACAGCTTCTTACTGAATTTTATAGTTCTGAAAACCGATCATGAGGACAAATGATAGCCTAATACTACTCCAGCCAAGGATGGACATCAGCTCTTCCAACAGAGTCCTGTTTTCTGCCCTTACCCTCTCCCAGTCTGTCTGGAACTGATGCCAAATTTATGTCCCAAAAGGCACAATGGAACTGCTCGGAGACTAGTTTTAGCCTTTAAGCAGCAAGGTATCTATTTCAGTCAGTGTTGGGGAACTTTTGACTAATGTAGGACAAAAAAAGTTCCAAAGCAGTCAGTGAAAATCCGGGCTATTTATACAATTTCTACAAGAGTTAACGTCATCTTTACATGCATATTCATATTATTGCGAAATCTAATTATAATATTCATAGCAGGCAGAGTTGGGGCGGAGTCATCATTTTGGGGAGATTCCTGGTGGTACTTCCCTTTACTTCAGTCTCAGGGGTCGTCTTTTTGCTCCTCTTCCTCNCAGGGGTCGTCCTTTTGCTCCTCTTCCTCAGGTAAACTTTTGAACTTTCCTTAATTCTGCTGACTCCAATATATACTTGGCAAGAGTTTCTGGGCCCCTGCCTTTCTCTTTCCCCTTATCCATAACTTTTCCTCCCTTATGTCTATTTATGTATGTGTGTTAGCATTTTTTAGTGCTTGGTATTTTCATGTGTTCTTACTTTATGGGGTTTTTTTGTGTCAGTGTGTTAGCATTCTTTGGTAAAGCGTTATCTTCAGCTAGTCCTTGAATCTTGGTTCTTCATTTCTTAGCCCAGAGCATGCATTCTGAGTTAACTCTTCAGGTCTTGCTCTGTTTCAGAACCATTGCTTGCAGAGGTTAACCCTCTGCAAATGTAAAACATGCCACCTGCTTGAACCAAGGTTTGGTTCTGGGAAGCAGGAATAAATAGCAGCATCAGCTTCTCCTTTGCTTACCTGAAATAGGGAAACCAAACCAAACCCACACTTTCTTTTAGTACATTAGTAGTAGTTCTGTTAATTTTGATAGAAAATAATAGTATTGACAAGGACAAGAATGACCAAAAAGTGAATCCCTGCAACAGTTGCAATGATGACATGAGGTTTCTGCATCACACACAATGCAAATGACACTACATATGAACTGGGAAGGCAGAGGGAAGCCAGGAGGTCAGTAGGTGCAACTAAGTGAGAAGTTTACTTAATGATGAACAATAATTTTAGCTAATATATTACATTATCTTTTGAATAAAAACTTTTTTTTTCCTTTGAAATGTGTAGGTTTTTATGGAAAACATGAGCAAGAAAAAAGCAGATTATCTGGTTTTTTTATTTTCAAAATTACTTGGGTTTCAGGTTTTCATTTGATGTTACAACCAGTAAATTGTTCTCGGAACAAAGGGTCTTACCAGGCTCAGAGTTTAACCCATCCTAATTTGATTCAAGGCTGTGGTATGAATATATAACCCATATTATATAAACTACCTATAAACAGTAACATTCCCAGAATATAGGACAGCATCATCACATAGATTAACATTGGTCAACTGAGTCTTCATTACATTAAATTGCTTTCCCAGTCCTGCAAAAAGTCCATGATTAATCATGAAATTATAGGATCATTTAGGTTAGAAGAGATCTTTAAGGTCATTGAGTTTAACTGTAGACCTAACACTGCCAAGTCTAGCACTAAATCATAGAATCATTTGGGTTGAAAAAGGCCTTTAAGTTCACCAAATCCAACTGCTAACCTAACACCATCAAGTTACCATTAAACCGTATCCTTAAGCACCACATCTACACAACTTTTAAATAACCCCAGGGATAGTAACTCAACAATTTTGCTGGGCAGCCGGTTCTAGTGCCTAGGACTTAAAGCCACATCTCCTGAAACAAAATTCAGAAACATACACTTCATTTCCTATTGTATATGTTTGTTAGAAGCAGATGATGAAGTACTATGCCTCATTCTATCACAGAATCACAGGATGTTAGGGGTTGGAAGGGACCTCTGGAGATCATCTAGTCCAACCCCCCCCCATCACCTATGGATGCTGCACCCTCAGAGCCATGACATGAGATATCAGTCTCTGAGATGTTCATGTCATAGATCCCTGGCTTCTTTCAGATCAGAAATGTATTTGACATTTTTTATAGCCATACTATGAAAAACTCTACTTTTTAAAATCTCCTGTTAGAGCTTGAAAGATACAGAGACAAAACAGGGCAAACAAGACTAAAGAAAGAGGCAAAGAAACGAAGCAGCAACTTTCCTAGTGTTGTACAACATCAGTTTCCAATGTAGAGATGGAGCAGGTTAAGGATCTCTTCTCCACATTCTTTAATGCTGAATATTCCCATCTGTATTCATTCCATCTCCTTTAAGGAAATATTTCTGGCTGATCTAAAAATGCCCAGTATAAGCCTCATCTTTCAACTTCTATCCTTTCACTCATTCTTGAATAGCTCAGTTCTCTCACCTCATCTTTTTCTTTTCCCTAAGTTACACTTCAGTTTCAATTATGAAATCCTCAGCATGATTTTCCTATTCAAATATCTTGTCACAGGTTAACTCCACCTTGGAAAGGAAATAAAGGAAATAGTGGGGAAAGAAAGAAAAAAAACTCCAAAACACAAATTCACAAACCCTAAATCACTTGAACGGCTGAGAAATGTTCCTTTGAGATGGAAGTGTTATTGTACAACAGAACAAAATCCACATTTCTTTAGTACTAAGAAGGGGCAGGAAAGTCTGCAGACAAAGCTGAGGAATACAGACTGATAGCTGGTGGAAAGCTGCTGTAGAGTTGTCCTGAAGAGCTATGTGAAGTAACTGACAGGAACTGACTTATAGTGCCTACCAAGTTCTTAAAAAACACTACATAGTCCTGAGTATCCATTCATTGCCTCTCTATTTACATCTCTATAGGCAGAGCAGGGTATTGTCACAGTTTGGCATATCATGTCAGACAAAATTTTCAGGATCTGCTTTTTAAAATAATATCATCTGAAACTAAAGATCAGAACATGCTGCAGATGCAAAACCATGATGATCTATGATTATTCTCTGAAATTTAAAACCATCAGTAGTAAGAGTCAATGGACTAGTATACCAATTTCAATAGTTCAATAGCATGAAAGATACCTTTCTAATTGAAATAGAGGTAACTGTAATGTATCTTGATTCTTATGTCATGAAAATTAAACTTGCTCCAAGACCTTCACACATACAGCATTTCTATAGCCAGCTTTCTCAGTTTATTGAAACTGCTAAGTTGGCAAGAACATTGTAATGTTTCATTCGCTATGTTTTCATTCTACTGAAAAACTTATTCCATTCTCCTTTAAGATTTTGAGATTCTCCTATATGAACCTGTAAGCAGTGAAAAGCATTGCTATTCAAAAAGAAAACACAGCATGTGCCTCTGATAAATATCAGGAAAGGCCCTTGGTGACAGTGATGCACTTCATTTATTTATTTCTTTATTACATGAATGCATTCAAAAGCCTTCATATCATAAGAAACCCTAGCAACAACCTATAAATATTCCCCTTGCTGGACCATTTCTCCTACCACTTGAGCCTGATGTCCTATAAGCTGTCATTTTCAAATGTCTACAACAGTCCACCCCTCAAAAATTCAAGCCTTTGCAGTACGCAAGGTCTGCTCACATGACCATGTTCCTCATCCTCCTGAAATTTAGATTTCAGCTGTCAGCTGAATGGCAAACTTCTCCTGGAAATGTCATTTCACAATTGCTAAGTTTCCTTTTCTCCTCTTCCCTCTCCCTTTCACAAACAGAGCTGTTTTGAATCCAGCTAATTCTGGTCTGTATGACAGAAGGGTAACAATACTTGAGTGTACATTTCATTAGCTGCAGCAGGGACATCCAGGTAGAAAAATGCTGGATGCTATCTAATACCCAGACTGTTTCTCTGTACTTAATGAGGAAATCTGCTTCTACTTCACACATTTCACAGACAGACGTGGCTCTGCTGGCTGCAGGGAAGTTACTCACAAGATTGGACTCATCCAGACCTTCTACTTTATGAGCAGCTTTTCCAGCACTGGCGATCTGACACTTCCAAGCAACACTTCTGGATGTACTGCATGAACAGAAACACTCTTAAAACTGCAGTTAGAGACCTAGTGGTGTCTCCTAGATTCTTATGCTTAGGCATCTTAATCCTGAGCAAACTGTGCAGAGAATCAGTCTGTCACAATACTGGTTATCTAATCGTGTCAGACACTGGAGACCTGGTCTGAGAGTCAATACAGCATTATTATTCCACAGGAATTCCAAAGCTGTGTAAGGCACCTTGCTCTGCCCAAAGAGTCCTGCCTGGTGAGCATGGCATAAACAAGAACTGTGAAGTGATGCCTTGGCTTCTGGGACAGATAAGCCACAAATTAGTCAGTACCACTGGTTCAGCATAGCTCCACTCTGACTGAAAAACTAAACACAAAACTAAACTGCCTCAACTTAGACCTGTGCCTGAGCTAATAATCAGCATATCCAACCAAACTACATTGGGATCTGGACTCTCTTACATCCAACTAGCACAGGTACTTCTATATTACTGAGGTAAATGCAGTAGAGAGTCAGAAATTAAGTCCTGTTTCCTCAGCTGTATTATTTATGTAATGATACTACACAGGGAAAGTAAGTATGTAAACTCCAGGCTTTGCACTTCCTCAGGAACAACATGGTTTCTTTGATATGAATAGTAATTAACCAGGGGAACGATTACCAAAAACTATAGTGTTACTGGACATGTTAGTGTTAAGACAGGTTTACACTATTTTTACTTAAAGACCCAGCTAAGCATAAACAGAAATTAAATCAGATAAATCCTCCAGGAGCAGGAAACACTAACTGATCAGCCCAGGATCTCTGCAGATTTTCAAACCTGGAGAACACCCTGGATTTGGACCATTCTGAAATGACTCACCTAAGGCTGTGTAGGGAACGTGTGACAGGCAGGCAGCATCCCCCAGACTCAGCACAATGCTGGTGCTTTCCAGGCCCTGATCCCAGGTTGCTTGAGGAGCACCTTTTGTCTGTCTTGCTAGAAAGAGTTGTTATGGCATCTGCCAAAAGATGATGTTCAGGAATGTATCTTCAATATGGGAATCAATAAGGCTCATACACATTGAAAATATCCCCCAGGAGCTCTTTTCCAGCTGTCGGTATTCTTTTTTTTTTTTATTTAATAAATAATTAAAAATACTGGTTTTTAACTTCAACACTCAGAACCAAGCATCTTCCTAAAGCAACCGAACTGGAAGAGATGAAAACCAAACCCCATATCTCAGACATTCAATTACTTTTCCTTGACAAGTGCTTTCTTCTTTGTCCCAAAGAAGAAAAATCTAGGACTGTATTTTCTTTTCCCTGGTGTGCTGGCAAGACTCTTGAATGTTACATAAAGCAAAGCTGCAGGTTAAAAACTGAGATTGTGTCAAAAAATGCTTTGCCTTTGTGCTGCTGCTGCATTGAAAACCCAAACAAGCTTTAACAAGAACCTTTCCCCCCGTGGAGATTTGATTTGTTTCTTGATGTTCCAGCTCAGGGAGCAAAGGTATTAGGAGGTCCAAAAAACCCAAACCAATGAAAATGAGGGAGGGGGCAAAAAAAAGAAGAACACTTGCAGTATTAGAGTCTTGATGCTCTGTTACCCGTATTTAGCAAATGTTCAATAAATACTTAGAAGGAAACTATCATTTGTAAACAGAGATAAGGTGCTCAGGTGCTCTGTTTGCAAGCAGAATATTGCAGTCTCAAAAGTATAAGCATTTATCTTTTCATAAAATATATCACTAAATTGGAAAATGGTCTATCTGGGGGTTTTCTCATGCTGATTTTCCATGGTGCTGCTGCTTGGATTCATCTATAGGTGATTGAAAGAGTTTTGTTTCCATCAGTCACTGAGAAGCTGCACCATTTCATAGCAGAGAAGTGTCTCTAATTTAATCCTCCTTAAAGTTCTTTAAATCTAAAAGCTAGAAAAGTAGTTGTGTGTTGGTCCTTTCCTGCAAATGAAGAACTTTGTAGTTAAATCTCTTATTTAAGAGCTGTGCTACAAAAATAAATAAGTCTGACAGCAAATAGCAGCTTCTGGTTTCAAAACCTTGCTCCTTGTACAGAACAAACAGTGAGCTCCTGGTTTCCTGTCATACTCTTTCCAATCCAGGGGAGGTTTTGTGGGAAGGGGGAGTCACCCTGTGCTCTTTCAGTGAGTAGAGCAGCAGATCTTTGAAAGGAGTATTAAAAACTCATTATAGAGGTATGGGAAGCTTTATAGCTGCCTTTATCTCTGAACATACCTTGAAGAAAAGGGCCAACTCAGATGACAGCCAGAATGGAATCCACAGGACGATGCTGAATTTGACAGTTTTCCTGTTTCTTGGGCTTATCCATGGCAACATGCTTTGAGGTGCTCCAGCATGACCTCATGCACAGCCACAACTTGTGCATGAGCCACATGCTTCAAGTTGTACCTGCTGCAGCATGGACTTATGCACAGCCACAGATGTTTTAAAGTGTATGTCTCCAGTATAGACTTATCCTTGGGCCACAAGCCCTTCAGAGGTAAACGTGGTGCACACAGGCAAGTGGTGCACAGATGCTTTGAGATGTACCTATGGTGATGTGGACTTAGCCATGGCCACAGGCACTTTCAGGTGTCCTGCTGCTGGTCACAGTGATCCACAGGTCATAGTCCCTTTGACTCAAGTTCACACTGGAGTTCCACCCTGCCCAGTACAGCAGCACAGAAACAACAGCATTGCCCTGGCCATCTGCCAGCCCAGGCACCTTGCTATTATCATAATGTTCTCAGGAGCAGCCAGTAATGAGCACTGGACTCTGCTATACAGTAAGACAAGCCAGTCCCATGGCAAGCACAAAAGGCTGCCAATTAAAAGCTAAACAGCCATAACAACTAAAAATTCAGTCTAACATATTCCAATCAAATCTGTCATCATCTTGAATGCTTCAAGCCACATATTGGGGGTCCAAAAGGACTGTCATGCTTTAACCCCAGCTGGCAACACTTGCTCACTACCCTTGGGATGGGGGAGAGTATGAGAAGAGTAAAAGTGAGAAACCTTGTGGGTTGAGATAAAGACAGCATAAGAAGTAAAGCAAAAGCTGCACACACAAGCAAAGCAAAAGAAGGAATTCCTTCACCACTTCCCATTGCCTGACAGATGTTTAATCACCTCCAGGAAAGCAGAGTTCCATCAGGCATAATAGTTACTTGGAAAGACAAAAGACACCTCTCCAAATATTCCCTCCTTCCTTTGTCATGGGATGGAGCGAGAAGCGGAAAAGGCAGAAAAGAAGCAGAAATGTGGGAGAATCTTTAAATGCAAGTACCCAAACTTTGCAGCATGGAGGCATCCAACCCTATATCTACAAAGATTAGCATCTTCCAAGCCAGAACAGAACAATGACCCTTCCTAAATGTTCTTTTCAATTTTGTCACTTTTGAGAAGGATAAGTCCTCATGAAAACGATAAGAGCCAAAAGGGGCTCTAAAGCCCTTGACAGTTACATCTGGGTAGTGTAGGGGTACAATAAGTGGAGTGTGAAGGAAATATGTGCCATTGGGACAACTTCATTAAGGACTGAATAGTTTAAGTGTTTGCTGCTGGAAGTAGATAGCTTTGAGCTTGGAAACAGCATTGATTAACATTCTGAGCAGCTCCTGCTGCTGAGGAGAAAGACAGATTATCTCACCTTGACCCTATGAGTATTGTTGCTTTTCTGATTATTCTTCCACAAGGTCAGAAGGTAGTGGTAATATTACAGTGCTGTTAGAAGGTTTTCAGTCCAATTAAAAGCAAATCAGCAGCTATGTATTTTTTTAGCCTTGACAATTGCAACCAGATATATTAATTTGCTATGTAAGCATAAGAAAACCCCAATCGAATCCATTATGGTTTGTTATATAATGGATTTATTCCATATTTATTATAGGTGAATATCTATTTTGTGCTGACTTCTCAATCTGCTACTTGAGGAAATGACAGGAGTGCAAGAATCATAATCCAATTTCTTATTCCTGCTCCCAAGCTGAGTGTACAACAAATGAAGATAAGTGTGAGTATTTGACAGTCACATTACCTGGCATCATGCATCGTGATGGCCTTGTCCATTTCTTTCCCATCTGTATAGAAGAGTCTTCAGTCTACCAAACATAATGGAATAAGGAAATCAGTAATCTAAAATGTAGCTAGCTAATCCATGTTAGTCACAGCAGCTTCTACTAGAGCCAACAGAGAAAGATTACTTTCTGAGACAATTGATCTCAATCTGAGAGAGGTGTCTGAAACTGGAGGGATTTATCACCTTATCGCCCAGGTACAGAGGAAACTTGGACAAGATGGTCAGCTTAGACATATATCTTGTAGATAGTCAAGGTCAGAGAGATGAATACTTGCCTGTACACTCTTTATAGCCATGGACTCTCATGATGCACCCACTGGACTTTGAGTAGTGGAGGTCTGTCTCCACCACTGCACAGACAGCAAACATCAGTAATATTAATCAGAAACATCACTATCCATTAACTCAGATGTGTCTGAGCAACAGTGAAGTGTAAACTGCAGTATAATCAGCACCAACGTACCCCTTTCCCAAACACAAGAATTTTGGCAGAGAAATACTGCAGGCATTTAACCATAGAGGAGAACTGCTAGTGAAACAGTAACAAGTTAGAAGTCTTCAGCTAACTAAGGCTGAAATGGAAAGAGATGGGGAATGAAACAACACAGGTAGAAGAGAGCAGCTCAAACTAAAAATTCATCTTGAAAGTCATCTGAGCAACTCCCTTTGTTTAATCAAAACTGATTGGGAATGAGATTTACCACAGGGATGAGAGCAGACAAAACAGCTGTGTAATTACACAAGGTTGTCATCTAGAATACACTTATTGGACCTTTCACACATACCAAACTGAAGGTTGAGATGTTTATAAATCATTTTTGTTCCATTATTTTATGGGGCTACTCCTGAGGAATTCAGTGGTTATAGTTATGTATGCTTTGTGTGCTTAAGAACTGACTGGTGAGGTCAAAGAGGCTGGCCAAAATTAGACATGACAAACTAAGTCCAAAAAATCCCTCAGGTGTATAGCACTACACCTATTTCCTTCATCAGGTAAGAAAAATCTGTTCACAACACCACACTGGAGCTGGTGTGATGTTGCTGAGCCGACCCAAGAACATGGCTGCTACAAAGCATATTAAGTGTGAGCTAAGAACAGATCATATTGATCATGACCTTTTTAGACCTTCAAGATCTTCCTTCTGCCTCTTCTCCCCTTCCAGTGTCATGCAGCATTTCATACAGTACCAGCTATGGAATAGGAGCAGCAGCTGTTCAGTTTGGTGAAAAACAGAAGGACAACACTGGTTGTGCAAGGCTAGGATACAAGGACTTCAGCTTGGCCTGGCAGTAGGACTCCTAAATGTCCAACATATAACACAAACAAACAAAAAGACTGAAAGCATGAATGGATATATGATCTAAGACTTGTTCCAATGTTCCAAGGATGGTTATGAGGCACTTTGTCCAACCACTGGCCATAGGTACTTTGAGCTTTGTCATTTTGTCATTCAAAATTTGTTCTTAATGTCAGGGATATATTTCAGTAGCTCCAAGACTGGCTGTGAATGTTTCCAGCAAAAGCAGAATGTTTCCAATATATTATGCTGGTAGGAATTAAAAGCTATTTGGAATGAATGATGCCTCAGGTCCTGCTGGGCCTTCCTCAGGTGTAGGTTTTTGCTGGGAGTGAAGGAAGTCTGAAAACTATATGGAAATGGTAGCCATCACCTGCATGCCTAGTGAACTCAGAATTCCTGTCAGTTCTTTCCCTTATTTAATCTTGAAGCAAGAATATCAATGTCTTTAATTGGTTGTCTCCTAATATGCAAGAAATACTTTGAGGACATGAGTAGTGACCTATTACAAGATATAAGAAACAAAGCAAAACAAAAGCATTAAGAATTCAACTGTTTTGCAGTGGTTTGCAGTCACCTTCACCACTGTTATAAGTTATGACGTTTAGTAACATTCTGCATTCCAGAAAACTTCTAATGTGCATATCCATTGTCCTGCAACAAGTTGAATTTCTTCCCTACCTGCTTGTTACATCTGTCAATCATGTGTGAAAACTGATGCTGTTATATTCAATAGCAGTGATAAGGATAAACTTTAAGGCTCAAAAGGCTTTGGTGGCATCAAACCATCCACAGCTTGGATCCCAGCATTTCCTATCAGGCTAACTTTCATTCAGTCTCTCTCAGCAAAAGAAAAGGAGAGAACATAAACCAAACAGAAAAAAAACAATATTAAAATGTAGACTTCTGACAATAGCTAAAGCAAGTCTCTACTTGCACATAGGTGAGTAGAGGATGTGATTCTCCACTTTCTGTGCTCAGTCTGACAGGACTGAAGGCAGAACAGAGAAGGCTGTTAATCTCCACATGGCTCAGGCACTCAACCTTCTGGCTGGGTGGACAGCCACACCTCTCCTTATATATAGTTGTTAATTAGCTGCTAATTAGCTAAATAAAGCACCTGTTTGCTTGGTCTTAGGCCTCATGCAAGAGACCCCCAAGGCCCATGCTCAATATCAAAGCCTCAAAGCCTGAATATGACCTATATGGCATGGGATACCTTATTTTTTTTTGCAGGCACAGTCTGAAAATCACTTGGGGTCTCCTGTGAACCCTGGTGCGAGAACTGTGCCGACAGCAGAGGGAGCATTAAACTCATTGCCCACGGTAAAGTGTGAGGAGTGACACCCATGTTCCTATAATCCTTGTATGGGTAGGTTGAGCTCATTAGCCTTCTGGCAGTCATCCTAGGAGAAGGACAACTCTGATTCCAAACCCGGGCAGATGGAGCTCGTTTAGCCCTGTAAGGTCTTCCATCTAAGAGGTTAAACCTCCATCCTAAGGACCTCACTGCCAGTGTCTAAGCTTGCTAGGCCCTGGCAGATGAACTTTAGGACTAAAGGGTGGGTCCAGCTCTGTGCATGCTGTGTCTCACCTAAAAAAAATCCATAGCTCAGGCTCGAGGGTGCTATCCGCTATCCTCTTTTTATCAGCGCGCTTGTAAAAGGTGCTGATGAGGAGCATGGATGGAGCCCTCCCTGGATCTTTGTTCGCAAAGCCTAGCCACGATGACGATGACGATGACCTTATTTTGACTCAAACTAGGACAGTGGAGTTATTCTTAATTTAAACCTGTGAAGATTATTTCTCAGTACAATTCTTGTAGTAGTAGTAATAATAGAAATATACAGGTTGAGCAGTGAGGAGCTGGAGAAGAGAGCCCAAGTCCCCCAAAGATGCTGACCATTTGAGATGGTGCACACTCACACTTCAGCCTGCTCTGTTGAAAGTCTGGCCATACTGGAGAGTAGGGCTGCAATTTTCATCAGACAGGCAAGATGCTGAGGGTGATGTGTGTGTGCCACCTGCTGACATCTGGATAGGTCTTGTTGCTTTAGAGTCTTCAAATCCAGAGTGATGCATACTTCTAGCCATCAGGTTTCCTGTGCTATTAAAAGAGGACAAGCATCTTGGTTTCTCCCATCCTTCCAATGTAATTACCTGCCTAAGGACTCATGTTGGCTCACTCAGAGCTGACTGCAGCACTTCTCAGGAGGGTGACATAGGGTTTACACTCACCCATATTTTTCCAGTATCCTCGTAGAATTAGGACTGAGACTAAATTAAATTATTAGATTAAGTTTATACAGAAATTTATTTTCTACCACTCCCTCAAGGGACAGATGTGTTTAAAGTAGTGGACAGAAATTGTTTCAGATACAGACACACAGTAGATTTTGACAGTAGTTTCAGCACCAGCAATTGGTTTCAGCTTTTTCCCTAATTAGTTATCATATTGTCATTAGGCATTTGTTTCCTGAGCTTGCTTTCTGGAAGAGAAAATAATGTAAAAGAAAAGCTTTAATTGAAAAAAAAAAAAATCTTAAATATTGGGTTTGTGAGTACTGACACAACACACTTAAATTTTAATTAATGTTGGATATATGTCCCCAGAAATTTAGCCTGCAACATTTTAAATACATATAAATAAATCAATCAATCTTTTCCTACCTAAGGGCAAAGCTCTCATTTACCTAAATCAATGCCTATTGATTTAATGATGATGTTTGTGTCTTTATGTATTACATCAGCTTGGATGGCTCCCTTGGTTTTTCTTGCTAGGTTCATTGGTTTGCCTTCGAAAGTAACATGCTTTCTTTAAATACATGATGAAGGTAACAGCAATGCTGCTCAAACATGCATTGGTTTAGCTACTCCACAAGATACTTGCTTTAGATACTTGTGCCATCTAAATCAAACACACACAGAAGTTCAGAAATACCTGGATGAAAGGATGGGCCACACAGATAATCCAAACATGTTTGTAACTCAGACAAATGTTTGGCCTTGGATTTCAATGAAAGGTTAGCAAATTTGTCAGCTTATCATATCTTATTATGAGTAATAATAACAAGTCACACTTTTGAATGCAAGTATCATCTGTGTATCCCAAAGCTTTCAGCAAATATTAGCACTCCCGCCCCAGAAAGGCAATGCTTTCCTTTATAGATAGGGAGAAACCAAGGCAGGATGAGCAGAAAGAATGGTGAAGAACTCCAGAGAGTGCCTAGAGGTGGGAGCAGAGAGGTGAGAAAAGGGAGATCTTACAAGTGAATGGGTTGTAGTAATCAAGGCAGCATCAGGTGTAATTGGGGAAGCCTGTCTTGTCATTTTGATGTGTTTTATTTTTCAATATGATCCAGATCTGGTGTAAACTAGTGCTACATTTAATGGTACTACAAGATCCAGCCCAGTTGCCTGCTAAATACTAGCAGAGATGGGTACCAGATTGGACGGATGCAGCCAGAGAGTTGCAATCAATGGCTCTTTGTCTAGGTGGAGATCAGTGACCAGTGGTGTTCCTCAAGGCTCTGTCTTGGGACCAGTGCTCTTCAATATCTTCATTAATGACGTAGACACGGGCATCGAGTGCATCCTCAGCAAGATTTCAGAGACACGAAGCTGAGTGGTGTGGTTGATATGCCAGAAGGGTGGGATGCCATCCAGAGGGACCTGGATAAACTCGAAGAGTGGGCCCATCAGAATAAAATGGGGTTTAATAAGTCAAAATGTAAGGTCCTGCATCTGGGTAAGAGTAATCCTAGATACAAGTACAGACTGGGTGAGGAACTCATTGAAAGCAGCCGTGCAGATGAAGGACTTGGGGGACGTAATTGATGAAAAGCTGGATATGAGCCAGCGATGTATACTCGCAGCCCAGAAAGCCAACTGCATCCTGGGCTGCAGCAGGAGAGGCATGAGCAGCAGGTCTAAGGAGGTGATTCTGCCTCTCTACTCTGCCCTCGTGAGGCCCCGTCTGGAATACTGCATCCAGTTCTGGGGTCATCAGCATAAAAAAGATGTGGACCTGTTGGAGCGAGTCCAGAGGAAGGCCGCAAAGATGATTAAAGGATTAGAGAACCTCCCCTATGAGGACAGGCTGAGAGAGTTGAAGTTATTCAGCCTCGAAAAGAGAAGGCTTTGAGAGGATCATACAGCAGCTTTCCAGTACCTAAAGGGGGATTATAAGATAGAAGGGGAGAAACTTTTTAGGTGGTCTGATTGTAATAGGACAAGGGGGAATGGTTATAAGCTGAAGGAGGGGAAATTTAGACTGGAGATTAGAAGGAAGTTCTTTAACCAGAGGGTGGTTAGGCACTGGCACAGGTTGCCCAGAGAGGTTGTGGATGCCCCATCCCTGGCAGTGTTCAAGGCCAGACTGGATGTGGCCCTGGGCAACCTAGTCTAGTGATTGGCATCCCTGCCCATGGCAGGGGGGTTGGAACTAGATGATCTTTAAGGTCCTTTCTAACCTGGCCATTCTATGATTCTATGATTGGTGGAGAGGGTTTTTTGTTCCACTTCACACTTTCCAAATGCTGCAGATGTCCTTTGCTTTAAAGAAAAAAAGTCACAACCAAAAGCAAATCCAGCAATAACTTTCACTAACTTGACTCTAATTGAACTGTCGTGTGTATAACCATTCTAGAGAAATGGTGATACCCACAATCAGCTGAAAGGAAGGAGGCTGCAGGAAAAATAAGCCAGAGAAACAGATAAGAAGATTTTATTCAGCTTTATTTGACAAGTTTTATTACACTGAGAAAACATAACATATCTAATCTCTTTGCAGCTGTTGCAACCCTTCAGCCTTTATTACTTAAATCCTATTAGATATAAAATTGTTTCTATTTGTCAATGGCATGATATCTTCTTTTATTATTATTATTATTATCATCAGAGTCTTGCAAATATAGCCATAAACATAATTCCTGGTCCATCTTCTTCCCAATAGTTGAGGTTACACTGTAATGTTCCCTTGTTTAAATGGCCTACTTTTTCAAAAGTCCTGGAGAGCTGTGTATGTTGTTAGTACACACACAGTGGCACTAAATAAAGCTCAGCAAGTAATGAAAACCTCTGCAAACAAACCAGTATAGCTAATAATTTCTATTACAGGTGCCGAAATTCCAGTCATATTGGGCTCAGTTCTATGCTTAGCCACATGAAGACCTTACAGCAAAGCCTTTGATCACTGTACACAGGTTTTGCAATTTGCCACTCCTAAAACTTTAATCCTCCATTTTTTTCACAGAAGGATGAAGGACATTCTTTCCTCAAGCAGGAATTCCCATTACTGCAAATAAATACTGTTGCTTCACTGCTTCTTTCTTTCCTTGTTCCTAGCACAACCCTCCCCTGTTATTTATCAGATCCTCACTTAGCTGGATGCAAGGGATGTTCCCACCACCATGCCCCCTTGGAAGTGAAGTCTGGTGGCTCATGACAGCACATCACCTGCCTGCCCTTCTCAGGAGGTATACATGCCTCATTTCCACATGGACACTATCTCATTATTAAGGCAAAGGATCATACTTTCTAGGAAAATGATATTTTTAGCCTTACTGTCAATGAAAATTTTAACACAGCATCACCAAAACTGTTACAGTTGACTTTAACAGATGGGTTTTGACCAGATGTTCTTGCAAAAATTCAGCAGGTTAGGACAGAAAAAGGGTAAAAAAAAACAATAAAGCAAAGGTATCTTGCCCACAAACCTCCAGCAGAGCAGAATATAATATTAACATCCCTCAGCCTGCAGTGGGACCATCATACTCATTCCATTAAAAAGGGCACATTCATGCTGAAGAAAATTAGTATTTGAGACTCTCAGTGCCATAAAAGTCTAACAAATGAGTAAGACACTGATTCTGGATGCACAAAAATAAGGAGGGGGAGTTGTTTTCTCATTTGCCTATTGTTTTTTATTGTTATTGTAATCTCTTTTTCTCTCTTTTTATTAGTTTAATTTTCTTTTGCATAATTTTGTTTTTATGGAATAGATTCATCCCAGCTGTACCTCTGGTAGAATTTCAGGAAAGACAAAGACATCCTTTTGTGTTTTCAAGAGATAAAAAAACCCCACATTAATGCCTTTCTCAAAGCTTTCATATCTAGATACTATGTATAATTTTTCTGTAACTTTTCTTTATTGACTACAATAGTCATGGTCAAGAAATGGCTTATGAGTAGTTCATGATCTGCTAACTTATCAAATGTGCTGATTTTCTAACTGCATATTTTAGCATGCTGAAAGGTGGAAGGCATTAAATTTGGACAGCAGAATGTATAGAAATGAAGAATTCAGGAGCTGGTTGTTGCTGCCCAAATCAGGAGCAAGACACTCTATGGCAGCAGATCTCTGGTAACTCACTCCCACAGGAGGCAAAAGCTTCTGTCTCTTGCAGATTTCCTACTGTGTGATGTGAAGCATCTCGCACAAGAACTCTGTCAAGCCAGAGACAGCCAGGCTAGAGAGCTGGGCAGCCCTCCAAGGTGGGCAGCAGAGAACTGGGAAGCTGGATGCTATCGCAGATATAAGACTGAATACATCCAGAAGCAATCACATTTTCCAAGAGGATAAAAAAAAAATAGAGGCAAGGGCAGGTAGATATGTGTTTTGGAGAAGTGAAGATATATCACAGAAGAGTGAGAAAGAAAAATGCAGTGATAGACCTGATTTGGAATGATGTGAGTATATAGTGAGGGAGGTAAAAGTTGGGGTTGGTGGCTTTTGGGGATGTAGGATATGAAAATGAGTTTTGGGGTAGGTCTCAGCCAAGAGCAGATTTCCCTAAAGGATAGATTGTGAAGTCTGGCTTTCTATGGAACCAAAAGTCTTTATTCAAAGGCATCTAGGTAAATACATAGCAAGTATGTCTCACATCTTAAGACTCATGTTTTAAGCATGTCTTTCAAGAATGTATTGGACTGATGTCTCCAGGCTGTGTTTCTGACAGCCACCTATTATTTAGCTTTGGAGACATGAAGTCCAAGGACTGACTATACAAAGCCGTGACAATGCAGACACAACCAGAACTGAACTATTGAAAGAGTCTCTTCAAAGCACGTGAACCAGGTTTAATGATAAGAATTTAGCATCTAAAACTGGACTCAAAAGGTTTCTTCATTTCTAAGTCTTACACTATAATATAACACTAGGTACCAAACTGACTTAGCAGCGTCTGGTCTCATTCTGTCTATCCCTAGGATAGGTTTTTAACAAGCCATTACTGTAGAGGCTGTTGCCTCTATACAAAGAAAGGAAAGGGAACATATGCAGGGCTACCTTTTGGGAGTCTCCAAGTGAGCCCTATCAGATCCTGCTTCACAGACATTTAGGACCTTGCAGGGTCAGAAACTGGGGTACTCCTGAAGTACAAGGAAAGCATCAAATTCACCACAATACTATCTGCCACAGCAAGAAGTAAAGCCCCTTTACCTGAAGGGTGTCCCACCACAGTGCTCTAAGGGGAGGAGAGAAAGACAACTAATAGCAAGAGAGAAGCTCAACAGGACAGATGAGATCGAAGTGGCAGTGTACAGAAGGAAGAACATGACTGTAGCGCAATAGTCAGAGAACAGCATGTAGGAGGAGATGTTGAAGGCAACTGTATTTTTTTTTAATGATTTCTGTTTGTTTATATCTCCTTCTATAAATCCAACAAGACTCAATGTGAAATGCATTCACTAGTTCTAGACCACTGAGTCATGCTCTTGTTCACCTCCATCCTCTGGTGACTGGGCTGTTTGGTGTTGGACTGATGTTTATCCTGCTTAGAAACCCCAGCAAGTGAGGTCAAATAAACATAATCCCCTCAAAATGATAGTGCTCATTACAAGTAGTTGCTAAAACCAGAGTTGTAGTGTTGAGGCCTGAAGCCATCAACTCCTCATAAAAAGCAGATAGATATTCTTCTATAAGAACTTTCAATGATTCAGTTTTGCTATTTTTTGTGCTTGAGTGCTCATACTAAAACTAAGATCCAATTAATAAGTGATGAGCTTTTATTAGACTACTCAATACTGAAGTCCTGGTTTTGAGTGCACCTGAAATTTAATCACACAAACAGCTCTGTCCTCTACAGGTGAATTTTTCAATAACATGGTGTCACAATCTAGGCTACAGAAAGATGAAAACATTCAGGAGTCTTCTTGAGATTACAAAGAAGCACAGTGTTTGGGGTTTTTTTTGTCAGATTTGTATAAAACGACAGAAAATATTGTTTAGTAGGAATAAAACACATAAAAAATTGCACGCATTGAAGTATTAGTATTATAAAACCTCTACATTTGTGCTTTGATATTTAATTCATTACACTCAGAACAAGTGTATCATTCATATATTCAGTCTTTAAATATAAAATAAGTGAGCAATACTCCAAGGATGCGACACAGTGTCAACAGTCTGTAACCAGAACTTTAAACAATTATATGGTACTTAGCACAGACAAAATGCAGCCCAATCATTAGCCAACAAATCTTCATAACTCTCCTCTGAGACAGAAACTGTATCCCCACTTTGCAGATGGAAAACTACAAAGACAGCAAAATCTTTATTGTTCTCTAATAACTATGACTGAATGATTATGTTGTCAATCATTCATTCCAGCTCGCTTACACAAAACATACTACAAGAATTAGAAATGGTTTGTGCTAAAAAAAAAAGCCACAAACAAACGACAACAACAAAACCTAGAAAACTTTACTTATGAACAAAAAAAATATGCTTTTCTCCTAGCTCTGGATTCAGGCTAGCAAAATCTGCGTGAAAGGAATGTATGTGATCAAAGATACTATTATCCCCTCAGAATGATGGTGTGACTTTGCAGAAATTGAAGTGCTACTTCTGAAATGAACCAAATTTAGTACATCAAAGTAACCTAATTAATTTAGAAAGATTTAATAGCAAATAGCTTTGCTCATCTCTGGAGGATTTGCAAAACTAACAGGTGAGATTTATTTATACAAAACCAAGATTTTCAGGGAAGGACCAGAGTCATTTCCACCTTGAACAATTCACTCTTTTCCCAGAGTATATCTGAGCTCTGGTTCACATAAAAGCTATATGTAACACTCAACATCTTTATTTAGACACCACCAAAGTCAGTCATTTCTGTATCAGTATATATATTTTATCTGTTAAATCCAATGCAAAACTGCAGCTATTGTATCTACCCACCAAATAAACAACACAAACTATACCAACTGTAAAGTATCAGCTCAGTAACAGCTAAGAAAACTATGTCTCTCAGCAAGGTAATTCAGTTCTAATGAGTAGTCTGCCTGAAGCAACTGGATGTTAGATGATATTTGACTACTCACCAATTAATCAAATCCTTGTGCAGTAGACTAATTTTTCAGCCAAAAGGGGTTGTGGAGCTGTCATCATAAAACATACAGGGTAATGTTAAGTGCTGATTCAGAAAAAGAGATCTCAATGAACTTAATAGAGAAAGGATTTGGCTAATACTCAAAACTATTCTTTTGTGGTTTAGAATTTTACCAAACATAATGTTTATTCTTTAAGCAAAAGCCAAAGGACATGTTCATTCTTGCTGCTTCCACCAACTGAGTAAGGGAGTCAAGATAGGTACTGAGCACAGGAAGGTCAGAGGTGCACCAGTTTACTTCAGTGTACAGAAACTAGAGCTGCAAGGGCTAAGATTTTTTTTTATAAGAAAGATGGTCCAGTTTTATGCAAAGACATACATACTTTTTTAAGTCTAATTTGACTCTGCACCTATTCTGACAGCACATGCAGGTACCTTGACTTGCTTTGCAGCACTCTGGGACTGCATGAAAATTCGGGGTGTATTAGATCATGCATTGTGCAGTGTCCACTGAGAATAAAACCACAGGTTTTAAACACATGAACACATTTTTTCTTATAAAATACACTACTGGGTTTTATGCTTACACACAAGCAGCATTTTCTTTAGTATTCTCCCAGAAAATGTTGCTGTTTACTCAGAGAAGAATCTAGGTTTTATGACAAAATGTTGACTTTTGTCTGAAGGAAGCTTTTCAAGCTTGCAACATGAAGAGAGTAACAAAATTTCACTCTTACTAGATTATTGCTTTCTGAGGGAATTTTCACAAGCATATATTATTCATACAAGGCAACATGAAGTACTAAATGCAAGTGACTGAAATATATTGCCACTCAATAAACTATCTCCAAAACTTGCAATACAAATCAAGTTAATTTGCTTTATTTCTCCCGCATTCACCTAACTGCAGCATACTTCTGAGATGTAAACAGCTGAACTTGTGGGGCTATCAGGAAGGGATAACTGTCAAATTGAATTCTGCATCCCTTCTATATACACATATACATTTAAGAAACCTTTCCTGCAGAAAGAAATAGATGAGGAACTAAGTATTGGAAACGCCAGTAAGCTAGAAGGGAAAATAAATCCATTACATGAACTGCGTGGTGAACACACACTGGCAGAGAATAATAAAAAGTATTTCTTTCAAGATGAGAAGTAATTATGGAGTGAGAATGAAAACTGGTTGGGTACTTACTGACCTTCACTTGTGGTAAATAGGAAGCTGGCAGTGACGTGCTTTCCTATGAGATAACCTGTTCAATAAGGCAGTAATGTGGGGGGAGAGATTTTTATTCCTCATCACAGAAGCAACTGTCTGTGCTTGGATCTCAAGGGCAAATACTCAAACTAGGGGCAGAGCCTCCTAGATATAATATAGTAAAGAGCCCATCACCTTTACAGGAATTTCACTGACAGAAAGTACACTATCCAGCAGAAAGAATCTGCATCTTCCCTTGCACATTATGGCACTTTAACAGCAAGACTATTATCAGTTTAGGCTCCATAGGGAAAAGGTATTATTATAGATACTTAATATTTTGGGAGGACTGGTGTAATCACATGTTGACTGTTCAGATTTCAGCTTTCCCTCTCCTGAAGTTTTCAAAATAGCAACAAATTGGCAATCCCCCAAATGACTGTCTCTCTCAGAAAGCGTGAGCTAAAATGATGACAAGGCCTCCAGTAAGTTCTCTCCTTTGAAAGTGTCTGTTCCTGGCATAAGAAATACTTTGTCATTTTCTATCTCAGCTATTTGCACTCCAGTTGTGTTTGGGTATAATTTTACTTTGGACCCTGCAAAGGATGTCAAGCAAATAGAATGTATTGGCTATGAATATTTCCTTTATATTCACTTCTCCCTCCATTAACATTTAAATAATCTGCTCTCCTTGCTAGGTATGATGAGATCTTTCTGACTAATAACCGAAGAGAAGCCTGAAAGCTTTCCTGTTAGGTGGAGTGAGTCCCAATTACTAATACATCATTAAATATCCTCATATGTAGGTAAGTGCATTACCTAAGGGAGAAGTTCTGTAAAAAAGCAGCAGATCAAGTTAACACCCATCATCCAGTGACATTGGTTCAGCCTTGAAATTCTCAGGTCACCTCCTGAGGGTTGCTGAATTTGTCTTGGAGATTTCTCCAGTCAAATATATCCCAGTCATGACTCTGATTAGTTTTCAAAGCCTGAGATCATTATTCAAGTAACATGGCTTCAGGCTTATTGTGACTGAAATGTCTGCAGGGAGGAGGTTGTCCTCAAGACAAATTTGCAAACAAGTTTTCTTTGAATCCTGGTCTTAATATTACAACACAACTGACTAGCACTAAGAGGTTGGGGTGCTGTAAAGATGAAAATTCATCTAAATGGCAACCTTTTTATTCTTTTTTGACCATATCATAACAAACTGGGTGATCAGTGATGTAAGGGTGAAAATTCATCTAGTTGACAACTTTTCCATTCTTTTTTGACCATATCGCAGTAGACTTTCAAAGACTGGTCGATGGAGATTCTCTAGTTCACCATCTCTCAAGCTGTGTTTTGTTTCTAAAATATAGTATTTATACACACGAAAGAGATAGAGATTCTTTTTCAATAAATGATCAAGTTTTTTCCCAAAGCCACATAAATGAATGACTTCCACAGTATCCTTCACCAAGTGTTTTTACAACTTAACTACACCTTGTGTGAAGAGTCACACTCTGTTTGCTTTGAACTTGGCCTTCACTGGTTTTGTTTGTCTCTCATTGCTCCTTCNGAAACGTTTTTCTGCTGTGAGACACAGCTCTGAAAGAAGGGGATGAATTTTGGGGGTTGGTAGCACAAGGAAAGCCAACAAAATGCTGCACAGGGGAAATTTGCCTTGTCCAGACCTTTCAAGATACTTGAACCCTGAAATATAAGTGTTATGGAGTAGGGTGAGTTAGAGTGACACAGCAGATGTGCATTCCCAGAGCAATGGTGGTGATACTCATAGTTGTGGCTGGTTTAGGAGAAGGAGAAAGGCTGTTGTGTTGGTGGGCACCTCTGGGATGTGGACTGAGCTGCGGTGAGGTGGGAGGCAGGGGCCAAATATGTAGGTTTCCATTTCAGCAGAGGAGCAACTGTAGAACTGCACACTTGGCAAGATAAACTCAGACAGAAAAGAGGTAGTTGTTTCTAAAAACAAGTACAGAAGAGATAAATGGCAGGTACAAACAGAAGGCTTTATATGGGCATTGGAAGATGGCCCAGTCTTTCATCTTCTGGGCATAAAACACCCTCTTTGCCAGCCTGGAGTGTCAGACACTTCTTGTGTCTCCAGGGACACTTCAGTTCACAGATCCTCATGTATCTTTCCCTGGGAGCTGAAACACATTTGTCATTCTGCCTTTCTTCCCAGGTGGAGGCCAGGATGAGCTTTGTATTTGTCATATCCAGTGTGGATCACTGCAGTTCACTGTCTGGCTCTGGTTAGTTCAAACCCATGATATCTCTTCCATATTTTAGGATCTTTGTTATCAGCTAACCCTCTACTTCCTACCATGATTTAAGGGCTTGGAACCATGCTGCAAAGCAATGAAAGGATCAGATCTCAACTGACTTAGCTACATTTGAGTGTAGCCAAGGCTGCAGGGGTCCTTTGGGATGTAATATCAAGAGCTTAGGACATTGTGTGAGTGAGTTACCGGTGATGGATATCCAGGCTGAGATATCAGTGCGCAGCAAAATTTCTGGAGAAAGGGGAAAGGAGATAGAGCTTGTGGGTTTTGGCTTGTTTGTTTTCAGGAAACATTGTGAACTGTTCCTCAGGTGATAAAGTCTTTCCTTTTTAGCACTATAATTAAATTCCAATTTAGGATGACCATCTCTCCCTTTCCTTCCTCCCATATTTCATCGAGACTAGGAAGAAAAATGAAACCATAAGGCTGTGCTGCTGTCACAATTTACCTTGATGACATCTAGGGAATTCCATGATAGAGACTGACCAGATACAAAAATAAAATGAATTTAAATGTGGCAGAAGAATCTGTCACTATTTAAGTGAACTGGTTACATGAGAAGAACAATTCCTCCTCACTCACAATATTTCCATAACAGTCCTGGATTTCCAACTGATCCAGCTGATGTGTAAGTACAGCACTGCTGTCTCCTGGATATTGTCTGCTCCTCAGAGCCTTACAACAGCAACTAAACCTGAGGAGTATCAGGGTAGAAAGATATGCCTCACACAAATATTAATTCATCTTTCTCAGGAGATGCTTTGTCCTGGCGTGCGTTCTACAAACTCCAACTCCTTCTCCATGCATCTCCTCAACATCAGTCCGAGAGGTGCTTCAGAAGCTAAGGAAATGACAATTTATGTATAGGCTTTATGATTCTAGCAGTGTCCCTTTGTTGCTTTCCAACATCCTGGCCCTGAGGTCAGAACTGTCCTTCCCTGGGCTAAATTTACTTATGGGCCATGCATGCCTCTGGGAGACTCCTCCTTCATCTTAGTGTTCAAGTGGCACAGATGCTCACAGAAATCTTCCTGACAACTCAGGAATGCCACTGCAGGCATGCAAGAAATCAATGACTGAGTCATCACCCCAAGCCAAACAAATTACCTCCTAAATGAAAGATTTCAGGCATCAGCTAGATGTAGGGAATTTAGGATCCCCTGGTGATTCCTAGCAGACAGCTTTGTTGTGGGAAGGGGTCTTCTGTTTGTTTGGAGTAGACCTTCTCTTCATCACCCTACTTCAACTTCACAGTGCAGATTTCTGGAAAATAACTTTAAAGAAGGCAAGATCTTCTCAGCAACAATTTGTTACCTTCTGTACTGGTCTGTTATCACATTATTCTCTGGTTTAAGATCTCTGAATTTATAAAACAGAGGTTCAAGAAAGAAGGATGAGAAGCATCGGAGATGGTCTGAAAAACAACCCAGCAGCTGTTCAGCCAATGTGCACTGTATACAAATGTTGGAGTTTATTCCTATTTTCTTCCGAAGCCTTAGTTTTCCTCCAGTTTTACTGTCAAATGACAAACAGCAAGAAACAGCCAAAACACCCTACCCCCAGCTGTGATAATTAATAACCTGTCAAGACAGGGATCTGGCTGTCTTAGGAAATCTAATGTCTGGCTAGAGGTGGTGAAAAATACTGAGAAACCAGAAAAAGGGGAGAAAAAGGCATGATTAAAAAGTTGTACTTGAATGGAGGAAAAGAAAAGCTATCTTGAATAAAACAATCCTTTTCTATACGTATGCATACTCCAATGGAATTAAAGCTTGTTGCAAGGAGTCCATTTTCAAAGTAGAATGAAATCCTTAGAGGAAGAGTTCTGTCTAAATGCAAACTATTCCTGTGATTTCCTATGTGCTTGTAAAGGCTGCTCAGATGTTCTTACTCTGTCAAATTACTTCTTTTCATTTATAACCAATCCTCACTGAAGTTTGTGGAACGTCTTCCACTGATTTCGGCAGGCTTTGGATTTTGAATGAAACAGACTTTGTTCGCTTAAATGCTGGATATTTATTTTACAAGAGGGCAAATAGAGTTACTTTGAGGGTAAATAGAGTTAATTCTGAAGAGTCCCTTCAGTCTTACTGGAAGAATAGATCCATCCCTTTAGTGGTATGGAACATAAATACCATCATCAAGTCACATTGCTGACCTCTACACATGAGTAACCACAGATGCTCAATAGTCTACTTGCAAATAGCAAAACAACAACAACAACAACAAAGGTTTTGCCTGGACCAACAGCATTTTGCCTTTATCCCATGCCTTCAGATCCAGATATCATGTTTTTAACTTCTGTCATCACCAGCCTGTCAAAAAAGACTGCTTCTGAAGTCTTGCAGTGGAAGCTCAATACTAGACCATCGTTACCAAAACATTCAGAATCAGTCTTGGTGACAAGCTGAATTAGCCTGTGATACCAGCCAGATTTTTCAGCAAAAACAACGTGACAGATTTTGCATCCAGGGATGTTCCATGAGAAAAGCAAAACCACCATTTTACCCACAGAAAGACTCAGCTTGTAGGCAGCCTTTAAAGAAAAAGATACATATGTATATTCAAACCTACGTATCTATCCAGAGAGACAGATCAAGTGAAAAGCCTCTCCTGCACACAAAAAATGAAGTTGAAATATGTCTGTTATTTGAAATTTATGTCATCTGAGAGTAAAAGGCATTGGGGAAAGTAGTTTTTCAATTTTATATTGCAAAGCACCTAGCCCTCCAAGGAAATATGAGGAGAACACAGCAACTAATTGAAACTACCAGGCTGCTTTGACTATGTAGGGCATGATTAGCAAAGTGGAACTTAGCCAGAGTATCCTGGTCCATCCACATTTTCACTCCTCTTTACCCTCATCCCCTCAAACTGCCTGACCATAATCTACCCCTATACAGCTGTAGTGAAGGTATCAGCTTTTCATTCCATTGGCAATAATTACTTACGGAGAACACCTGTTAATCAACAGTGCTAATTTAAAAGGGGTAAAATAAAATCCAATTTAACTTTGCAACATGTTCCCATTGAGATGATATTACAAGTTTTAATTAATATCTTGATTAGATGATACTATTATTCATAGTTCTTCTCCAGTCACTGAGATCAGACCCTTATTGTAATATTGCTATTTTGACACAGAACAAAAATTACTTCTTAGGTATGGTACTTCTCTTCCTAAGACAGATGTGTTTCAGAGTTCAGCTAACTGAAACCATCAGCATGAACAAACTGGTGGAGATGGCAGTCCTTGTTTGCAGTTTGGCAGGGTGCAAATTTATCTTGATGACAACTGCAAATAACATGTCCAAGAGAGATTAACAAACAGAACTAAATGCAAACAATTATTAGCATTGTTTACTCAGGCAGTGATATCTGAGGTATGAACTTCACCCAACGGGGAGTCATCTGCAGCATTTGGCTTGTGAACAACTAGATGAAATATTAATTTTCATCAGAGCAACCCTTTTGAACTATATATTTTAATGATAGAGGTGTGATTCCTGATTTCAGCACAGCTGTAGACAAGAAGAGTCAGGGTCCCTTTCCTCCCAGACATCTTACACAAACACCATCCTTGACTTGCAAAGAATCCCTCCATAAGTCAATCAAGGACAATCAAGGACTGCAGGCTCTTGTTCATAAAACCCAAACCCCACTGTCCTCATGTAGGGGAACACCCCACATCTCATGGCCGAGGTCCCAGACAGAGCTTTGCTGGTGTTTTCTGCATTGCCAAACTCAGTGTTGGGCCAGAAGACAAACTCATCAATGGGGTCAGAGGATGCCATAGGACAGTTCTTGTGGCCCTGGCTCTGTATGAATGACTATACACTCTGGAATGCATCAAAACAGGCAGAACTGTTTAGTAAAGTCTGGAAAGACTACCGAGGACACCCTTTTCTGGGCAGATGGCAAGCAGATTAGGAAACTCCTCTTACCCCAGAGGTAGGTCTTTAAAAGAGGGAGCTGTGGCACCCTAAGTCTGCTGTAGTGTCTATGTGTGGGACGCTTGCAAGGCAGCAGCCTCACTTTGCCATACTTTTCCTGGGCATGCTTCATTTCTCAGTGTGGCACCATGCACAGCCTGCTGCCACGTGGGTATTAAACAAGCAGAAAAGACTCAATTTCCTTCTGTCAGAGCTTTCCATGCTGCTGACAAACAGTAGTTGACTGATATTTAAGTGGGAAAAGCTTGGCTTTGAAGCCTCAGAGGATCCGGACCCTATTGCTTCTCGCTTGCTGTCTTTGTTCACATAAACCAGGCTGAAATGTGCTGTCAGTCATAACATGGTGTGAAAAATCCTCTGCAGCCTTAAGCCAGCTGAAAACATTTATCCTGACCTTCTCTCAGAGGACCCAGAAACACTGGATCCATCCCTGTGAGAAGGAAGGAGATGTTGACTCCTGGTTTTGTTCCAGTGACATTAAGAGGCTTAGAGATATGCTTTGGAATATAAAAAAGGGGTTGGTTTTTTTTTAGGTAAAGAACTGGTAAATGTAGTGTTATCAGCCAAACTTAGCCAAAACAGTAAAACCAAAGAAGAATTACACATTGAAAAATGTTTTCATTTTAGTCACTGTGTCTGCTGTGCATACTGTGGAAGAAATGCCCAATTTACTTAGACCACTCCTAGAATGGAAAGAAAAAAACAATGTGAATTCAAAAATGTTAGGTGTTATCATCCAAAGACTCCCAAAATGGAAATTTTGCTTGATTGCATGTTGAAGATCTTGGGGTAGACCCAAAGGGAGGGTGACCTGCACACAAAGTTCCCCTACTTAAAGTCTGGAGCACTTCTAATCCTGGAGGAATTTAATCTTCTCACAGCTGCAGTTTGTGATCTCCCTTGGTCACAAGAGTTATCACCTTGGGTAAATCTTCTCCCTTGGCACATCCACAGACACTGGCAGCTTTTACAGACCATGGCAGAGTAGTCCCAAAGCATCGAAGTGATCCAGAAGTTTCTTAACCTATAACCCCCTGGATTTCAGGCATGTGGGTAGATAGAGGCCTCCTCTGCTCTGATATCATCACAGAATAGTTTAATGCACACCAACAGGATCACATCCTGGTGAAAAGTAATGTAAGGACTTGAAAAGGATCAGTTAGACCTCAAAAGATATAAAATATATTTAATATTCTTTTTATATCCCCTGCCTGGTTGAGGCACTTTTAGGATTGATGTTTTCTAGCACATCTCCACAAGTGCAATACTCATAAGGTATCTCTTTTTAAACAGCAGTGGAAGTTCATGGTAGTCAGATAATTTCACAACTGAACCTTTGTAAAGCAGTCGTGAATTTGAATGAGGATTTCTTTATGGGTTTTTAAGGCATATCCAACAGGACCCAGGATAAATCTACAGGTTGGGGGTATATTTTCCTCAGAGTGACTTTGCTGCTCACAGTTTTCTGTAATAGAAAAATTGCTGTTCCCTGTTCATCCTTTCCTCACCTAGGAGGAAAGATAAAAATAAACACTGGCTTGGAGAGATTTCTGCTATGCAGCCTTCAAATGGAAATAAAAGACATAATGGAAGTGTCTGTACACAGGATGCCTGGTGGTGAACCCTGTATCCTTCTTCCCTGCAACACTGAAAATTAGTTTGAGAAAAAGCATTTGCCACACCTCAGGAAAGAGATTGTGTTGAGTTTTGTTCAAGAGTTAAGAAAAACCTTTACCTATCTTTATATTTTTCTTTTGCTAAATAATTGCTTCGTTGTGAGCCCCTTAAATCAATTTAACCTGTCAACTCTTCACAAACTATTCCCACTCCAAACAATGGCTGCATTCTGCTACGGAAACACCCTGGCAATGTGAATGTTCATCAACTTTTTATGCATGGTCCAATTTTCTGTCTCTTTACATCCTTTTCTTAACATATTCAGACTGTTGGCCTATGTTGTATTTGGTTTCATTTCCCCTTGTATCAGAGGTCCCAAAAGTTAATATTATTAATCTTGTATCTTAGAATGGAAAGTGTTTCATTTACATAATTAACTCTCTAGTAAAGAAAAATGCTTCTTTATAGTTTTTTTTTCCCCTAGGGGGAAAAAAATGGTGAGATGTATGTTGGGAGTATAATCAAATTCCCAAATATGAAAACTTCCCCTGTTTGTTTGATGTCTCTGTTGCTTGCTGGACTTTCTTCAATGAAATAGAAGAGACTCTGATTATAATGTTGAGATGTCAGCTCTCAGAAAAAGTCTTTTGGGCTGTACAAAAACATACTGGCTGTCTAAACAGAGGGATTGGCCCATGAAAGTATCCCAGTGCCTGCTTTGTGATGAGGCTCACAGATGCATAGAAGGAGTTAGAAATCTTGGAGAAAGACCTGAGTGATTTTCCCCAGAGCAATTTCACTAAATACTGCACTTCACCTGTTGTTCAAAGCCTGCATGCCTCCTTCCACCTGTGATTAATAGTATGGAACTTTCTTGAGAATGCAGAGCCCTTAATTAAAAAGGAAACAGGATCTGAGAGCAAAATTACTGCTTTCTCCCATAATTGAAGAAGCAAAGAAGGAGAAGGAATAGCACTGGGACCACCATTTTATAAGGTAATAATTCAGAGCAGCTGAGAGCAGGATTGCCACAACACATTCCATTCCAGATCTTGATGAAACATTGAGGCTATGCTGAGTTGCTAGCCAGACTGGGCAATATCCAGAAGTTATGGTTCTTTCCTTACTTCAAATGCCTGATTTTTATTTTTTCTTCCTTACAGTTGAAGTAACTGAAGTAAAACTATTAACCTTTCCACATTTAGAAAGCAATTAATTGTGTCAAATTCTGAGAGTTAGAAAAATACGAAGAAAAGCTGAAAGACAAATATTAACAGCTTCCTATTTGCCAAGTAGCTGTAGAGTTGGGAAGGAAAAGGGGATTTCTTTTTAAAAAGTTAGGATTTTTTCTTAAAACTCTTCCAGTTTTACTTTATTTTCATTGAAATGATCTTCTTTTAACTACTATTAATTTCCACTTAAGTATTTGCAGAAATAGCTAAGAATCTCACTTTACTGTTCTGAAAAACATGCCCATCGCTATGCTTTTTCATACATCTACAGGATTCCTATCTTCCTTTCTCCATTTATCTTTGTTATCTCTCCATATTCTACCTTGTTTTAACATTTATGACTGCTGGATAATGAGGAACACAAGCACAAATTCATGACAGCAAATGGTTCTCCTCTCGTGAGACTCCATCTGGAGTACTATGTTCAGTTCTGGAGCCCCCCAGGACAGGAAAGATATGCAGGTGCTGGAAGGTGTCCGGAGAAGGGCCANGTTTAAGGTCCCTCCCAACCCTGACAATTCTCTGATTCTATGATTCAGATCCCCGTGTATAAGAATCAAAACTGGCTGTGTAAGTCACAAAAATCTATATTTACAAAAATATTTCATATAAACTGTCTGTGCATGGAATCTGTCTGTAGTTTCGTCAGAACCTTAAAGTAGCAGAGAAAGTAAAGACATTGTGCAGATGATATTTAAGGAGTTATTTTGCCGTTACACAGAGAAGTAGAAGACAAGTTATTTATACAAAATGAGCTAGTATGCAGAGCTAATTGAAAAATAAATAATAAATGCAATGTTATTTTTCTCTCCCTACAGAAAATGTATTATGAGGTTGAATACACATATGGATCTGCTCTGTCACTTAATAAGGTGCCATTCTTCCCCACAATAATTTCTGAGCTAATAATCTGTTGAATATCCAACTCATAAGCAAACATATTGATTATATTACCATCTCTGCTTATTAAAAAAACAAAGTTTAACTTTTGTCCTTGAAATACATTTTCTTTGATGTTAAGGTACATTCAGCAATCGATTTACATCAAACTATTAAAAAACCTAGGAATTTCATTCTTTAATGAAGGAACAAAAATATTGTTATTGCCAGAGGCCAATACAAAATTCCAAGCATTTTCTGAGCAAACTCAAGAAAATACATAGCAAACTTGAAAAAATTATTGAAAATAATTCTTATGATTCTGCAAGTATATTGACAAAAAAAGCAGCAGTAATAATAATAATAATGCTATCCTGTCAACTGTGGAACCTAAATTCTTTTACATAATTTATAGATCAAAAAAAAATTAATCCAAAAAGTGTGATTCTTGAGCATTTTAAGAAAGGGTTTTTCCTTCTACTTAATTTACCACTTAGAACTAACAAAGCTGCCAATATTACTACCTGGACTGTTGAAGTAGTTTTATAGTATTAGTGCCATTATTGACCATTGAAGGATTTTGTTACACAGAAAGATATAAAAAGTCTCTCCCTCTTCTAGAAGAAGGAGATACAGGAAAATAGTTTAGATTAGGCACATATTATCTGTACGATAGAGACTCCTGGAAGTATTCATCCCCAAAACTACTTTCTTTCTTTACAGAGAACTGGAAACTAAATCTGAAATAATTTCTTCACTATGATCTGCTGAGTGCAGAAAAATCCAACAATACAGAAATAGAAATATTTATTATTTACAATTATTTCCATTACTAGATTTTTTTTTTAATAGTAGCAGGTTGACCTTGTATTCTCTGTTTGGGAGAGTTAGAAGACTGAGAAGGTTTCTCTGCTATGTAAAGGAATATTTCTCAAACAGCTCAACCAAGAACCTTCTTTGCAAAATTATATTAATATTCAGACTAGGCATTCCCTTCTGAGAGACAGCACACTGTCTCAGGGGAGCGACAAGGCAAAACTAGAGCACATCTGTTTGCAGAAGGTTCTCAGAATTGCTACAAAACCATTCTTTGACTTTTTCTTAATCCCAATGCATGCCAAAATTTTGAGCTTGATGTGGCTACGTGTGTGTGTGTGCGTGTGTGCGTGTCTGTGTGTCTGTGTGTGTGTTGAACCAGATGCACTCCATAGGTCACTTCCAATCTCATCCATTCTGTGGTACTTCAGACTTAAGCTAACATCTGAGAACAAACCATGTCCACTGAGTTTGTCCAAGCAGCAGTGATCTACCAGAGGAGGAAGACTGTCTTTTATTATAATCTGGTGGAAGGTGGAGGATACCACCTGCCCTGGGTCACACTGTCTCCTGGGCAGCCCCGTCCTGTGATGGCCTTCTAGTCATCAAAAACTGAAATCATATTTATGAATATAGGTAGTATTCCAGTGCTTCCTGGTAACTATATTTTGGGAAGGTTGGGCCTGGAATTTTCTTTTATCATACCTAAAGGAAAAGCTGAAAGATATATATTTGTGTGCTGGCTGAGAAGTTTTTATGAACCATCTTTTGTCTGCAATAGTTACATATAGAGAAATGCGTTGAAAGAGCACACTGCTCTCTGAGCTTAATGACTGGGTTTCAAACTTAGTAGTAATTTGCATTCCTGTAGTGCCTAAGGATTCAACTTGTTTTAGAGACGTGATTAAATCTAGACTTGCAATCTTTTCTGAGCCTGAGATATTAACTGAAAAAATCATGTAAGAGCATTCTCCATGGCTAAAATCTCCTTGCACCATACAATAGCATGAAATTATTGCTGGGTAGGGAAGGTTTAGGTTTTATTCCTTCCTTTATTCAAAAACATTTTAGTGATTTTAGTGGAGTATTCACTGTGGCCAAGATCTTCATTACAGTTGCACATTGTCAGATGGCACTGTCTTGGAACAACTTATTGCATTCACTTTTACTATTGGGGGGGAGAGGGAATTAAAGAGGAAAAGAAAGAATTCTGTTTCATTTTTCATTGACAATATTTTGGTAAAGGATGTAATGGACCTATTCACTTACAACATACTTGGTGTCATCTGCAAACTTAAAAGAGCCTTGAATAAAAAGTCTTCAAGCAGCTGATGTTCCCTTGCTTGGACACTCCTCGTGTGGCTGTGGGTTATGCTTAATACTAAAACTACTGCCACAGCATGAACCACACTGGGCAGCACCTTTGGGAACAAGGATGTGTGGTTTTACTGCCACAGAGGGATTGTGGAGCATCTTTCTATGTCAACCTACTCCATATTTGTTGCAAAGATATAAGTACTATAGAGAAGGTAGCATATACTTGTGCAAGAAGTATGGCAGAAAAGGCTGCAGGGAATCAAATCCAAGCCCTCATATCTCAATGCATTGTATATGCTTCCTGTCAGGCAAGAGCCTTCATGTATCAAAAAAGCTTAATTGACTGAATACTGGCAACACTCCTATGCAATATGAGGCTGTTATTTCTGTTTTATGAGTACAAGCAAGTACAATGTAAGCCTCACGGAACACCAAATCCAGAGTTACGCTTGAAATTAGACATTCAGTTGTTGTTTATTTTGGTCAAAATGCAAGGAAACTGGAATGGAACTCCATTCTTCTGCGTCTCAATCCACTGTCTACCCAATCATCTTTTTTAACATTTCTTTTATCTCAAAAACACACAACTCACATCTATAGCTTTCTCCAGGTCTGAGTAACTGACACCAAAAGAGAAGGTAGTGGTATATATAGTTACAGACATGTCTTTTCAGATTAAGTTTCTGATATCCTGAAAACAAAAAACTATCATAGGAACATTTTCCTCTCACAAGGGAACAGTTTCGTCTTCCATCTGCATATGAATCATGAAGGCAACATAAGTGATGCAGGCCGTATTCAGAGTTGTATACCTTTATGTCATTTCTTTATCCTTGCTGTCTCTATGATGCAAATCATTCTTGCTCTCTTTTCCCCCTATTTGTAATTAGAGGGCAGAACAGATGGTAGTAGTTTGCTTTAAAGTGATGTCTTTATGAAAATAGTTCTCAGTATGTTGCCTAACCATCATGCACAACAGCAAAGAAATTCCTCGTTATGAGCAAATCTTGGAAGGTTTCAAGGTTCATAGTTGAGAGAGATCAACAACTCAGATAACTTGTGAGACCAGTACAAAATTTCAGAAGCCACAAAATGGGCTGAATGGTGTCTCAAATACATCACCTCCCTATAACCTCTTGGAAACACTTGGTCACCAATCATGTGCCTATAATTTCTTTCTTCAGAGGTTGTTGCTTTCACACTTGGTAGTGGCTTAAGCCTTACATCTCTAAGCAGAGGCAAAAAGGGAGTCATATCTATGGTTTGGTAGTTAAAGCTTTAGAGAGCAACCACCTAAAACCTGTCTCATGTCTTCCCATCCTTGTGAAAGAACACAATGCAACCTTATCTCTCTAGTGACATGTACTACTCACTGGCTTTCTCTTCTGTTACACTTCTTTGCAACTCATTACTTTCTCCTGATCCTCCTCGCTGTATGTCCCTTTAATCTTCACACCTCCTGTAGCTCTTTCTCCTGTTCCCACTACTCCCTGACCACCTTAAGGCACCTGCCTCAACTTCCAGTCTCTCTCTCTTTGGCCTCCTGTCTTCTGGTGGGTTGACCCTGGCTAGACAGCAGGTCCCACAACAGCTGCTCTTTCACTCCCCCTCGTCAGATGGATAGGAGAGAGAAAATTACAATGAAAGGCTCATGGGTTGAGATAAGGACAGAGGGAGATCACTCACCAGTTATGGTCCTGGGAAAAACAGACTCAACTTGGGGAAAATTAATTTAATTTATTGCCAATCAAATACAGTAGAGTAAGGAGAAAACAAAACCAAATATTAAAACACCTTCTATTCATCCCTCCCTTCTTCCTGGGCTCAACTTCACTACTGATTTCTCTACCTTCTCCCACCCAGCAGCACAGTGGGAAAAGGAACGGGAGTTTTGGTCAATTCATCACACACTATTAATATAACTCCTTCTTCCTCAGGATATGGACTCCTCACACTTTTTCCTGCTTCTTCATGGGGTCCCTCCCATGGGAGACAGTTCTCCATTAATTTCTCCAATGTGAGTACTTCCCAAAGGCTACAGTTCTTCATGAACTGCTCCAGCATGGGTCTTGGGTCCCTTTCAATATGTGTAGGCCTTCAGGAGCATAGGTTACCCATGAGTTTACAAGTTCTGCCAGGAAACCTGCATCAGCATGGGCTCCTCTCTCTCTTCATAGGTCCGCAGGTCCTGTCAGGAGCCTGCTCCAGAGCAAGCTTCTCACATGTTCACAGTCTCTTTTGAGCACCTGTCTGCTCAAGTGTGGGGTCCTCCATGGGCTGCAGGGGGAGAGTCTCTCTCAGAGGAGTCATCTTGATGTCCTCAGCTCTTTTCCACTAGTGACAGACAGTAATCTTTTTAGACAGGTTAATGACAATCCAAACAACATTTGAACAATTTCCCTTTCCTATTCACTTTACTTGTGATAAACTTTCTAAGTAATATTGCAGAATGTATGAGTCTCTGGAGTCCTCACTCTGAACATATCCCCAGATACCTCTCACACTAAGACCACCTTCTTGCCTATAGGCAGGCCAGAGATTAAAGTTAGGTACTTCTGAGATAGAGTGACAACGGACCAAAATGTTCACCTCTATGAAAACTAGAGTCATACTGGAACCAGGAATTTAATTGTGGTGCATAATGTGCTCAGGAGAAAATAGTCAAAGCTCAGAGCTCTTTTTTTTTTGTTTTCTTTTCTTTTTTTCTTTTCAATATTAAAGTGAAAGGCCAGAGTATACAGAGGAGTGAAAAATAGTTCAATTCCAAAATGGTTCCTCCTTAGCCCAGGTTACACTGGTCAGTTTCAAAACACTCCTGCAGCAGGCAGAACGGAGCCTTCCCTTGGCTTTTCCCAGCATCTTCGCTCCAGTTTTATTTCACCCGAAAAGTGCTGACTTCCTCACACCATCCTTTAGAGTGCAGCAGCTAATTACTGGCATCCTTAAGTAAAAAGTTCCATGATTTACAAGCACTAAGTACAGGATCCAGCTGTTTAATAGTACCGAAAACCACACCATAAGGATGTCTTGAGGTATGTAGCATGCACCACACATTATCTTTATGAAACATTAGGCACTACTGTGGTCATCAAAAAAAGCATATACTTCTGAGGTCTTTTCATGCAAAAGGAGAAGAATGAATTATCTCATTTCTGAAACCTGCTTTTCCTCCTAGGCCTATCTATGGGTGGATTGCTTTTAGCTTTCTGTACTTGGTACAATCTCTCCTCCTTAAATCAGACCTGTGAAGGAGACAGGATTTCAAGGACTAATTCAGGAGTATGCTGAGATTATATTTGGTGGCAAAATTCTATAATAATTGAGTGATAGCTAGACACTGGTGTCTTTATTCCTGCTACTGACCACTAAGTATTTTTTCAGCATACCTGAAGTATGCAATGGGAGAATTTTCTTGTATTTTTATTTTTATTTTTAGAGCTCAGATTAATCTCCTAAATCAGCTAAAGACAGTCAGTGCTGTAAACAGAAGAGGGATATTCTCAGACCTGTTAAACATATATATTAGTAAGAAAAAATACAAACTGACTGAATTTATGTATGAAGATTGATTGTATCTTTCTTCTACACTTTCAACTGAGTTTTTTTAGTTAGATAATTGTATTAGAAGGTGATGATGACAAGGGTTAAAGTATTAAAACCATCAGAATAAGAACATCAAGTTCAATAATAATTTTTAATAAGTAATATCCTAAGGTCTTCTTTAAACCTCAGTTTTTCATTCCCTGAACTTCAGGTTTATCTTTATCACCTCCTAGGTAAGCATTAGTTTAAGAAATTAAAAAGGTGAAAGGGATATTCTGAAGACTCATTTTCAAGAATTTAAAATAAAGGCTTGCCTAATTATTTCAATCTGCTGCTTTTCCCTAAGTGATCAGTCTTTTGTTCCTTTCTGTCTTTCTCACTATTTCTTTTTGTTTATGCATTCCTCTTTTTTTCCTGTCACCTATTATTAGCTCATGAGTCAGGATTCATATTACTAACACGCACCTTGCAAATAAATTCAAGCTCATGTGAAGCAAGAGAAAAAAGTGAGCAGTTACATTGCTTCCAGAATGTCAGTGTCAATATCTGTCCATAGTTCTCAGTTCTTTGGGATGCTAAACCCCACAGTGACTCTTAAATCTTACTGTAAAACTGGATGAATGTTTTGTCCAGGCAAAACAAAACATGCCAGTAGATGTGTTAGGGCCATGCTGGGATAAGAAGGAGATCTAATAACCTGAACAGAATGTAAGAACTGGGTGCCAAAAAAGCAACAGCCACAAATGATCACAGTAGAGACAATTGATAAGTATAATGACTGTGTCATTAGAGTGTGAAGTCAGTAAATCAATGCAAACTCCACCCTTTATCGTTGTGGATGTAATCCATTTTAAGATGGTATCTAGTTAGTCTGGACTAGAGCAAGAATTAGTAGGTATAAGAAAATAACTTCATCCCTGCTCCTCAAAAAGGTTTAAACATGAAGAAAGATATTTTACTGATCAGGCTATTTTTTAATTCCCCCACTGCTTTTCTCTTTTGCATTGTGTAGCATGAGAAACATGAATTGCACACAGTGACTGAAGGACTTAATTCTAACTACTGATCTCTATGAAAGAAATCAAGTCTGTGTTCTCCACTAGGAAATCATAAGAATTTCCTCTACCCAGAGAGTCACTGGCAGTATGCTGTGATACTGAGAATGATTGCTTTGGATTCTCGAGCCATTTAGAATAAATATGAAATAAAAACTAATTAAAGAGAATTAAATTTTCAGATTAGATTGGCCACATTGCGCAGGTAAGGAATTCCACTAAATCCACTTATCAGAGCAAGATTCTTTTACACTGAAACCTGGGAGAACAGTGTGCCTTTCTTTTGGAAACTGAAGTTTAATCAGCGTGTGACAGTAATATAGTCACTTCTTGTATTTAATTGAGCAGGCTTCCAGTTAAGTGGCAGAAGAGAGATGGAGAGGCTTACAGGAGGGACATGCCAAGAAGCAGAGCTGGATAAATAGTTCTCTCAGCCTGGGGGTTTTCTGCATATGTACCAGAAACAGAGATCTCTCGTGAGGAACTGGCAAAACAAAACACCTTTATGTAAATGTAGCTAATAAAAACACTTCTCACTTCCCAAGCCACAAGATCTATGGTGACCAAGGAAACAGCAGAATAAGTTGTTGTCACCACCCCCAGGCCTTGTAAGGGAGCTTATTAACAAAAAACAGCTCTCAAACTGTTTTCCTTAGTTGTCTGTAGTCCAGCAGATACAGAACTTCACTTGGTGACCTCAGCTACTCACACTTTCCTCTTTTTGTTAGTAATTGAGAAAAAATCTTATGCCAAATAAATCTTGCTCTAAATACAGAGGCTTTCAGGAAAAGAAAGAGTGTTCTTCCCATTGTTTGGGTGGGAGCCTAATGGAAGAAAGTAAATCAAATGTAATGTCATATCATATCCCTAATTCTTTTTAAAGCTGGAAAATGAAACCCACTGTCCTGAGCTTCAGTTCAGCATTTCAGCACAGAAGAATTCATCTTCAATTAAATGGTTTTGTAGCAATCTGCCTAGGCCAGAAACAATCTTCTACCATCACCCCATGCCTCCAGTCATGAGACCACTAAGATTTTCTTCAATGTTTTGCAATGACTTTATCTCATTGTGCATGTTTTATCTTTATCTAATTGCATTTGTAAATTGCATCACAATGGACTTAGAAGATTGGAAATACCAACAAAGTATAGAAGAACAAAGCAAAAGACATAATTACTGGATCCAATAACATGGAAAAACAATTCAGAGAAAATATTGAAGTGAAAGATGCATACTAGAACTAACATCACAGAACAACTGGAGTCTGCAGCATAGACTCATGTTTAAGTACAATAAAGCCGGGAATTTTGGATCATGCATTTGTCCTGCTAAACTATATAAAATATAGATATTTCTACATAAATGTGTGTCTACATGATGTAGAGATGTATGTGTATATATCTACATAATTGTAGCTATATAAATGTAGGGGAGCTATCACTGCACTAACCAGGCTGAAAGCTGTTGAGATCCATGACATGAGGAAAGAACTAGAGAGCAAACTAAGAGAAATTACCAGTAAGAGAGGGAAGAAAGGGTGTATTTGGTCTTATATCTAATGAAGACGGACCTGACATTTTAGATAATAAAGAATGACAGCATGAGGTACTGCACATATTCATTTACCAGCCTGCAATATTATCCTCATGACTTTTGCCGTATTCTGTTTACTAAGTAAGGTCAAGCATGTCTGAGTACATGGAGGAGAGACAATCTGGGAACATAAGGTAGTGCTGACAGTGGGAGCAGTCTCTAGAACTCTCCCCTTCAGAGCTAAACTGAGCCAGTCTCATACAGAAGTGGTGCTGTTGGATGGGGTGAACTTCCAGTTGCAGATAATAGAGGAAATCTGGGTCTTAAAATTTCCAGGGTTCTCTTGGCAGGATGTACTCACACTGTAGCCAACTTTCCCTCTTGCTTGAATGCATGTACTTGACTTTCCAACTGCAACAAATGAAAGCTACCCAATAAACGTTGTCCTCCTCTTCCTTTGGAAACTTGGACTCCCCCTCCAGCTCCAAAATGCACATTCTACCACACTAACATTCCTTTGAGGATAAGTACTGTAGGTGAAACTGTGAAATGTTAATTTATGCTATATCTAGAAGAACCTACTGCATCCCTAAACATAAACAAAGTAGTTTTGGGAAGGGGCATGAGAGAGAGGCAGTAGCAGTAAGACAGCAGTGGCTCTGCAGGGACCAGGCTGTAGGATCACCTGTGTGCCTCACAGCCCACTACTTTAGACCACACACTACATAGAGAGCATCAACAAGAGCCATGGAAAAGATTCAAGCAAATATCTAACAGAAGAGAAATTGTGCTGTTGCTCGCTGAATCTTATCTTCAGATATAACGTGTGAAATGTTAATTTTCATCCAAAAAAGGAAAGATGAGAATAGTACTTGTCACTCAAAAGGCAAGACATGATTTTCTCCATGTGTCTTTTTTAGATGATGAGTTTTATTTTTATATGTCTTCATTTAAATATAAGTGGAAATACTGTTTTATTACACATATAGCCCTGAAACCATCCATTATGATTATTCATGTACATAAATTACAAACTAACAAGAGCTTTCTTTTAAAGTTAACAAGGGCCACTCATTATAAAAGCAAACTGAGAGGTAATTCTGTAAAGATTTTATACTGGAAGTTCCTTAGCAACTTTAATTCTTACTAGTATCAAAGAGGAAACTAACATCTTCCCAACGGATTAACTGTCTTACAGTATTGCTCTTAAATTGTAAAAATGCTTTCTAATAAGCCTGAACCATGGCACAATATACCCTGGGTTAGAGTGATGTCTATTTCATCATGTCTCTGCTTACCACAAATCTCTAAAATTTGATACTTTCAGAGGGAATTTACATTGACATCACCAGGATGATTAGAAACCTTCTGGACAGAGAAGCAGTGTAAAGAAATAAATGGCAGATCCTTTATCAGAGAAAGCAGATGTCTTACAGCTGGGCTTCTTAGAAGAAAGATTATAGGTCTTAAAATGGAATTGGAAGACATTTTCAGGTCGAGAGTCCACCACCAACTCATCAGAGAAGAATTTTAGAAATAAAAAAGAGAAATTTTTCTAGCTGAATGCAGGAACTGCTTAGTCCGTTCTTCCCCTGAAGAGTTTCCAGTAGTCGAAGGTTGTAGATCTGTTTAAATTGCAAGGCTAAGGGACAATTTGAGGATTTGATTAAGTGTAGATTTTTATGCCTCTGTAAAGCATATGTAGAAAATGCCTTTCAGCCCCAAAACATTTCATAGTCACTAACTATTACAGGAGTCAAAAACCCAGGTAGTATCAAACCCAGTGTCTCTTGTTAAACACAGTTTGAAGACTGTTCTCTGAGATAGTGAAAACTCAAATGAATTATAGAATCACAGAATTGTCAGGGTTGAAAGGGACCTTAAAGATCGTCTAGTTCCAACAGCCCTGCCATGGGCAGGGACACCTCCCACTAGAGCAGCTTGCTCACAGCCCCAGCCAGCCTGGCCTTCAAAACTGCCAGGGATGGGGCTGCCACCACCTTGCTGGGCAACCTGGGCCAGTATCTCACCACTCTCATGGTGAAGAACTTCTTCCTAACATCCAACCTAAATCTCAGGCTTGTATTCATATGAACAAAGTCCTGTCCATCCAACTGGACTAAGTCCTGAGCAAACCAACCTAGGACTTGTTTGAGCTGAAGCACGGTGAACAACACAATCTCCACAAGTACATCCCCCGCCCCCCCCCCCCCAAATTATTCCGTGGTAATTAATTAAACATCTGCATTTTGTCCTTAATATTATTAATATGGAGACAAATAGTCTGAATTTCCAACAATGTGCTTTTTAAAACAAGGTATATTTGGAACATCATGGATAAAACAAAATAGTCCTTTTCCCTCTCCCCTCCCCCTATTAAATATAAAACACATTTCCTCATCTCCCTACAAAAACATATCTTCTAGGTCATCCCAAATCAAAAGCAACAGTCAGAGACAAAGCATTTCTGGCCAAAGCTAAGGCAAAATTGTGGCAAAACTAGAGTTTACTTCACGAGAAGTACGCGCAAACCTGGAGATGTAGCCTTATGGAAAAATACTGAGACACAAGCAGAAGGCAAGGCTGCAGAACCTAGCAGAACAACATAAATATGTTTACCTCAGAAGATACAAAGGACATGATTGCACTGTGGAAGCAACCTTTGTTTCATCCTCCAGCTAGTCTGCTGATGGAGGAGCTGGTTTGTCTCTGAATCACCCAGCCATTAAGGCCTTGATGGCCTTTTCCTCCTATGGTGGGTGAGGCTGGCTTGTTTTTGTTTTGTGTCAGGTAAACATGACACGCGGGTTGGGTTACCTTTCCCGCCTTTCAAGCTATATATTTTGTGAATATTCCCTAATAAATTTGTCTTTGCTGTTACAGCCTGAGATGCAGAGTCCATGCTTATTAATCTGACCTCTGCCACAAACCCAGCTGGCCTAGGCACAACTATCACTGCAGCTAGCTCTCAGGAACGTTAAATAAAGCTCTAGTAGAGTAGCATGATCCAGAGGCAGGGAGAGTAGCTGGGAAGAACCTAAATGAAGGAAAGGAGAGAGTGTCAAGGTGTCAAAGATATCCAATTGTTTGATTAGGGCTGTTTCTGTCTCTGGCTAGAAAAGGATAAGAATGATGCAGCAGTTGCTACATACAGAATATCCTCTTCTGAGTCCATTCTGAAACATTGACCTCAGGAGAGAGGAAAATAAAATCTCCCTGGAAACTCTTTATAGTTTCTTCTGTTTCATTCATTAAGTTGACTCAGTCTGATTTAATGACCAGAAGAGATTCTGATGCTAGGGTCTTCTGTGGCAAGCTATCTGCAAATTCTTTGCATTGTCCTCAGCCAGCAGCCCAGCTCTATGAGTCTGCCTGTATCAAAATGAAAAAGCTTATTCAAATTTCTTTCATATGTCAGAAAATCTTCCTAATAAAAGGGAAAATTAGCACTTCAACCATGTCAATGACTTTATGTTAAAGTTACTGTAGGTACACTGAAAGACTCACAGTCAGAAGAGAAACAACCCCTTGAGAATATTGCAACTCATAGACAAATTCATTGCGGTCTTTTAAGTTCAGTTGCATCTAGACTTGTACAGAACTTACTGTCTTAAATAAAGACAATAAATCTTACTTTGAAGGAAATCTTGAAGCTTTGTCAGACACTGATACTTATTTTGTGTCTGAATGTGAAAGAAGCACTTTTCAATCCCTTCAAATAACAGCTGACTGATAACAAACCAGAACTTTGTACCTCTGTTATTTATGGAGACTACACTCTCTCAAACAACAAAGCAAAATTGCAAAGGTTGGTTACATAAATAACAAACAAAATTCCTCTTGGAAGATCTATACAATTCAAGTTTGAATCATTTTCTACCAGCACTTAAAGCATGAAGTTGGTGCTAATACGTTGGCTGGCCAAGGACCAACAGCCTTGAGTTTGTAACAGCCTAAACCATACCTCTAAAGACTGTAGTGATGGCAGCTCTTATCTCTGTCTGGGTGGTTGTAAATTCTTTTTCTTTGTAAATTCTTTATAAATATATTTTTTTTTTATTGTTGAAGTTTTCAGAGGTAAGCACTAGCGTCAATGAGTACGATGCTCTTGAAGACATCAACTGGCATCATCAGTAAAGAAAAAAACAGAGGTTAGACTGGCTATATTCTTTCTGTTTGGTAACTTGCTAGGATAGATAGGACCCTTTTCACCTCTGCCTGCTATTCTAATCAGAATAAAATTGTTTTCTTTGTTATACATATATATATATTTATATATATAATGTATATATTATACATTACTCTCTTGCAAATAGTTCAGATGAGAAAGAGTTAAAGGGAGGTAAAATATGCAGACAGGTTTCAAAGGATTTATCTGTAAGTTTTATGGACCTGGTTTTACCCACTAATATTTTGGCATTGTTCTTACTTAAAGAGAAACTATTTGATATGCAAGATGGTGGTTTACAAAATAAAAAAAAAACAAAACCAAAACCACCAACAATAAACAACTCCCCTGAACCAACTTATGTATCATTCCCTAGCCTAGAGAGACAAGAAAGAAACTTATCCTCCAAGTAACTGGTGCTGTAGTTTTATAACTTTTAAATGAAATCACCTCCTCTGACATCTCATTTAAATGTTTATGTCATATTTAGGTCAGAGAAGCCCTTTAAAATCACTCACTAGGAGGAGCTCAGAATTGAGTCGAAGGAATCATTCCATTTAAGTTCCTACAGAAAATCCTCTCTGCTGCAAGATCATGCAAGGTCCTTTCCATCAGAAACTAGTGGCTTCATTGCTTTTGTGATTTATGGCACGCCAGAGCTGTCATCTATGGATTGTTGGGGATTTTTGTGTTTATTTATTTTTTTGAGCAAAATAGCTTTTAGAGCCTGCACACTCTTATAAAGGTTAAGATTAGATGCACTGTGAAATGCTCTCTTGGCAAGCGGTGTCTTCTCAGAATTTCCTGGATAGAAATGTGATCTACACATGTAGGCAAACACAATAATGCTAGTGCCTTTGGGAAATGCCGGATTGATTACACCTATGTAAATCAATGGAAAGAGTTCACATGTAGGCAATATCCCACAATTTCATGAATTGTCAGACTTACACACAACTAGTTTGCATGTGCTTGGAGAAATGTCAATGTACAACAGAAGCACTTGGAGGCAGATGATGCATTGCTAGGTATCCAGGCACTATAGAGAAATGGAAATCTAAATCTTGGATGAAAGTCCAAAGTGGAAATCAGAATGATGATAATGAATCTCAGACATCTCTAGTTCAAACCCATGCGTAAACCCCAAATCCTGATCTCACCACTTTGTTCCTCTGCACCAAAATCCTCCTGCCTACTTCCTTACTCCCTGAAATATGCACCACAGAGTATTAGAGAGAGAGTTTACCCTTTATTGAGTGTACTCAAACACAATGTTCACCATTATCTGCAGCTTCCCTGATGGCTGCAACCCTTCCAATGCTACTAGAACACAGTGTCTTTGAGGGATTTATTTGCTAAAATAACTAGGGAATTATGAAGCATACATGAACCAATTTCACAGTGAGTGTGAAAAGCACATCCCTGGTTTTGCTCCAAAGCACAGACATATCAGAGCATTTTCAGCAGCAGAATGCAGCTGCTTCTTTTAACATGGGTCAATTTATTTCTACTTCAAGCTCTTCTCTGGATCAATTGAATCAACACAATTTAACATTGAAAAAATATACTACTTTCACCACTGTCTCCTGCAATATCTCTTTTTCTTGATCCTCAAAAGAAAATTAGTCATAGGTATGCACTTATATTACCTGGAGACAAGTAAACCTCTTCATACTTGTAGTTCTTCTCCCATCTTTTAACACACTTGGTCACAGTTTTGCTCTCAAGATGGTACATGGACTATGATAAATGGAAAAAAATAATTTACCGGTGTACTATCCAGTCTCTGGAGTGCAAACAAAACAGATAGTTTGATACCATCCTTCAGATGTAAACTCCTGGATTTAGTCTTGGAGTTGTTGCTGCTTTTACAATTAGGTCTATGTTTTGTTTTTCAGTCCTTTATAGATCTCCATTCTTAAAATGCCAATACAAGTTTTATTAGTTAACTATTTCTGCCTGTATGAGTGACTGGCATTTGGAAAAGCAATAAACTCTTGGGCCCTTTAAAAACCAAATAACCCCTACTCAGATATCAGAGGCTACAGATATTAAGCATGTACACATTCAGCAGAGGATGACCAGAGTTAATATTACACTCTGATATATCAAACTCCTTAGGCACAGCAAAGGACTAATGATCCTACAGAACAGTTGGTAATATGTTAGAAAAGAAAAAATATTACCACAAAAGTCATTCTCATTTTGAATGCCAGAAAACTTTTAAATCATGCTCTTCTTTGTTTCTGAACTAAATGGGCTTCTAGGGATTTCAAGATTCATAGACAAAATGGAACTGTTTTACATAGAGAGCTTTGGTACTGCTGCAAAATTTGAAGGCATAAGGGATAATCACAGACTTGACTTTCATCTTCTGCCATTACCAGAAGGCAAGTATAGCATGTGGTCAATAATTTACCTTGGCTAAAATCAGATCTAGGGAAAGCAAAGGACTTCTAGGATGCTCAAGTTTCATCACTTTCTCAATTATTTCTTTTGATATTGAGAGACTAAAGACCGTATGATAGTTGACAAAATTGTATCTGACACATTATGTTCCTAGCAAAGCAATCATTTCGTTGTAGTGCTTCCTTGAAATGCAAAGGAGCTACCTTTTCAAAGATGAATGTAGTTTAACAATCATCTCCCCTAAATTTGTAGCAACAACAAAGAACATCATAAGCTACCTGGAGGCAGAACAGGATTTGCACCTTTTCTTTCTATAGGCATATATTTCCTTCTAGATATCATGAAAATAATAAAGATGGTTAGTTTCAAAAAGTTGTTACTTGTGACTGATCAGAAAATCCTCAGGGCAGGGAAGTTCTCAAGACTCTTTTTGGTCTTAGCAACGGAAGACCAAAAACATCTACTGTTAAGAAGAAAACACTTGAACCTTCTTGAATGAGCAACTGTAAGAGCCTGAAACCTCCTTAAAGGACTAATGTCTCAAACCTTGAGTGTTGATAAAATATTATCGCCTGGGTGGAGAACAGGAAAGTCCCCCCTGGAGGGGGAAGGTGTGAAGTGCAGACAGTGACCAACAACGACACTGCTCGCCCCTGGCCCGAGGCAAGACTTGCCCCTTGCTGATAAAGAGATTAATATTGGAAAGAGATAAGTTCTGCTGAGGTGGGACAATTTCTTTTTCCTGAGTTAATCTCCCCTTTACATGGCTGTGACCACTCCACCCATGTCCTGCATGTATAAAAAAAGGAAAATGGCACATCCATCTGTGTGCATCCAGTGTGCATCCAGGGTGCAACCAGGGTGCATCCTGTGTGCGTCCACCACCAAACTCAAGACCCGCTCTGCACTACATCCCTGGATTTGCATCCACTACCCGAGGACCTGAAACCAGCCCTGCAAGACGTCACTGGAACCAAGGGTGGTGATATCTCTCTCTCTCTCCTCTCTCCTTCTCTTTTTCTTTCTATCTTTAAGGCACTAGAGACCAAAATCTTTCCAAAACACCTATAATGCTCCTTGTCTGCAATAAACCTAGCAATTTAATCAGCTGTTTGGTGTCGTTTCACCTTAGTTTACTCCAAGGGAATTTTCGAATCTTGCACGACCCCCTGCCCTACCCTGGGGAGCTCGGCAGTGGGGTCGTGACAGCAACAAACAGAGTGAAGTTGGGTTGCTTACAGTAGGTGTTCGTTATATACAGTGAATTTTGAAGTCTGATGATAATCACAAACTAGGCAACTGAAGCTCTGGTATTCATGCTTTACAGTCTCCTCAGACAGCAGCTCCTATTACTGGCTGGATGCTGATTTCAACTGGAGGGTAACAAAACAGAATGTCAATGCAAAAGAAGTCCTGAAGTTTCAGACACAGATTCTGCATTTCTGTGAGCTAACATTACCCCACTGAACAATACTGATTTCCACCAGGTGAGCATTTGATTCATACAGGGTACCAGCTGAACTTTCAGAAAGTGCAATTGCTTAAATAAGAAACATTTGTTTGTATTATCTCCATTGATCTTTCATTAGATCCTTAGTGGTGATATAGACCATTCAATAACACTGAAAACCTAATTCTGTCTGGTTTTGGTATTGCACATATTCACTCACATATTTCTTCAGATTACCAAAATCATCTCCTCTTCTAAAGCCATCTGTCTTCCATCAGCACAGGCTGACTGACTTGCCAGCTTTAATCTCTGGTCTTTCTCTACTGTTGCAAGTCATTAATCAGTTACTTTCATCATTGTAACCAAAGGCAACCCAATCTATAATCATTTTCTATGACTCTTGGAGAGCTTGCTATCCACCAGTGTCAGTGCCGCTTAGACAGGTTATAAAAATGTGCCAGCCTAAATATCACACATGCATTAATCATTGGCCAGGAGTTTGCTGTTAGAGTTTCCTGAACTGTAGTAGCAGCTATGCATCTTTTATGCAGAACAATATTAATTGGAATAATAGTAAGAGACTGCTCCAGAAAAGCTGAGATAAAGGAAATGAAAAGATAATTAAGATTGCTGTGCTATATCACTTTTTCCTCGGCAGTCTGAACACGATGAATATTCCTCTTGCTATTCTCACTGTGCAAGAGAAGGGGAAAACAAACAAACATTTTATCTTGATAAGTCATGGTAGTAATAGATTCATAGATTTTAGTCTAGGAGGGATCATTAGTTCATCAAGTTTTCCTTCCCATCTAGCATGTCAGAGAATGTTACCTCTTACTGCTACACTGAGCCAAGGAGGAAAAATGGCCCTGATCTTGAACTAAAACTCATTTTTTACCAATAGATATCCAGTCTTTACTTGAAGGAAGTTTGCTAGGTTTGCTAAGAAACAAAAAATAAACCTCAAGACTATTAAAAAAGACATTTTGGCACATGCTACACAATATTCCAGGCCTCCTATGTGATTATCAGGCTTCCTTTCCCTGCTCAGTTTCTGCAGGTATGCATGCACTGACTCTTCTCCCTGAATCCCTCTTGCACTGCAGAGAGCCCAGTCTGTCATTCCTCTCCTCCATCCCTCTCTTGTGGTCTTGCACCCACCCTTAATTGCCTCCAGCCATTTACTTTTCTGCCCAAGAAATCTGTGGGCATAGGCTGGGGTGTGAGAGTAATGAAGGGTCTGCAAGAGGAACAGCATTTCTGTTTGCTGTCTGAGCAATTGCCTCCTAATGCCTGGCTAGTTTTGATTTCACCTAATAGGTTCCTTTCCAAAACTTTCCACTTTCAGAACAATGCAATATTCAGTTACTTTAAAAAAAATAAAGGTTTATAGAACAGATAATAAAACCATTTTGAACATCACCTTGTCTGCAGATTCCATATCTGCAAAATCCTTAATTTCCTCTGGTATCTTCTTCCAATAGCTAAATCTCTGTCATTGTGACTTATTTCTTTCTATATTTTTATTTGAATTAGACTGGAATTAATTCCCTGCTGTTCCTATTAGTTTGTAGGCTTTTCTCTCCTAGAATAAACATAAAACTCCACAACTATTAGCATTTTGTTAGCTTTTGAATAATTGTGTTGGGAGAAGAATTTCTTCACCCCTCACAATCTCAGTACTTTCCTCCTCCACGATTTTTCCTAACAAATAGAAAAAAGAAAACTTGGACTATGATATTGCTGTTTGAGATCAACTTCGAATTTACAGAAAAAATATATAGTTTTTTTAATATATAAATATATATATACACACACAGAGACTTGAAAAATTATCCTTCCTAAAAAATAACAAGAAAACCCCCAAATCAACCAACCAAAAAAAACCAACAAACCAAAATGAAAATACACATTCAGAAATCTTCTGGCTTTAGCTCTAAAATCCTATGCAATCTCTAGTGCCATTGCAGTGTTGGTGGTGGTGCAGCTATATATCATTCAGTACTCCTATCACTGAATCTCCTCTGGCTGCCCTCAATACACAACTCCCCAGTTACTTCTGGCCAGCAAGAACATTCACAGCTCTGCTGCTTCTTATCTGTCTCTGTCCCTTATTCATCAGCCTTATAGGAGACTTAGACCCCGCTTGCCACTTTCCCCTGTTCCCATTTCCCCTTTCATATGGGGCACGTTCACTTAACCATTGTGCTGCTGTTTGACCTGTTTTTGAAGCAGGAAGCTCATGTCTCAGAAAGCTCCTTTCATTGATTTATTAAGTGAATTAGAGGGAGTGCCTAAATCTAACTATTCTCAAAATTTATGGGAAGAGACAGGTACACAGTCAACATCCAAGCACACAGCAAAGGGAAAGCTTTACACTCTTACTAGGAAGGTCACCTTCCTCCATGTGTTTTCCAAGGCTGATGCCACAGTGGGAAGTAAATATCGCATCAATGTGGACAGAGAGCTGCATCCTGGGAAAAGTAGACAGGGAGGACACAAGAGGACCTGAAGTGCTAGCACTGGCTGGACAGGTTGCCCCACCTCTGTCTTTTGCTTCCTGTTCTAATCATGTATTGTCACTGAACATGCTGGAAGGTGTCCAGAGAAGGGCCACGAGGATGATCAGAGGCTGCAGCACCTCTCCTATGAGCACAGGCTGAGAGAAGAGAAGGCTCTTTGGAGAAGAGAAGGCTCCCAGGAGACCTTGTGGCCTTCCAGTATCTGCAGGGGCTGCAAGAGGGCTGGGAAAGGACTTTTTAGGATGTCAGGTAGTGATAGGACTAGCACAAGAGAAAGTTCTACACAAAAGTATTTCTACTTATGCATCTTAAATATGATGCCATGTTCAGAAAAAAAAAAAAATAAGGACAACTCAGTTTGACAAGTTGAGTAAAAAAGATGTTCTCACAAAATACTGTGTGAAAATATTGAGATATTGTTGATTATTAAAATGGATGTCAGGAGTTTGAGAAACATGAGTATTAACTACCAATATTGCCAACCATCTTCATACTGTTATGAAGGCATGCAGCATAAATATAATGTCCAGTCTGCAGCATCTGGTTTTAAATCAAATTGTTTCTGCAGTCCTAGCTTGCCTGATTGAATAGCTATGGGTTTTGAATCAAGAAAGCTATCAGCTGACCCTAGTAAGGCAACAAGGGTCAAAGTACTTTGAATTATTAAATAGCTGGGCCAACATTTAACACCAGTGTTGTTGAGCCACATGTTTACTTATGTTTCAGTAAAATATTAAAGTCTCTTTAATTTCCACCTGAGCCAGGTGCTCAAATCTCATAGTCAGCAGAGATCAGGCTGGTGCTTGTAGCTATCCAGAAATGGGAAGATGCTGAGAAAACCTCAGCTCAGGAGGACCTGACAAGACCCATTTATCCTACCTATGTGGGTGGGATAAGGCCAACTGTGTGCTGAGACTTGTTTTTTGGGCACAAAATGAATAGGGAGCTTTCTTCAGCAGCCATCCTACTACCTTCACATAAGATTTCAAACTGTGTAAAACACTGCATTGGAACTTTATGTGTTTTTTCACACTGACCACCAGACTGGGTTTGTGAGATTATACAGCTTTGCACAAAGATCAGATGATTGAAAACCAAAACAAGAGCCACAGAGCCCACCACCACCTTCTACTGAAATTCTCACTGTTTCCAAGTTTTATTTTCATGCCAAATTGGCAAGAAAGCAAATAACATCTCCAGAATCTGGGGAAAAATGTGGTTTGATAAAAGCTGCCTCCTAAAGTAAGACCTTTTGAAAAGGAATATTAATTTTAAAATACCTCCCATGTAAAATTACTTTTCACTCTTTCACATGGATTACTGACATAGAGTTTCAAGACATGAATCAGCAACAAATGAATGGTCTAAGTCCTGTATCATGGTATCTAAAGCTATTAAAGGATCTGTTTTAGAGAACAGAATATCTTTTTCTAATTGAATACATCAAAATAAGTAATTTCTATAAAATGAAATAAATTATTTTTCTGAAAAGCATAAGGATAATGGAGACTTTTTTACAAGACATATTCTGAAAATTTCAATTTTAATGGAAATAATTTTAATAATGTTATTTTTAAATTTAATAATGTTGTTTTTACTTGGGCTCCATTTACTTCATCATAGGCTTTAATCCTATACAATATCTTAAAAGACTATTCCCCACTATACCACCTCATATCAGTTGACTGTCTGGTCCTCAAGGTCAAATTTAATTGCTATAGATAAACACCTCCTACTATTAACTTTACTACAGTTTGTGTTTATGCCAAAGTAAAATTTGCTGTGTAGAAGCTATTAGAAGATTAAGTCATTGATATCAGAATATTCATCACCTTAGAGCAATTGAAAGATACAAGATTTAGAGTAGACTTTATGGTAATTTACTAAGTGATAGAACAACTTGCATGTCTACTTATTTTGAATAACTGCAGAAAATATCACTCTAATTAACAGAATAAATTAGTCCTATGTTGTCTATAAAACCTTTAATTTTATATTAGTATTTTGTCTTATAATTTATATGCTTAATCATGTTGCTGAGAAGTAAAAAGCTGAAAGTGTATTAAAGGAAAGGAGGAATTGTCAAGCCTGAATGATGATACAAGGAATTCATTTTCATAGATGCAGTGCAATGCACTATCTTTACCACAGAACATAATGCCTGCTAAAAGTACTACCACCCAGTTGCTATGGGGATCCTGGGGAAGAGAAGAGGGAGTTTTCTTTTAGACAGGAGAAAACTCAACCCTATGTAAAGATCTTCAAATTATGCCCCAAAATATTTACTTCTCAATTTTTAAAGTATCAGAGTGAAGTCTGCATCACCAGGAATATTGAAAATACATAATTTTCAATGAAATAAATACTTTCCCAGTGAAAGGTGGGAGATGCTGTGATATGACAGGGATTTGTGGCAGGATCATGGATTACAGCTATGAGAAAAAGTCTAATATATAGAAACCTTATAAAAAATAGCAAGACAGGATGAGAGAGTTGGGATTATTCAGTCTGGAGAAGAGAAGGTTCCCAGGAGACCTTCTCGTTAAGTAAACAAAAGGTTTCTTATTTTGATATAGGACTTATGTCTCTGTCCTAGGTCTGTGAGGGTTTTCTACTCAATTGGGGCTTTTTAGAAATGTTTGGTACTTACCTTTAAAAAAAAAAAAAAATCACTCTCTGTGGTTCCTTTTTTCCCTGTTTTTATTTTATTATGACCAAAAATTTGAAAATTATGTTCATTGCATTCTGAAATTATTTATCCATTTATAACAGCTTCCATTCCAAACCCAAAGAACGAATCTTTCGATTTCAGAGCACCTGCACTTTTTACATTTCAAAGTAAGCAGTATTTCAAACTCATCATAACTGGCTATCACTTAGTCATTAATCCAGAGACAAAATGTAACATTTCCCTCCTGAATTTTAATTTAATACTGTGATTGAAAATAAAGGAAAAAGAATCCATTTTCTAAAGGACATGGATTACTGGAAAATTAAAAGTTTGAGTATATCAGCTTAAGAACTGATATTTAGCATCATAGCAAGAGCAGTAGTTCAGAATTAGAATGGAGTACTGGCCTTTGATTAATCTGAGATGCAAAAAATCTACAATTTCTCAGAGCTTGTCAAGGCTTGTTATATTACTTATTGTAGTGAAAGAGCAATGCCTTCTTCTGATAGTAAGCTAGACAAGGTCATAGGAAGTGTGAAGCAGAAAACATGCATAAAGTGTCCATAACAATAGCTTCCCACTTGCAGCTGAACTTGATGAACAGAGAGAGTAGAACTGGACCTGAGAATGCTGACTTCACACCACATAGCCCTAATGTAAAAATAAATATCTTCTTAAAACATCCAAATCCACTAGGCTACACTGATGGTTTGCTTTAGCAAAGATCCCCACATTTAACAATATCTGGAGTAATGATTTCAGTATGGAAATAGGCATAAAGTACTAAATTCCCTTCCCTTGATTTTCTCTTTTGGGGACCTGCACAGAAGCAGTCTCAGTTACTCATATATAGCTGAGCACTGACTGGACTTTCTCATCAAAGCTGGAGAGCAAAAAATGTTCCTTTCTGGCAACACAAAAGCATTACACATTCTACCTTCAAACACTACCAGTACACTACTTCAGCAGCTGGATTTCTGAAGATCTCCCCAGTCCTTCCACCAACAAATATTTAAGAAGTAGCCAGTTTAGTTTTTAGGTTGAATTAAAGTCGTATTATAAATCAGTAAGATCTCTCAAATCAAATTAAAAAGGTTATTTTGCAGATTCAAAGCTATGCCTGTTGTTCATACTTCAGCCCTTGCTTCTTTGAGTCACTGTGCTCTGTGAAATGACTGATACACTTCACAAAAGGACAAATCTAAGTTTCTAGTCTATGGGTCAGCAGCAGAATAAAGCCACAGAAAAGCACTGACCGCCTGACACATGCCAAAAGAGCAGAAGTTCCTGGGTTGCTAACAACGAAACTGCTTTTGATTAGTATTTATAGTAGGGAACTACAGAGCATGGAGGTCCTTCTGTTGTTGATAATCACCTTCTGTCTCATGAGAAGTAGCTCATCCATGGTGTGATGAAGCTACATTCAATACAGCCCTCCAGGCTGGGATTCTCAGCAAGTAAAAAACTGATACTGCCCCACTGACTCTAAAGTGCAGTTGATGTGGTGCGGAGCCCCCAAAACCAACTTGAGATCTGGCTCTAAGAACTCAGGATTTCTGGGATTTTTTTTCTTTCTGAGCCTATATTGAATGCCTGCAGCACTGGGCCACAACTAGTCTATATGAGAGTTCAGATTTATCATTCTGAGGCAAAAATTTTATTACATAGTATACAGAAATTGCACATGATCATAGTTAGAAGGCCATGCAATTAATGATGAGTTAGTTAATTAATGGTGATCATTGTAGCAGGTGGCAATTCCACTCCAGCTGGTCCAGCCACCTGCTAATAGCTCCATGTTAGCCTGGCTGCCCTGTACAAAGCACTTAGAAGGTGTTATCTCAAACTACAATTAAATAGATGTCCTTTAACTGCAGTCCCTTTAGAGGAGAGAAAGGCATGAAGCACCACTCCAAATTCTAAAACACTCCTTTTTACAAAAACACTTTGAGAATTTTACATTAGCACTTCAATGAGGGAAAAAATACCTTCTATAGGCCTTGTGCTTCTATATCAATAAATGTGTGTGTATATACATATTAATGGTGATACCATGTGTACCAGGGATAAAGAGAAAGAAATAACTAAATAATGCCCTTGTCTCCCCAGGATATGAACCCATTAAGGAGTAAAGCATGTCTAGAAGGTTTAAAGCTGCAGTGCTAGTCTCTCTGATCCATTTAATGGATCAGTTTACCTATTAGAAATTTCTGGAGTTAAGATCATAGGGTCATTCATATGTAGATACATTTCTTATTGGAAACAATCTCCAAATTTACCATGAAATACATACTTATCTGAAAAGTCTTTACTAGAGCCATGACCTTCTCTCCCATCAGGGGCTGTGGATCAGAAGTAATGGGAAACCATTGTAAGTGTGAAAGACAGGGCTAGGTCTCTAGACATAAAAGCAGAAGACCCAAACTCATTGAACTCATCTCACACATCTAGAACTATTTTTCAAAAAGCCATACTCAACTTCAACAATGCTGTGTGGGATAATGAAAAAATTCAACACAATACATCTCATCAAACAAATTCTATCACCTTATTACCTCTGCTTTCCAAAAGGAGTGTTGCAACAAAATTTTTTAACTAGTGATAGGAAAGGCCATCTACATTCTTTGTCAAAACATGTGTGAATGCTTACTGATCATCTTTCTTTGACTTTCTGTACATGCTACTGAACATTTATCGCTCCTCTTTGAAATTGCTGGGCTAGGTGCTTTAGAGGTCACAGTCAGCCACCAATTACAACTGAAGATTAGTTTATGTGAGTTTATCATAGAATCATAGAACAGTTACAACTGGAAGAGACCTTGAAGATCATCGAGTCCAGCCTTTGTCCCAGTCCTATCAACTTATAAACGATGTACCCAAGGCAACATGCACCTACCTGTCTCTTAAACACCTTCCTTGAAGTGCAAAAGGAAACTAGCAGCATTTTCTGGCAATTCTTCACTGACTTTGATTCTTTTTTTTTTTTTTTTAAATCCTGGATGCATGGTTGAATTATTTGAAATATTCTAGATGACTAATTCCTGAGTTCATGTATCTATGTGTGTGGGGCAAACAAGGAATCTCAGAACTCTTTATTTATGGATAAGATTTTTCTTTTTCTGCCGCTGCTGGAATTACTGCATGAAATCCAGGTGAGTGATTCTGTTACATGAGACATCAAAATAAATAGTGTGAAGAATTTCTTGCAGCTTTAAACATCTATGAATCAAAGTCTGTTTGCTCTCTTCATTGTTATGTTCCTACATCTCGATTAATGAGATCTCTGAACAACAGCCTGGGAGCAAAGAGATTTTAATACAGTAGATAAAATGAAAAAGTTGAAAGTAAAAAAACCTGAGAGGGAGGAAAAAAGGGGCTGTCATCATCTTCTAGATTGTTAACGACTTTTCTCTCTAAGTTCTTCAGACTTCCTTGTTGAGATCAGTTAATGGTTTTAAAATGCATGTTTCTTCATATTTTGATTTTCTTTCTGGTTAACACTTCAACTTTTCTTGACTCATTTGCTGTATCTAATAGAAGTGTCCTCCTCTTATTGGTCATACTATCATGACAAGAATGGAGGGGACTGTTTGTCCATAAGTGTGGGGGTCAGTTGTGCAGCGTTGAGGGGGGTACAGAAGGAAGAGATGAGGCAGGAGAGCAGGATGCAAGAGCTAGAACTAGTTTAATTCAAAAACCCCGGCTTTTAAGGGGCCGGGGTAGGAGGCTGGTCAGTACACAGGAAGGGGCAGGATCTCCGGCTGGTTAGCCAGTAGGGAAGAAGCTGAGGGCAACAATCCAATAGCATTAGGACAAAGGAGGGGCTAACTCAAGACTCTCTGCCCACAGAAGCCATGTGCAGCAGCACATGGCAGGGCTAGGATGAGTCATCTCTGAGCTGCAGGGAAACAATAGTCTAGAATGCAGAAAAAACTGTTTGACTTCCCTTGCTCCAGGCAGTAGAAAGGCACCTTAAGTGGGTACTTAGCAACAACAATGGGCAGTGGGCAAGGCATTCAGCCAGCAGAGATAAGAAAGTGAGTTCATCTTTAGCAGAAAACTCCAGGTAAATATGTCTCTCAAAATTCAGTCTCTGGTGTTATCATCTTCCATTCTTCATACTTTGGTGTGTTTCCCACACATAAGATATTAAGCTCTAGAAATTATCTTAAATTTATCTGAGAGTATACTGCAAAATTAAGGACATGGCAAAAATCAACGTGGGCTCTTTTCCCAGCCATATAGGAGTAAACTAGAAGGAACAGCATCACCATCAACTAGCAACAGTCTGGAAAGGAGGATTGTAGGTGATATTGCAAACCACAGAAAAATCTGCAAGTTGGTAATATATAGGATGGGCCTCCATTCTCACTATGTTTGGTGATGGACAGTATTTCCATTCTACCCAGTTTAACTTGATATTTTACTTTCATGTGCAAACAAACCATAGAAACTTTGACTTCTTCCTCAGTCTCACCAATGTTGGCATGAAGGGCTCCAGCTGCCTGAGTACTTAATAATTTTCTGTTACTCCTCTGTGTAAGTGAAGGTCTCTCCCTGTTCAAAAAGATCGTTATAGCTATTACTGTGCCAGAGTTTCCTGATTCAAAGTGAGAGTTGCAACTTTGTCAATGTAATATCTTTCTTTTTTCTCTTTGGAAAATCCACAGGTTAATGTGATGTGGTGGATTTATTGAAGCAGTGTTATGTGTTTCTGTGATAAGAATGGGGAAGCCTGTGTTCTTAAGGAAAAGTTCAATAACTTTCAAATTTATTAGCCAATTTCAATAAAATACAGCAGAGGTCTAAAAGACAATTCCTACAAGTTTGTTAAAATCAGATACTAGGAAAACAAGGGATACCTACAGAGAGCAGGGTACAGAAAAATCAGTTCTTAGTGATTCTTACCTGGTTTGCTCAGTGGGAATGGCCAATGAACCAGTCAAAATGCAAAATCTCAAGATAAGCCACAGCAAACCAGATTTGTTTCTCAGCTAAGATCATGGGAAAGAGCTGAAGACAGGATGTGGGCTATTGTCAGGGGTCATTTTGTGACAGAGATATGAGGAGATTGCAGTGTGCAGAGGAACACACAGGTGAGTGGATATAAAACACAAATTTAGGAAAAGACTCTGCAGAGGGATCTGGACAGGCTGGATAGATTGGCTGAGGCCAATTGTTTGAGGTTCAACAAGGCTAAGAGCTGTGTGGTCCACAGCTCCACCAAACATCACAAGCTTGGGGCAGAGTGGCTGGAAAGCTGCCCAGTGGAAAATGACCTGGGAGTGCTGGTTGACAGCTGGCTGAATATGAGCCAGCAGTCTGCCCAGGTGTCCAAGAAGGTCAACAGCATCCTGGCTTGTATCAGAAATAGTGTGGCCAGCAGGACTAGGGAAGTAATTGTCCCCTTGTACTCAACACTGGTGAGGCCACATCTCAAATACTGGGTTCAGTTTGGGGGCCCTCACTTCAAGAAAGACATTGAGACACTGGAGCATGTCCAAAGAAGGGCAACAAAGCTGATGAGGTGTCTGGAGCACAAGTGGTACGAGCTGGAGCTGAGGCACCCTGGGTTGTTTAGTCTGGAGAAGAGGAGGCTAAGGGGTGACCTTCTCACTCTGTATAACTACTTGAAAGGAGGTTGTAGTGGGATGGTAATTGGTCTCTTCTCCCAGGTAAACGACAACAGGATGTGAGGAAACAGACTCAAGTTGCATCAGGGGAGTTTTACACTGGCTATTAGGAAGAATTTCTTCACTGAGATGGTTATCAGGCATTGGAACAGGCTGCCCAGGGAAGTGGTAGAATCAGAATCTCTGTCCCTGGAAGTACTCAAAACATGTGTATGTGATGCTTGGGGTTGTGATTTAGTGGTGGGCTTGGCTGTGTTAGGCTAATGGGTGGATTCAATAACCTTAGAGGCCTTTTCCACCCTTAATTATTCTACAAAAAAGCAACTTCCTTGTGACCAAGGTGATCAGTTATATTTTTGGTTTATTGTTTTTCTTGTTTATCATTTTCACTTTGACCCACAAGGTTTAGCTCTTATGGATCAATATGAATCGCACTGCCTTTTATTTCCAGATTGTTTCTCAGTAATCAATTATATGCAGTATGAAAATATAAAAATAAAACATAGAAAAGAGCAGGAGCAGAAAAATTTGAGGCAGTGCATATAAAATTCTTGTGATGTGTTTTTATGACAATTGTTCACATTTCTAGATGTTTTCTGACGTTCAGTGATTTACAATGGGGCAAGCTTTTAATTTTGATTTCTATCCCTAATATTTCCTTTGTAAACTTCCTTAGTTTGCAGCTTCTGTGCATGGTGGTATTAAATTTCAGAAACAATACTGTAAGGTGATGTGATCACCATCTTCAGGACTGAAATGTGAATGAAATGTTGTGACATTTTCAAATCTGCTAGAGATGTGCTGAAAATGAAAGGAATAGATACCAAGGTTTGTTTTTTTTCCTAATGCATTTTAAAGAGCTATAATTTCAGATTTTTACTGTATATCTAGAAGAAAGGAGAAATCTGGTTTCAGATTTCAGCACCACCCAAAACAAGAGCAGGATAATTGTTATTATATGTTAGCTAATGTTCAATCCATCCAAACAAAATAATAATGAACAACCACCTCTGAAGTGGTCTGTGTTCTTCAACTGCTTCCTTTAGCAACCATTTGGTTTATTTGCTTCACCCAGTGGTCTTCTATTTTTCTATCTGTGTGCCTGTTTATTTATCTGGTTCATATCTTCCTTTGGTTTCCTTATACCTCTCTCTATCTTTCCCTCTTTAGGGTGCTTCCATCCGATGAAAATTATAGTCAGCTGAAACTTTGAATCCTTGGTACAACAAATCCAGTTTAAAAAGAATAATGAAAGCTCACTCAAGAAAAGAAAAGAAATAGGTTGGAAACTGTTGTTTTGCTGACTTCAATATGTTTTGTTATGGCATGCTTAATTCTGCAAAACTTTTGTTAAGATTTCTGAAGCAGAGGATGGAATTTATCAAAAAAAAAAAGTGAGTGCATACCTTATGGGAATTGTCCACTCATCTGTGTTGAGCAGGGTTGTAGTTCTATATAGAGCTGCAAATAATCTTGCAGCTGAGCTGTTAGCATTTGTGGAGGTTTCTTTCTGGATCTTTGTTCTGTTAAAAAAAAAAAAGTATACTCAGCTTGTTCAAAATCTATTGAAAATAAGCATCAAGGCATTAAATATTCCTCATGAGATGGAACAGGTTTCCAAGTAAACCTAACTGGAACTAGGTAGTGCCTTAGCACAAAAGGAAAATCTCTTTTTTACCCACAAACTATCTTGCTGTTAGTACAGCGAGAAGATAATCACAGATTTCCACCCAAGAAATCAATAAAAAGCTTTTTAATCACCTATTGTGTGCTAAGAGATAAATAGCCTCAGCAGCCTGTACCACCCATTAACATGTATGTTTAAGAGGAATACACACGTTCTGAGTATTTCCCTGGGAATTGCTATGTTTAGATTCCTTCTGAAAGGCTTGTAATAAATCCTTCTAATTGGTAGTCTGCAAGCATTTGATTTCTGCATACTCAGCCCAACCCTGCCCACAGAAGGTGAATGCAAAACTATGTGCTAATGAATTGAACACGTTCAGCTCTTGTAGAAATTTGCATGGTGGTAAAGTCAGAATAAGTGATAAATTCCAAATGAGATTCAATGAGACTGAATCAGCCTTTCTGAGACTTATTATCTATCTTTCTCTCCTTGGAAAGTATCCTAGAGCAAATGTTTTATTCTTTTTTCAATACATTTGTTTGGATGCAGTGTAGGAATCAGCAGGCTGGATCAGACTGGCCAAAATCTTGACTTCAGCAATGACCAGCAACATATGCTTCAGAATAAGGTGAAAGAGGTCTGTAGGAGGCTGCCACAGGAGTTTTTCTCCCCATCTTATCATGGGGATTGGCTCAAGGTACACATCACTGACCTAGATCTTATTACCCCTAATTGCATCTTCTGGTGTGTTCTTCACATATAGGTGTTTTCCACATGCATAGGAATCATGCAAATATGTAAATGTAGACATTTAGATATTTGCATCTACGTTTGTTGTGTAGGCTCTATTTCTGGCTGATGGAAGAAGAGTGCTTGTAGGATGCACTTTATCTTAGAATCATAGAATTATCAGGGTTGGAAGGGACTTTACAGATAGAATCATAGAATCATAGAACAGTTACAGCTGGAAGAGACCTTGGAGATCATCGAGTCCAGCCTTTGTCCTACCCCTATCAACTTATTAAATGATGCCCCCCAATGCAACATCCACCCGTCTCTTAAACACCTCCAGGGATGGTGACTCAACCACCTCCCTGGGCAGCCTGTTCCAATGGCTGACAACCCTTTCAGGAAAGAAATTCCTCCTTATGTCTAGCCTGACCCTCCCCTGGTGCAATTTCCATCCATTTCCCCTTGTCCTATCACTCTCCACTAGGGTGAACAGACCAGTCCCTGCCTCTCTACAACCTCCCTTCAGGTAATTTAATAGAGAGCGATGAGGTCTCTTCTCAACCTTCTCTTTTCCAGGCTAAACAGGCCCAGATCCTTCAATCTTTCCTCATCAGGCTTATGTTCTAAGCCCTTTATCAGCTTGGTAGCCCGCCTCTGTACCCTCTCCAGCACCTCAATGTCCCTCTTGTAGTGAGGGGCCCAAAACTGGATGCAGTACTCGAGGTGAGGCCTCACCAAAGCTGAGTAAAGGGGCATGACCATCTACCTGCTCCTGCTGACAACACTGTTCCTGATACAGGCCAGGATGCCATTGGCCTTCTTGGCCACCTGGGCACACTGCTGGCTCATGTTCACCGGCTGTCAATCAGCACCCCTAGGTCCCTCTCTGCCTGGCAGCTCTCCAGTCACTCCTCCCCAAGCCTATAGTGCTGCTAGGGGTTGTCATGACCAAGGTGCAGCACCCGGCATTTGGTCTTATTGAACTTCATGGCATTGGCCTTGGCCCAGTGATCCAGCCTGTCTAAATCTCTCTGCAGAGCCTCCCTTCCCTCAAGCAGATTGACACTGCCACCCAGCTTGGTGTCGTCTGCAAACTTACTAAGGATGCACTCAATCCCNAAGGCGTTAAGCACCTCAGCCTTATCCTCGTCTTTTGTTACTGTATTTCCTTCTGGGTCTAGCAGGGGATGTAGGCTCTCTCTGTTCTTTCTTTTGTTATTAATGTATTTATAAAAGTTTTTCTTGCGATCTTTAACTTTTGAAGCCAGATTAATTTCTAGCTGGCCTTGGACCTTCTAGTCATCTCTCTACCTAACCTAACAATATCCTTATACTCACTAGGAGTGGTCTGCCCCCTTTTCCAGAGGCCATAAACTCTCTTTTTTCCCCCTTAACTTCAGCAATATGTCCCTATTCAGCCAGGCTGTTCTTCTGTGCCGCCGGCTTGTCTTAAGGCATGTAGGGAAGGCCTGCTCCTGTGCCTTCAAGATTTTCTCCCTAAGTAATGTCCAGCCTTCCTGGACTCCTATGCCCTTCAAAACTGATTCCCAAGGGATTCTATTCAGTAATCTTCCAAACACATTGAGGTCTGCCGTTTGGAAGTCCCAAATGGCAGTTTTACTCTTAGTAGCGTTTCCAATAATAGAGAACTTGATAATTTCATGATCGCTGTTGCCTAGACAGCCTCTAACTGCCACATCATCTACAAGACCTTCTCTGTTCACAAACAGTAGGTCCAGCAAGGCACCCTCCCTGGTTGGTTCATTTACCAGCTGTGTGATCATCTATCTCAAACGCCCCTGCTATGGGCAGGGACACCTCCCACTAGAGCAGCCTGCTCATAGCCCCAGCCAGCCTGGCCTGCAAAACTGCCAAGGATGGGGCTGCCATCACCTCTCTGGGCAATCTGTGCCAGTATCTCACCACCATCATGGGGAAGAACTTCCTCCTAACATCCAACCTAAATCTCCCCTCCTCAGTCTTGTATCCATTCCTCCTAGTCCTATTGCTGCCTGACATCTTAAAGAGTCCCTCCCCAGCCCTCTTGTAGCCCCCTGCAGATATTGGAAGGCCACAAGAATGTCTCCTGGGACCCTTCTCTTCTCCAGACTGAATAATCCCAACTCTCTCAGCCTGTCCTCACAGGAGAGGTGCTCCAGCCCTCTGATCATCCTTGTGGCCCTTCTCTGGACACCTTCCAGCACATCCATATCTTTCTTGTCCTGGGGGCTCCAGAACAGGACACAGTACTCCAGGTGAGGTCTCACCTGAGTGGAGCAGAGGGGAAGAATCACCTTCCTCGACCTGCTGGCCATGCTTCTCTTGATCCAGCCCAGGACACATTGGCTTTCTGGGCTGTAAGTGCACACTGATGGCTCATGTTGAGCTTCTCATCCACCAGCACCCCCAAGTCCTTTTCCTCAGGGCTGCTCTCAAACCAGTCAGTGCCCAGCCTGTATCGGTGCTTGGGATTGCCCTGACCCAGATGCATAACCTTGCACTTGGTCTTGTTGAACTTCCTGAGGTCTTGCTTCAGGGTAGACAACCAAACGGGTCTGATATCTAGGAGAGAGGTTCAGTGAATTGTATCTTAAATATTTCCACTTTTTTCTACTGATTGCAAAAGGAACCTGGAAAACTAGTGCAGAGATAGACAACTACACTTATGTAAGATGTTGTCTTGTCAGCTTGAAGTAGTTTGTGGGAAATATCAGAGGTGGGGACATAGTTGTGTTTCTTTCAACCCTAAAACATACTTTATCATCTCCAGGTCTTGTAAAATGCTGTTAGATCAAAAGTCCAAGAGTCACTAAAAGAACACGGAAGGTCAACAGGGTTCAGGGCAATGGCATGAGAGCAATGAGTATTGATGTGTGAAAAAAGGCCAAGCTGTTGATAAGCATAGAAGTGCAGCTGTTCTATTAATTGGTTCAGTATATGTGTGTGTGATATGCCAAACTTAGATAAAAGAAAATGAGATATGACAGGCAGAAATAAACCATGAAAGATCATGAAATTATGTTGTGGAAGACTTATACCTACCGGTGAGGAAGAGGGATATCTGAAGACAATGGGAAAAGCAACTGTTACGTAGTGCCAAGGAGCAATGCTCAAACATATCAAATAGACAGGTTTGTATAGAAAGACAAGACTAGTTTCTGATAAGGAGAGAAATGTCTGTCTTCTTTATGCAATATCAGCCTTTTATCAAGCCTTTCATCCCCTTCTTTGGAGAGATAGTCTTCATCTGCAAGTTACTAGACTGCAGCTGACTTCTAGGACTGGAAGAGTCACAATTTCTGTCAGAGCTGAAGAATCCTCCCTTTTCCCTTCAGTCTCAAATATTTATATACAGAGAGAAGGTATTTAAGTGGTTGTTTCAATGCTTTTCTGTTTTTACTTACCAGCTTTATTTAAAACCAATGTTCTTAAAACTTGGATAAAGACTCTGCTCTGTCCAGGGTGATACTTAAAAATTTAAAATAGAGTTAGGGATCTTTTGCTGTCAACATGCAGTTATTGAAAGAGAAAAAGATTCTTCAGGCTTTGTATAGGGAGAAACTTGCTGGAAACTTGTTTGCACAGAATCCCACTAACTTTAGGAAGTAGCATTTTGGTATCATTTTTTAATGGGGTATGTTCACATAAGAAAATAATTTATCTTTTCAGTCCCTCTCTCTCTCTCTCATGTATTTTCCATTTTGGTTTAGTTTTCCATTCATCATGTGGCACTGATGCATATTATATTAGGGTATTAGATCAAACTGTCAAAAAGCTGACAGGTTTGGGTTTTTTCCTCTTAGCATATGCATTTTTTGAAAAATAATTAATTCAACCAACTGGAAGTAAGTAATTAGTGGCTTTTTCTCTTGTGCTTGGTGCAGGTTTTGATGTGAAGTATTTTTAGAAGGTTGCAGTTTTCACATGCAAAAAGCCCTTATTTTTTGATACCTTGGTTACACTAGAATAGTGTGTGAACTTGGGAAATTCATTAATGCATGCAATGCTGAACATTATTTTCAAATGGGAAATGCCTGAGTGCCTAATGACCTTAGGGAACAGCCTTGTGCAGTACCAGTTTTTCCTCTCATCAATGTGATCAGCAGACTTTAATTGTGGTTATTAATGAAGGAAAGTATCATCTACCAATCAAATCCTCCAAAGCAGACTCTTCTTTTACCAAGCCAATAACAGATTACCAAGTCTGTGGGGTATTATATTAAGATAACCTTCAGTAAATGTTAAAAAAGTAATGTTAAATCTATCAGTTAATCTTGGATGAAACATTAATTATAGAAAAAATAGAAATGTTTGGGAAAGGAAAAAGAAGCAACATCAGCCAGGAAAATGTATTTGTTCAGACTTAGCTGCAGTATTTGCTCCTTATAATTGTGTTGTCTTTCAACATTAAAATCCAGGATTATTTCAAGTTGAAGCATGCACGCACTAAGAAAAAAATAATAACTCTTTATTCAGTTACATTGACTTAACATTAGGATTTGTTTTGTTTTTTTTTTACTGCAGATGCAGCCTAAGCTGACCTGCAAAAAGCTGCAGAGAGACAGCAACTCAGTGAAATGTTCAAACTGAACAGTGGTATTTCAAGTAAAAGGGGCAATACTTTTTTTTTATGTTACACTACTGTTGTGGTGAGAAAGAATGCTTTGGCTGATGCTCTCAAAACAATAGTAATAGAGAAAAAGTTAAAAAGGTTAATTGTCTTTAGACTGTGACTTAAAAGAATGGTCTAGCTCTTCATTGTGGGGATGAGGCATGGCTAGGTGGTGATGTTTAACTAATAAGTGATTGCAAATCTGGGAAAAAATGTTCTGTTTCATATCCAAACTTTGCAAACGTGTTGTGATCTATTATTGATCCAACTGAAGAACCTGGAAGGCAACAGAACAATCTGTGCCCTACATCTACATTGAGGAGAGCCCAGATTATGACCCCAGACCACAAGGAAACCAGGTAAGCACAAAGGAAAAATCATTGGAGTCTCTTCTAAGGTTGGGGTTTGTTTTTTTAAACAAACACACAGATTACTGTAAAACTAAGATGGCCTACAAAACATGAGTAGCTGTTTACCAACTCATTACTACTGCCGTGTAATAGAATAAAAGGAGAGAGTCAGATTGTGACTTATAAGCAGTGAGATAATAAAATCAAAGGGAGAATGTAGTCTGAAAGGTCTGGAGAACTGCGCAGGAAGGTGATGCTTACAGGACAATGAAGAAATATAGTAAATACAGATAACGTGACATGAGCTGAACCCACAACGATTTTAAAGATGGACTTGAAAGTGTGAAAATCTATGTATAAAGCCATTTGCCTATTGAAACGAGGGCTAGAGGAACATCAGAGAATGATGGCTGGCAGGAGAATGATTAACACTGTAGAAAGGCATGTTTAAATGTGTTTAGCAAAGAAGCTGAGGTTTGGATATAGGCTGATGGAGCATTGACCACCTGCTGTTATCTGCTGCCCTGGGGAGAGGAAGCTGTGCATAAATGCACCATCCCATACTGTCGAGTGAAGATTGTTTGTTTGTTTATTTGCTTTTTTCTGGGAGGCAAATAAAAGGGAAATGTTTGAAACAGCTTCTTTAGCCAGCAAGTGACTTTCCAGCCTAAATTACTGAGACTGAGTCAAGTCACAGTAATGGCCTGGAAGACCAGGAATTATGGGACAAGAAGGAGAGCAGGATAGCCAATACAGAGTATTGTTATTGTTCAAGGAACACAATAAATCAACAGAGGTTACAGATTCTCCTTTTTCCCATGAAACCTTTCCAGAAAGTAGGTCTTCTGTTCTGATCTACGACTTTATTACAGAGCCTTTAACTTACTTCTGTCTATTCTGAGATCTGCTCCTTATACGGTGGCTACAGGAAAGCAATGCAGAAACAAATACTTGTATGACTTATTTCTATTTACTACCCCCAAAACAAACACATTCTTACCAGGAAGGGAAACCAAAAGAGCTTGAATTAATTGGTTAATGCAAATACATCAGAAAATAATGCTCTGGTCATATCAGTGATGTGTCTAACCCTGCTTTATGACTCAGCTGCAATGTCTTTGGTTATGTTTCAGTATTTGTTTCTTGTAGCAATGAAAAATAGGTCTTCAATTCTCTGCCATCTTATGCTCTTGCTATGTGAATCAACCAGGGACTCCCAATGTGACTCACTCAATGTGAATGTGGGAATCTCACATATCTTCTATGTTCTGCTTCCAACTGGGTCATTGCTGTATTTGTACTGTAAACCAGAGAAATTAATTTGAGAATGGTGGAGTTACTGGAATGGTGAAGATCTGTTACTGGGTTGGGGAACTTTTATGAGCCGGCATCAAAGAAGCACTGCTCTGTGGGCAAGGTAAACCTGGCAAAGCGCTTTTAAGATCTGTCTGTGCAGGACAGGGGTTGGCCTTGGCCTGTGTGTGCCCTGTGTCACATCCCCCTGTCCCCCGGGTGCAGCTTCCAGACAGAGTGGTCCAGGGTAACTCATGGGGCAAAGCGGGGGTGAAGAGGGGACGGACCTGAACCCATTGCTCTAGTGAGGTCAGCTGGTTGGATCAGTGCTGCAGTTGATATGACCTCTCACATATTAACCAGGCTTAGGGAGCGTGAGTGACCCAGAGCATGGGCGAACAGGTACGTGGCAGTTTGTGAGGCAGTTCACGAAGGGAGGAAGTGCAGGGGCACTATGTAAGCAGTCTTCGTCTGCCCACGAATCAGACCCAGAAATGGTCTCCAAAAGAACGAAAGCCATTGCTGATGCTACTAGGAGCCTGATGGTTCAGACTGAACCTCCTGCAACAACATCAGCCAATTCCCTCAGGATCCAAGGATGTATGCTATCAGGGCCCATAGACTTATTCTGGTCAAGTTTCAGTAGGTGGTGCCGAACCTGTTCTTCACACAGAGTGGGAGGTCCTTCACTCCCCCAACACTTATCTGAGGCTACCA
>VWZO01014016.1:0-12432 GCA_013396975.1 Bucco capensis
AATACAGTCAGATTGTCAGTCCACTTTTTTTTGGTGACACGAAAGGAGCAAAAGTTTGAGTGGGGGCACGAACAGCAACAGGCCTTTGAACAAATAAAGCAGGAAATTGCTCATGCAGTGGCCCTTGGTCCAGTCAGAACAGGGCCAGATGTTAAAAATGTGCTATATACTTCTGCAGGAGAGAAAGGACCTTCTTGGAGTCTCTGGCAGAAAGGAGCTAAGGAAACCAGAGGCAGCCCTCTCGGATTTTGGAGTAGAGTCTATAGAGGATCAGAGGCCAATTACACTCCAACCGAAAAGGAGATCCTAGCAGCCTATGAAGGCATTCAGTCAGCATCAGAGGTGATTGGCACAGACACACAGCTTCTCCTTGCACCCCGATTGCCAGTCTTGGGGTGGATGTTCAAAGGCAAAGTCCCAGTCACGCATCATGCTACGGACGCGACTTGGAGCAAGTGGATGGCCCTGATCACTCAACGTGCCCGCATCAGTAACCAGAACCGTCCTGGCATTTTGGAGGTAATCACCAACTGGCCTGAAGGTGAAAACTTTGATCTAGCTGACCAAGAGGAAGAGCCGGTGACACGTGCTGAGGAGGCTCCACCCTACAACCAGTTGCCAGAGGATGAGAGACAGTATGCTCTTTTCACAGATGGCTCCTGTCGCCTTGTTGGAGCTAAACGCAAATGGAAGGCAGCTGTATGGAGTCCAACTCGACATGATGCAGAAGTCACCGAAGGAGAAGGAGGATCTAGTCAGATGGCAGAGCTCAAAGCAGTTCAGCTAGCTTTAGACATAGCTGAGAGGGAAAAGTGGCCAAAGCTTTATCTTTACACAGACTCATGGATGATAGCCAATGCTTTGTGGGGTTGGTTAGAAAAGTGGAAGAAAGCCAATTGGTACAGGAAAGGGAAACCCATTTGGGCCTATGAGATCTGGCAAGATATTGCCAACCGAATTGAGAAATTAGCTGTGAAGGTGCGTCATGTAGATGCACATGTGCCCAAGAGCAGAGCCAGTGAAGAACAGCAAAACAATGCACAGGCTGACAAGGCTGCTCAGATTGAGGTATCAGAAGTGGAACTAGATTGGCAGCATAAGGGAGAATTGTTTTTAGCTCGTTGGGCACATCATGCTTCAGGTCACCAAGGTAGAGATGCAACATACCATTGGGCCCGTGACCGAGGGGTGGACCTAACACTGGACGCTATTTCAGAGGGGATCTTTATAGAAGTTTTCCAGTACCTAAAGGGAGATTTTAAGACAGAAGGGGAGAAACTTTTTAGGTGGTCTGATTGTAAAAGGACAAGGGGGTATGTCTATTTGATGAAAGAGGGGAGGTTTAGAATGGAGATTAGAAGGAAGTTCTTTACCCAGAGGGTGGTTGGGCACTAGCACAGGCTGCCCAGAGAGGTTGTGGATGCCCCATCCCTGACAGTGTTCAAGGCCAGGCTGGGTGTGGCCTTGGGCAACCTGGTCTAGTGTGGGGCATCCCTGCCCATGGCGGGGAGGTTGGAACTAGATGATCTTTAAGGTCCCTTCCAATCTGGCCATTCTATGGATCTATGAATCTATGAAGTCAGGTGGTGGCAATGCTCTATGGTCTAGCTAGCTGCAAGTAGATAGTCTTTCCTTGTTTTGGGGAATATTACCTGAGACAAAGTACCTAATGGTATCTCTCCTTCCCCATTACTTTCTTCCACCCATGTATAGCTACAGCCTTTCTCATGCCTTTGTCATTACCTGGACAAGCTGGGGAGGTGGGCCCAGATGAACCTCATGAGGTTCTACAAGACCAAGTGCAGGGTCCTACACCTGGGTCGGAACAATCCCCACTATCAATCCAGGCTGGGGGATGAGATGATAGAGAGCAGCCCTGTAGAAAAGGACTTGGGGTGCTGATGGATGAGAAACTAACCATGAGCAAACAGTGCACGCTGGCAGCTCAGAAGGCCAATGGCATCCTGGGCTGCAGCAAGAGAAGATTGAGAGAGGTGATTCTGTCACTTTACTCTGCTCTGGTGAGACCTCCTCTGGAATACTGCGTCCATTTCTGGAGCCCTCAACACAGAAAGGACATGGAGCTGATGGAGCAGGTCCAGAGGAGGCCACGAGAATGCTCAGGGAGCTGGAACACCTCTGCTATGAAGAGAGGCTGAGGGAGCTGGGATTCTTCAGCCTGGAGAAGAGAAAGTTTTGGGCAGACCTACCAGTGACTTTCCAGTACCTAAAGGGAGCTTACAAGAAGGCTGGAGAGGGCCTGTTTACAAAGGCCTGGAGAGAAAGGACAAGGGGCAATGGTTTTAAATTGGAGAAGAGTAGATTTACACAGGATGTTAGGAAAAAGTTCCTCCCCACGAGGGTGCTGGAACACTGTACCAGGTTGCCCAGGGAGGTGGTTGAGCTCCCATCCCTGGAGGCATTCTAGGTGAGGCTTGCCAGGGCTCTGGGCAGGCTGATCTAGTTGGGGATGTCCCTGCCCACTGCAGGGGGATTGGACTAGATGACCTCCAGAGGTCCCTTCCAACCCAAATGATTCTAGGATTCTATAGTGGCATTTCCTCCTTCATTTTGAGAGAATAGGGTTATGTGATAGCAGAAGTCCCAAAAGGGCAGTGGCTGAGATAACTCTGAGCCAGCTGAGGAGGTTTAGGGCTGAGCTTCCAGAGCTTATGAGCACAGTGCAGACGGAAGGTGGCATCTTTTCCTCCATCAGTACTTTTACTGTTTCACTTGTATCTCTGCTTTAGGCTGATAGGTAAAATTTCCTTTAAAAACAAGAAGATATCCCAGTGGCAGCGTTCTCAGGATGAAGGGGCTGGTGGCAAAAAGTGTTTGAGTACAGGCTTTTGCTTACTATCCCAGAATGTAGTAGTGCTCTTTTTGCAGGCTTCATATATAACAAATTTACCCAGACTTTTAAACAGGTAAACAAACAAACAAAACCAGTAATAATGGATGTGAGTCTCTCATCTTCTGGTGCAATAATTAGGTTACCATTCAAGATGATATCGCCAGTCTGAGAGCTGCCTCTATTTACAACAGCTCTGACGCAGGGAAGGGAAACTCCTTTCAGAAGCATTGGGACATGCCCAGCAGTGACTATGTGTAATGTTTCCTGCTATCAGGGGATCTCTCACTAACTATGATGGGAAAACAAGATATGTCACCCTAGAAAAACCATCCCTGCTCAGTGTACTGTAGCTGCAGCCCACGAGGTGGCAGAAGGAAGCAGGCGTCATTGCAGGCTCAGCCTGCTCAGGCTATGCTTCTATTTATCGCTGGCATTTTGAATTTTGAAAAGGAAGACAAAAGAATAAGTGAAGAATCACAGAATCATCAAGGTTGGGAGAGTCCTCTAAGATCATCAAGTCCAACCATACCTATCATTACCATACCACTAAACCTTGTCCCTAAGTGGAGCATCTAAATCTTTCTTAAACACGTCTAGGGACAGTGACTCCACCACCTCCCTGGGCAGCCTGGGCCAAGACTTAACAACTCTTTCAGTAAAGAAATTTCTCCTTATATCCAATCTAAACCTCCCCTGGTGCAACTTGAGGCCATTTCCTCTCATCTTCTCACTGTTAACCCTGGAGAAGAGACCTACCCCCATATCACTACATTTTGGGTAGTTGTAGAGATCGATACGGTCTCCCTTGAGCCTCCTCTCCCTCCAGACTAAACAACCCCAGTTCCCTCAGACACTCCTCATAATACTCATTCTCTGGACCCCTCCCTAGCCTTGTTGCCCTTCTCTGGACACACTCTGATGCCTCTGTGTCCTTCTTGTACTGAGGGGCCCAAAACTGAACACAATACTCTAGGTGTGGCCTCCCCAGTGCTTAGTACAGGGGGACAATCACTTTTCTGGTCCTAGTGGTCACACTATTTTTGCTACAGGCCAAGATGCTGTTAGCTTTCTTGGCCACCTGGGCACACTGCTAGCTCATGTTTAGTTGACTATCAACCGGCACCCCTAGGTCCTTCTCTGCCAGGCAGCAATCCAACCACTCTGCCCCAAGCCTACAGCATTGCATGGGGTTATTGTGACCAAAGTGTAGAACCTGACACTTGGCCTTGTTGAAGCTCCTCCAAATCAGCCTATCCAGTTCTCTCTGCAGAGCCTCCCCACCCTCAAGCAGATCGACTCTCCCTCCTATCTTGGTGTTGTCCGCAAACTTACTGAGGGCGCATTTGATCCCCTCATCCAGATCATGGATAAAGACATTGAACAGAGCTGAGCCCCAATACTGAGCCCTGGGGAACACCACTGGTGACCTGCTGCCAACTAGGATGAACTCTATTGACCACTACTCTCTGGGCTCTGCCCTCCAGCCAGTTCCTTACCCAGCAAAGAGTAAACCTGTCTAAACCATGTGCTGCCAGCTTCTCCAGGAGAATGTGGTGGGAGATAGTGTCAAAGGCCTTATTAAAATCCAAGTAAATGACATCTACTGCTTGCCCCTTGTCCACTAGTCGTGTTACGTCATCATAAAAGATCAGGTTAGCGAAGCAGGACCTGCCTCTCATGAGAACCCATGCTGACTGGGCCTGATCCCTTGGTTGTCCTGGACTTGCCATGTGATTGCCCTCAAAATGATCTGTTCCATAACCTTCCTGGTACTGAGGTCAGGCTGACAGGCCTGGAGTTTCCCGGATCCTCCTTCCAGCCCTTCTTGTAGATGGGTGTCACATTGGCAAGTCTCCAGTCATCTGGAACCTCTCTGGTTAACCAGGACTGCTGATAAATGACACAGAGTGGCTTGGGGAGCACCTGTGCCAGCTTCCTCAGTGTCCTCAGATGGATCCCATCTGGCCCCACGGGCTTGTTACTGTCTAATTGGAGCAGCAGGTCTCTGACCTCTTTCTCCTGGATTAAGGGGGCTTCACACTGCTTCCCAACCCTGTCTTTTAGCTCAAGGGGCTGAGTACACTGGGGGTAACTAATCGGGCTATTAAAGACTGAGGCAAAGAAAGGATTGAGTACCTCAGCCTTTTCCCCATCCTCAGTGGCCATGTTCCCCACCATATCCAATAAAGAATGAAGATTCTCCCCGGCCTTCCTTTTGCTGTTGATGTGCTTGTAAAAACTTTTTTTTCTTATCTTTTACTAGGGTGGCCAGATTGGTCTCAAGATGTGCTTTTGCTTTTCTATTATCCTCTCTACATGACCTAACTGTATCTTTGTATTCCTGCTGTGTCACCTCTCCCTTTTTCCAGTGGTGGCAAATTCTCTTTTTTTCCATAAGTCTCAGCCATAGCTCCCTGTTCAGCCAGGCAGGTCTTCTACCCAGCCTGCTCATCTTACAGCACATAGGGACAGCCTGCTGTTGTGCCTTTAGGATTTACTTCTTGAAGAATGTCCAGCTTTCCTGGACCTATTTGCCCCTCAGGATCATCTCCCAGGGGACTCTTTCCACCAGGGCCCTAAACAGTCCAAATCCTGCTCTTTGGAAATCCAAGGTAGCAGTTTTGCTGACCCCCATCCTTACATCATCAACAATTGAAAAATTCTGTCACCTCATGGTCATTATCACCAAGATGGCCTCCGACCACTACATCTCCCACCAGTCTCTCTCTCTTTGTAAACAGCAGGTCCAGCAGGGTACCTCGTCTGGTAGATGAAAGCTCACACTATTGCATTCGACCACAAAGCACAAAGTCCAAGGAAAGGCAGTTCTATTCGGTCTATCCCTCACTCCTGCACACGTTGCTGCTGAGCTGGGACCACATGTTGTATTTCCCAGATAAAATTGAGGGAGGTCAGCTTAGACTGTCTTTATAGTAGATTTTAATTAAGCTGCCAGTGCACTACATACCTTCCTTGCCACTGCTGGTCTGATGAAGTAGGGTTACTGGCCGTTATCTGAGGGGTTTTGCTGGCTGGCTGAGTTGCCTTTGTGCTGGGCTCCTAGGAAGCAGGACCCACAGCACTTGGCACTTGCTGCTCACTGGCTCACCCTGCAGTGGCATCTTTGCTCATGTAACCTGCAGAAAGCACTTGAAGGCACTTGAGGAAGCAGTCCTTTTAGCTACGAGGCTATTGTCTTATTTCTGCTCTATATTCCCTTTGTTAACTTAAAACTCCATACAGCCCCCCACCAGCAGGCTGACACCATGTCCTCAGGAACCTGCCATACTTCTCACAGATCCAGCACAAGCATGAAGCTCCCACCAGTGGGAAATGTTCTTGCTCTGGTGTTCTTTGTGTACTGAATTAGTTTGTTTAAAACCTTAAGCCCTTCCTAGTGGGGCCAGCCTGGTGCTTTTCTATCACTACAGAGCTTAGCACATTTATAGCATCACAGCATAATTAATATTGCCATCATTTGCTGATGATCTTCATTTGTTTCTCTCATGCTGCAGTTTTGGACTAGTAGAGATAACCTCAACAAAAAAGATGACTGTAAGGTCACTTGCAGCTGAGAGTCTCTCTGGATTTAGCCAATGCTTTTAGTTATAATAAAGAACCCTACATAAAAAAGTTAAAAAGAAGTTAAGTAGCACAGTTAAGAAATCTGTTTTCCCATGGATTTATAGTTGGATTCTCTGGTGTCCAGGAAGACACAAACTCCCACCAAAATTTGTGTAGGTGGTATGCAACGTCTCTTTTGTGTAGATTTTGTATTGTCTGAGAGCAAAACTCGCAGTGCAGTTTTCAGGGCCCAGAGAGGATGTTCTGTGCATGGGTGACTGCCTCTGCTGATTAACTGCTCCCTCAGATTTTGACTGAAATCAGCCAATGGTCCCACTATTGATAGTCGGACAGACCGAATGGTTAGATAAGCCTCCTTTCCATGGGAAAATGCTCCAGAGGAACACATGGTCAGGCTAACTGCACTCTGAGTAAGCCAAGGTAGCTCAACCAGTCGGGTCCTGTCAACAAATTACTAATAACAACTAATATAGGAGACATGCCTAAGTAGCTCTGATAATATTGTGTATGGAACAGTAAGGTTAAGATAAAGTCAATGGAAATAATTTAAAGCTGGGCGAGATCTGGGGCTGAAGCAGAGCCTTGGAGTGGTCAGGAGCCCTACTTTCAGCCAAGCTGTTCCACTTCTGTGACAGAAGTACTCCCTGCAGTCATAAATGCTCCTGCAGAGAAGAGGGACTGCTGGAGACCAATTGCAGGGTGCTACACTCCTCCTGAAGAGAAAGTTCTTAAAAATACTGTCATCATTTTAATTGCTGCCTCTGTCTGTTGGCAACAGAACAGAGCTACTTCAGAGCAGATGTTGTGCTAGAAATACACTGGAATCTACAGCTTGAGTAAATACCAAGGAGCAAGTTTGATCTACAAAACAACAGCTAACAGACTATTAAGAGAAGCAGGCAGGAAAATGCAGTGATCAGCTGTCGAGACCTGTGACATGTCCTGTGGATGAGGAGCTCAAGGCCGCATTCTCATTCCATGTCCAAGCTGCAAATGAACAACCGCACCTCTTTTAAATTCACATGTGGGCCCTCTGGAAAGAGTCAAGTACAGGCAATGACATTCAAACCAGCAGAGATGGCCTGAATTTCCCCCACTATTTCTATATCATACCTAAGACTTCGTTAAATAGAGAGCAGAACTAGAGAGGAGGCGAAGCACAGCTGTTGTCTGAGCATTTGGCACTAACCTAATGCTAATATAGCTGTATGTCAGTGCCAGTGAGCAATGCAGCCCATAGTATCACATAGAATTATCTCTTAGGATACCTTGTGAGCAAATCCAAGTTCAGTAGTTCTTAGTTCCACCTTTCCTAGATGATAAAGAATACTGTTATTCATAGCTGACATTATCTGTCATGATATCACTTCTGTCCTTAACCAGTGTCAGGCTGGCCAAGGCTCTGCTGTGATGTATGCTATTTGCTTTCTGTTAGCCCCATCCAAAGTCAATGCCTGAAGTGCAGCAGTGGAGATGTTACTGGAGAGCAGCTACCCCAAAGTGTCAGCGTTTAACTTCTCTAGGCCCTGCCATGTCTCCAGTAGAAACTTTCTTAGCAGGTAGGAACACATTTGCCAACACCAGGCTTGTCCAGCCTGGACTTGGTGCTTTCTTTGAAGAATGGATACTAGGTATTTTTTGAAGATTACTGATATTATGCTGGATATAATTCCTATGGTCTTTCTGTTGCAGCACAATGCAACAGCTGTTTCCCCTTTGGGGTCTAAGTAACACAATCTTGAAGCCTTTCCTAGAGGCCACCTGACACTTGGTCAGAAGAGCCATTACTAAACTGCACCAGGGCAAGTAAACTTAATGCTACAATCTACTGTCTTCCTCATCAGAAACAAGATAAGAGGTGCAGGCACTTTGGAGAAACCAGGCTTTCACCTGTGTGATCAAGTTGATTCATCATTTCTGCTTCAGTAAATCCTCCCTAAAACTCTCCAGGATTCGCTAAGCTTAGACGAGATATGACAGTCAAGTATGCCTGCTGGTTTAATGTTCTCACCATCAGGTATTCTCCTATTTCTTACCAAGAAAGTTGTTGGCTGAAGTCATCAGAGGTTTCCACAGTCATGGTGCCTTTGCTCAGGGCAGGATGCTGATGTGTCAGGATGTCAATGTGTGAGAGATTGCAGCCGTATCTAACGCCACCACTGAGAGATAAGAATGTAGACAACCCATCACAAGACAGCTCAGGGCAGGGGATCCAGCATCTGAAACTGGTGCATGAAAAACAGAGGTGAATAATGAGACTGCCAACTGTGCCCTTCACTAATTCTTCAGCACTGTCATATAATTCTACCCAATACTCCTGAACAAATTCACAAAGACTTGACTAAAGCCTTTTCTCTTGCCTGAGTTGTGGTTCCTTTCAGCTCCTGCTCTTTCCCAAGGCAAACACTTCTGCCTTCTTTGCAGGTGGGTGTGGTAAAAAGGCACCTTCAGTGCTGAACCAGCAAGGCCATGTGTTCTCTCTCTTATTACCCCTGCGTGCCCAAGCAGCTTGCCTCCTCAGCACCTCTCTGAGCAAGGAAAGCTGCAGGCTCTTGAGCTGCACAGAGCACAAAGGTCGTTTCCTGACCCAGGCTGAGGCCTAATTAGTGGAGTTAAGAGATTCAGTGCCTGTGAGGAGATATAGCGAGGCTCTATGCTAGCACAGGGCTGAGGAGTTGAAGTAATGAGGAAGAAGGGATTTGAGCTGCAGAGTAACTACATCAGCCCTTCCATCACTCTGTTTTACATGCACAGCTGCATCTGGATGCTACTGGAGGCTTCCAGGTCAACAATGGTGTCAGGCTTTGCTGTTTTTGTCATGGAAACTTTTCAGACAAAGATCTAGGGAAGATCTTCAGGACTTCCAGGTACCCGGTAAAGCAGTCAGCACAGTGGTTCCAACAGGATTGCTGGACACCAATGAGACCTGGACCTGGTCTCTCCGGGGAGCAGGCTGAGTCTGCAGTGTATGTCCACCTAAGTCCTGCATGTCCACAGCACAGTTAAGAGAGAAGTAAAGGTCTCCTATTTATACAGCTTAACAGAGACCTTGCGAACAGACCAGAAAAAGCCTGGGACAGCCAGTTTGGAGGAGGGTACACAGGGGATGTGGGTGTAGGAAGGCTCAGGTGCAGGGTCGTAAGGGTTTTGGGATGGAAATGGAATACAGCAGAGAGGTCTTGAAGCACTGCACCTAAGCATGGACAGGATCAGGCCTTTGTTTTCTAACCTGATCTTTTTTCCCACAGAAGCATTTTAAAAGACACTTCCACACTGGTATAGGCATGCAAGTCTCCACCACCAGGCATTTCTACTTCACTTCATTACATTTTTTTAGCCAAATTGCAAGAGCAAGATTTTTCAAATTAGCTTTACAGACTGGCAGTCAGATTAAAATGAGTCTTTTAAATGTGAGCTTTATATTTTCCTAGCTTAGTAAATACTAATGTGTAAAGTCTGCACCTCACGTTAGCTCATAACCAACTCTTGTTTCTTTTTAGGTCTGGAACTCTCCTTTAAGTCTTGCCTCATTAGAGATGTGCATTGAGTTTTTTCCCAGAAATGTAATTCATCATCCTTAGTTTTCTCCCACAGTTCCCACACAAAAGTCAGGCTAAAGGACACAGTAAAAAAGCAGCCCTCTGCCTGTGCTGCTCAGACACCAGCCATATAGCAGGAAAAGGGATTTTTGTTCCTTCACCCAATAGCAGTCTGTCTTAAGAGTAAACTTACAAGCATCTACTAAGATATGACTGTGGGGTTTTTATATCCATGGTAACTCAGCTGCAGTAATTCTGAAAAACAGCACATACATTCCACCTCACTGCCCTAAAAGTCTTTGGATACCTGCCTTTAATTTATGCAGTGACTTCAGAGTGAGTGTAATAGGACATCAGAAAAAGAAAAGCTGAAATCCAACAGATATTTCTCACTGATTTCTTCCTGAAGCAGCAAACTGCTGGGGCTGAGCCAGCACTGCAGACCTGGGAAAACCAGCAGTGTCTGTGTAGTATTTTTGATTGTCAGAGGCTGCTTTCCTTCTATGGGGAATGTCCTGCAGCTACAGAGCCCTTTCCTGTGTCCTTTCTGTGCTCATTCTGGGACTTGTCATTCTGGGATGCATCGATGGCCTTTGCTTCCTTGCCCAGAGAGATTTTACATGCTATTTTGACTGCAGAAAGAGCTTCCCACCCTGCCCTTACCAGCTCTAGAATGGCAATGAAATATGCATGTGGATGACTGAAAGACAGGCAGAAAGGCTGGCTGTGGAAATAACTGCCCCTTCTGCAAGGTACAATAAGCAGCTACCAAAATATTTGGTAGTATGAGGGTTGAGTCTTGCAGGTAGAAGCAAGCAGAACTGGCACATGCTTTGAGCCACCTCAACATAGAAGCATGTCTGGGATGTGCAGCCACTCAAAAGCAGAGACTGAGGGATGTATTGCCCTCCTTGAGGCTAAAGGCAAGTTGTCAACAATGCTGGTACATTTGTGGGAGGTTTTAACCACAACTGCTGCATGTATTTTAGTATACACATGACAGAGTGTGAGGATTTTTTTTTTTATTTCATACATATATTTAACTATATTGGTGGAGAGGAGGGAAATCATGGTATTCTGAATTAATTAAAAATGTATTGGTTTTCATGATAAGGCAGGGACTTGAAACAAGACTCAAAAGCATGAATGGAGGGCACACACAGAAAGGGAATAAACACATCAGATTAATTGATGTGCATTTAAAAACAGTAACTGTATAGTGCTGTGCAAAGCTAAAATCTATTTTAAACTGTTTATGTAGGTCGGGAGTGTATGTTCTCAGGGTCTCCAGTTTGTCTACATGGGTTGGTCAAAATGTTATGGCATGCTGAGAAAGGCATTTGAACCTTGTTTTTAGCAAAAGTCACATTCAACAAAATGGATTTAAAAGAGGAGAGACTATGAAATACTCAGAGGTCACAAAGAAATCTTTGCCCATGATCTCTAAAAGGTGCATATGCTTTGTCAACCTTCGAGGAACTGCACCTTTGAGCTTCTGTCTGCCACCTTCTCTGTCATTCTTCATGAGCCTTTTCCTCAAGCCCTCTCTTTTTTTTGTCTCTCAGAGGATGTGGCTAGCTCCATGTCACATCCTCCCTTGAGCATATTTTTGCCCTTGCAATGGAGAGAAATGTTCACTGAAGCAGTTCTGTCAGTGCTTGTCACAAAGGAAGGGAGGGAGGGAGGGACAGAGGGATGGAGAGACGGAGGGAGGGATGGAGGGAAAAAAGAAAGAAAGGACAATTAGTTGTAATCTCTGTGCCAGCAAAATCAAACCAACACAACGCCACAATCTATCATCAGCCCATCAGCTCTGGGACACACTTCCCTGGGTGTTTTACAATTTAAGGTTTGGTGGCTAAGTATTTCCATAGGGCTGCCTTGTTGCACAGAATCCTGATCCCATGGTAGGTGTGAGGTAGAAGTGACTGCAGTATCAACTTTTGGAAAAGATTAACAAACGCATGGGCACCTGTCAGGCTTCCAGCTCCTTGTGGGTGTGGGGACACAACTGGAGTTGTTAAGAATAAGTCCAGAGAAAGCATACCAGGGCCCATAGGATGGTGGACTAGCGAGGAACCTTCCTCTTCTATTTCAACTGGGACAAGGGATAAGTGTTTAAAAATCATAGAGACAGCTGAGATGGGCCTGGTAGGAAACAGGGCCCACACACACAAAAGATGTTGGGATCAGTGGCCAATCTGAAGTGCATCTATACCAATGCATGCAGTATGAGCACCAAACAAGGGGAGCTTGAAGCCATGATGCAGCAGGAAAACTATGACATTGTGGCCATCACAGAAACGTGGTGGGATGCCTCACATGACTGGAGTGCCACAATCAATGGCTACAAGCTCTTCCAGAGGGACAGGCAGGGAAGGAGAGGTGGTGGGGTGGCCCTGTATGTTAAGGAATGTTATGAAAGCTCTGAATTTGAGCACAGTGATGATGAGA
>VWZO01014017.1:426-15495 GCA_013396975.1 Bucco capensis
CAAGGAAGAAGTTTGCTTGCTGCCTTGACCATGTACTTTTTGGTTTACGTAGGGCAGATGTGTATCCAAATGAACTCGCTTCAGGGATGGTCCAAGTGTCTCCCGTTCCTGGGTAATTTGTGGCAGGTGATCCCATTCCTGTTTCAGTTTCAGGGAGGGCAGAGCCTGGCTGCACCAGTCCATTTCATCCTCAGCCTCTCTGATGCTCCTAAGTCTTGCCACTTCAGCTTGCAGTTTTTCAACCTTAACTTGCAGTTGTGTCGCTCGGTTGAACAAATCACCCACCTGCTCACGCTGTACACAGTCCCCTGCTACCAGGGAGAGGCTGAGACACTCCCTACAGCCTGCTACCTGGACCATCTCATCCCTCCTTGAGGATTCTGTCTGGGTTGCCACTTCCCGATGAACTAAAGCTTTTTTCCTAGTAATAACCATTGCTAGGTATCTTTGTGAACTGTGAGTCCCTTGCTCACAAAAATAAAGTGTTTTCATATACAATATGTAAGCAAAGTGTGAGAAAAAAAATACTTTTTTTTTTTCCCCTAAGTTCCAATATTCTTACATACCAGTCCTGTACTGATAACCATTCTTATACTGGGTTTTGCCATTGGTGATGAAGCTAGTAATATGTATAAAACAAGGAAACAAACACTCTGAAGAAACAGTTCTTGAAATATCAAGATATAAAAAAAAACTTCAAGTGTGCAGAAATTAGGTATTTGCATATTTTTTATTCAAACATGGCTAACTTTGCTTATATTGGAAAAGGAGGGCAGCCAGGTCCCAATCATGTTCTGTTCTTGTTATATTTGTTTTCAAAGCATAGAATTGTCTTTAAATACCTACAACTCTTAATAAAAATGTATAACTTGCCTATTTCCTGAAGAAGATGAACAGATGTTAGAAAGTAGTGAATACATCTAGTTAGCTTTTAGAAGAGAGAAATCCCTGAAAAATCTGAAAAAAGTCCATTGTCACTTAAGTGGACAAATTATTTTGTTGTTGCTGTTTTTTTAAACTTTTCCAACTTAACAAATCTTCTCATACAATTTAAATGCAATTACCAGTTTTAACAAGTTATTCCATATTTTATTTCACTTTTAAACTGTGAAACATGTAAAAACATTACTTGGATGTACATCAGTCTCTGTCACAGTTTGTAGCTGATGCTTACCACAATTAAGCCTAAGACTCATTAGCTCAAATGTCCTTCCCTTGACCCCAAAGTTGGCAAAAAGTTTTCAACATTCATGTATAATTGGTTTTGAGAATTTCTATTTCAGGGCAGAAACAGTTAACCTTCCAAAAAACTTCCATGTCTGTAGTTAACACGGATACTTACATTTGTTAGTGGAGCATGTGCAAACATCGAGAAGCCCTCAAAGATATATTCATGGTCATCATACTCAATAACAGTAGGTCTGTCTGTCTTAAAAAAGCAAATAAAACCATCACAGAGTAAGCAAGAAGCAGTATTACTATAATCACTGAAAACCAAATTAGAGTCCTAGTATAAAGTACTTACTAAGAAGTTTGTGGGAGGCGACACAGTTATTCGATAGTGGTATAGTCTTCCAGCATTGTTGGTCATGGGGCGACATGGTTTAATAGGCTAAAGAAAGAGATAAGCAGAATTATGTGTAAAGTCAAGGCAAATTTAGATTAAAAGAGAGAATAAAGCATTTCTAATAGCCATGAAATATGCATTACAAAAAATAAATAAAAGCAGGTAGCCATAATTAAGCATGCTGGGAAGAGGGAAAATGTGGCCTTATCTACATTTTCAGTTTCAGAAATATTTTTAAAGCTATTCAAAAGGAAAAAAAGGTGAAAAACACTGCTGTAGGTTTTTCATTTTCCATTTGACTCTCCATCTTTCATATGTACAACAGTTAGTTGTTTAAATACCAGAGCAATTTCTTCTTCTACATAAATGTGTCAGGTAAATAATTTTAAAAGCTTAAAAAAAGGAACCTAGAGCTCACATGAGAAGATCTCAAAGTATGTTATCAAGATAGACAGGGATCAGCTCATCTGCCTGGGCCAAATCTGGGGCCTGAAGAGATTAGTATTAGTCTATTGCTATGGAGGCAGCTTTGGTAGCCTTGCTGTGTCTGCCAGGTTGTGATGACTGCCTGTGAGGTTCAAAGTCAAGCAGTCCTCCACGCACTCTGATACAACACCAATAAGTCTGGGATTCATGTTTTCTTCCAGTTTGTTCCAAAGCAATCCAGTTTAAAGACCTAAAATTCCTCAACAGTGAGACTAAACCAGTTTCTTATATGCCCTACATCCAGTTTGCTGCAGTTTAAAAGCTTCCACCAGCCTGTTTAGAATACAGCTGCCTGCATGGGAAAAAATATATATGTATCACAGCAGCAAGTGAGGTACAACTCTAAACAGTGTTACAAAAATTGGCCTGATTGTGATGGTATAATAGCTACACCACTATGCAACTCTATGCACTTTGCAAATCCCATCCAAAAACATGGTAATTACTCTGCCTCTTCAGTCCCAAACTAAGCTTTTCACTGCTGCCACAAGACAGTTATAGAACAGTTCAACAGCTAGGAAGTCTTCTCTACAGGACATGGTAAAAACTAATATATACTAGGAGGTTTTCCAAAACCTCAAATTCCCATATCAAGATAGACAGGGATCAGCTCATCTGCCTGGGCCAAATCTGGGGCCTGAAGAGATTAGTATTAGTCTATTGCTGTGGAGGCAGCTTTGGTAGCCTTGCTCTGTCTGCCAGGTTGTNACTCTGCCTCTTCAGTCCCAAACTAAGCTTTTCACTGCTGCCACAAGACAGTTATAGAACAGTTCAACAGCTAGGAAGTCTTCTCTACAGGACATGGTAAAAACTAATATATACTAGGAGGTTTTCCAAAACCTCAAATTCCCAGATGGCCTTGCTCCAGGGGGCAGTTGCCTTCATGCATCAAGTTTTATGCATCAGTTTTCTCCTTTCAAATTTTCTCTCTTCTGCTCTGCAAGCAAAAATGCTGGAGAAAATGCGGGGAGGAACTGCTCTAAACTGGAGCGATTTATAGCAAGCTTCACACCAAAGCCATTTTTCTGAATAATTCACAGAAACATTTATAAATCCTTCACTGCAGAGAAATAAAAAATTAGTTTATATATACATATAAAGGCATATTGAAAAATAAAACTCTCTAAGAAAAATTACAAAGCTAAATCGTAAAACCTATACATTAATGCTCTCCAATTCTTTCAAAAGACCAAAGTTTTTTAGTATTAAAAAGCATGAGGTCATCCACTGTTTTTATTTCCAGAAACAATACTGATCATGAAGCATGCCCTGTGCAAGTAAGTACTTCTAAGGAAAACAAATAAATACTATTTCAACATCCTTTTTCAAAAGAAAGGCACTACCATTCCAAAATGAGTTTCAGAAAGCCAATGGTGTCATTTTTTTCTATTCATCATATTCATAAAGACAGTTTGCAGTACAGACATGCTCTAGTGCTAAGGCAAGAATACCGCCTGACAAGCTTTCTGCTTTTGTCAGCAGTGGAATTACTATTTTCTTTACTTTTGCGTTTACTTTTAAAGCAATTCCTTCACAAAGAGGGGCCTCATAACACACTCATTCACTTGAAGATGGTAGATCATTCACCACAAATTCTTTTTATTAATGTAATTGTGTTTCAGAAATTAAAAAAAAAAACAACAAATCCAACCAACAAGCCAAAGATACAAGAACTAAACAAATGAAGGCAAAAGTTTTCCATAGTTTTCAGGTGGATTCTATTACTGGTGGTGCACTTTAAATACCAGTAATACTAAGTGATTTAAATTCATGCATTAGTTTTTATTCTGCCTGTAAATCATGAAAAAAAAACTCAAATCAGCCTAAATATGAATTTACAGAAGCAAGTTTGTACTCATAATTGCAATTCCTACAAATTACTTACCTCTTCACCAGGATAAATGCCATGCCTTATTCCTGTTCGCCGGGCTTTAGCGCTACACTTGCACAAAGGTCCATCATTCATCTGTCAAAAAAGAGACAAGATTCTGGTTTTATTGAAAAATGGTTTTGGAAAAGTATGTCGGGTTTAATGCCTGGAGTGTTGATGCTTCTTAAGTCTGTCATGCTTAGATTAAGTGGATGTTCTTAAGCCAATAAAACTGAAAATAGTATAAATGAATGTAAGAAAACTGCACACAGCATTAGAACTTCATCACAAGATGAAGATACTAAACTCATGCATCACACACAGTGCCAGAAAAATAAATACACTGAGGTGCCATTTGACAATGTGTTAGAACAGACCGTAAAAATATTTAAGAAAGATGAAGATGGCAAATTTGCAAACAACAACTACTCTTCTGTGCAATATATACATTCAAAACCTAATTTAAGCATTAACTGCATATTTAAAACACTATTTATTATACCGAGCTGAGAGCTTTTAGGTGAAAAATTTGTAAAGGACGTAAACATGTTGCCTTTTCTCCATCCCAGAATTCATCTGTGTACCTTTATCTCTGGGCTAAAAGGACAGCATTAGTACACTGTTAGCAATTTAGGTTTTACTAACACTGCCAGACATGATTCCACCTGAATAATCTCCAGGATTCATGAGCTGGAAGCACATTCTTGAAATCAAAAGAGAAATGCTTTGAAGAAGATGAGAGAGAAAAAGGGGTACACATTGAAAAAGACCAGAGAATAGAAGGAAGTTGTTCACCCGGAGGGTGGTTAGGCACTGGAACAGGTTGCCCAAATAGGTTTTGGATGCCCCATCCCTGGTAGTGTTCAAGGCCATGTTGGATGTGGCCCTGGGCAACCTGGTCTGGTGTGCAGTGTCCCTGCCTATAGCTGGGGTTTGGAACTACATGATCGCTAAGGTCCCTTCCAACCTGGGCCATTCTATGATTCTATGTCACTCAGCATGTTTGACAACAATGCAGAAATTACAGGGGAGAATATCTTTCAGACACATAGTAATTTTTCCTTTCACTGTACCTGTCCTGGATCATTGTACCACAGTTCCTCATGGAGACGATCAGGGTGTGCTTTTTTACGCTTAATTTCTGCAATGACGTCAAAAACATCTGAATCTGAACTGCTAGAGCAGCTGCTGTCATCTTCAGAGTCACAGTCCGAGTCACTGGAGCTCTCTGATTCACACAAGAAAAATAAAGTCAGATGAAAAACACTTCTATATGCTCCCTTCTGTAATAGCAATGCATTCACTACCATGACATAGCTAACTCTGGCATACTGGAAGTTATTGAAGTTGTGCATGACATTCACAGCAACAAAAAAATGAATAGCAACTGCATTTTTCATGAAAATAAGAACAAATGCTATGGATAGTAAATGTCTACAACAACTGCATCTGTTTGCATCAGAGTGCTGTCTGGCTGTTCAGGAGCACTACTGATCAGTTGTAGAACAGTTTTAGTTACTTGACAATAAAAACCCTAGAGCTATACCCAACAGAATTATTACCATGAAGTTGTGTACTTGGTGTTTTCGTGTTTTGTTTTGTTTTTTTTTTAATTAAAGAAGTAAAATATTAAAGAGAAAGAATATACAAAGCCATTAGCATGAGCTAAACAGAATTTCTTATTAGATCTAAAATACTTGCATTTGCTATGAGCAAAATGCTTAAGTCTAGTTTCATTTTTACCTAAAAATGCTCCTGCCCGTAGCAGGCTATTGTCTATTTAAGAGTTTTGAAACAGCACATAGTATAGAATTATTATAGAACACGTACTGTTAGACTAATTTTGCAACATGAATTCTTCCCAATAAACCCATTATCACATAAGAAACCATAGACAAGAAGAAAACCTGGAACTACTAGCAGAGTGAATCCAAGCGTAAGTTCTTTGGAAGCCCCACTCTGACTGTTCTTCCTTCCTTTTTTCTTTTAAAGACAGTTTTCTTTGCATTAACTGAAATAATTTTTCTGATGCATCAGAGCGAAGAACAATGCTAAGGAAAAATAGAATCACAGAACAACCCGAGTTGGAAGGGACCCACAAGGATCATCAAGTCCAACTCCCATTTAGGCACAGGACAACCCCAAGGTCACACGAGGTGGCTAAGGGCATTGTCCAAGTGCCTCTTAAACTCCACGAGATTTGGAGCCATGACTACCTCCCTGGGGAGCCTGTTCCAATGCTCCACCACTCTCTGGGTAAAAAACTTCTTCCTAACATCCAACTTGAACCTCCCTCGGGACAGCTTCACGCCATTCCCCTGAGTCCTGTCACTGTTCACTAAAGAGAACAGTATTACCCTCTCTGGTGAGGAGGTTATAAACCGCAATGAGGTCCCCCCTCAGTCTTCTCTTCTCCAGACTGAACAGGCCAAGTGATTTCAGCCTTTCCTCACATGACTTCCCCTCCAAACCCTTCACCATCTTCGTGGCCCTCCTTTCAACACTCTCCAACAATTTTATGTCCCTTTCGTATTGCGGTGCTCAAAACTGCACACAATACTCCAGGTGAGGCCGCATCAGTGCAGAGTAAAGAGGAACTATCACCTCTCTCGACTGGCTAGTGATGGAGTGCTTGATGCACCCCAGGACCCGGCTGGCCCTTTTGGCTGCTAAGGCACACTGCTGACTCATCTTCATCTTACTATCTATTAATACTCCCAGATCCCTCTCAGTAGTGCTGCATTCTAGTCTAACATTCCCCAGTAGGTAGGTGGTTTTTGGGTTGCCCCTTCCCAAGTGCAAAACCCAGCACTTGCTCTTCTTAAACTTCATTTGATTTGTGATAGCTCAGTCCTCCAATCTGTCCACATCTCTCTGCAGTGCCTCACATCCTCCAATGGAGTCAACAGCACCCCCCAATTTAGTGTCATCCCCGAACTCACTTACTAGTCCTTCGAGTCCTACATCCAAGTCATTTATAAAAATATTGAACAGTACTGGTCTCAAGATAGATCCCTGCGGTACCCCACTCATCACCTGAAGTAACTCCATTTACCACAACACGTTTAGCTCTATCTCTCATCCAGTTGTATACCCACCTAATTATTTCTTTATCAAGCTTTATGCTCAATGTTTTGTCTAATAGGATATTATGGGAGACAGTATCAAAAGTATCCCAGACGATGACATCAGCTGGTCTCCCTAGATCAACTAGAAGAAAAGTAATCTTATCATAAAAGGAAATCAAGTTTGTCAAGCATGACTTCCTTTATGAACCTATGCTGACTATGACTAATGTTTCCACTGGCTGTAAACATACATTTTTGTCCGATTTCCAGAAGAAGCTCCCTGCTCAGCCAAGCTGGCCTTCTGCCTCACCTACTTGACTTCCGACCTTTAGGAATTGCCTGTTCCTGAGCTCTCAAGAGATGGAACTTAAAAAATGACCAACTCTGATGTACCCCAGCAGCTTCCAATATTTTTTCGCAAGAGACCCCACTGAGTAGTTTCCTGAACAACCCAAAGTCATCCCTGCTCAGACCCATAGTAGCAGTTTTACTGACAGTTTTCTTCCTAACACCAGAGGTATAAAACTCAATCGCTTTATGATCACTAAGGCCAAGACGGCCTCCTATGACCATGTCTCTCACAAGGCCCTCTCTGTTAACAAGTTACAGATCCAGGAGAGCACCCATCCTTGTTGGTTCCCTTATTACTTGCACCAGGAAGCAATCATCTAGATGTTTTAGAAATCTTCTAAACCTATTAGTACCAGCTGTATGGTATTCCCAGTTAACATCTGGCAAATTGAAATCTTCCATAAGGACAAGGGCAGATGATTTACTAGCAACCCTAACTCCTCAAAGAATAATTCATCAATGTCTTCACCCTGACTAGGCAATCTGTGGTAGACTCCCACAACCACAGCGGCTTTGATTGTCCTTTATCCTTACCCAGAGACTCTCAACCTTGTCAATACCAGTAGTGAGTTGGGTACATTGCAGTCCCTCAGCTACGCACAATGCCACCCCTCCGCCTCTTCTGCCCTGTCTGTCTTTCCTGAAGACTTTATAACCATCCATCATAGCACACCAGTCACCAGTCCCACCATGTTCCACTTAGGCCAATAATATCGTAACCCTAAGACTGGGCTAGAACTTCAAGCTCCTTTTGCTTATTCCTCATGCTGCGCGCATTGGTATAAAAACATTTCAAGAGTGACCCTTTATATTCACTATCCCTTGAGTCAGGCAAAAGTATCTTATCTACACTTGACTCCACAGTCCTTCGGGAGCCAACCCATCCCTCCTCACTGTCATGTCTCATTCTGTCCCCTTCCAACCTAGTTAAAAGCCCTGTCAACCCTGCCAGCTCACGAGACAAGACCCTTTTACCCTTGTGAGTCATTTGCGTCCCATTATATGCCAACAGACCAGGGGATGAATAAATCCTCCCATGATCAAAGAACACAAGACGGTTTTACAACTCCTTTGTGGTGTTGTCAAAGTAATGTTAGTAAGTGTCTGGACTTAATTTAAAAACAAACAAAACAAAACCAAACCACAATAAAACCCCCAACCAGCCAACCAACAAAAAACCCCAAAACCCAAGAAAACAAAACAAACAAGAAAAACCCAAAACCCAAACACACAACCAAATCACACAAAAAAACCCACAGCCCAATCTCATGTATTTTTCTAATCTCCTTAAGTACTTACAAGTGACTTCCTTTCTTATGCAAGTAATGTCATTTATTTACACAGATCTCAACTCCAATTTAAATAAACATCTCCATAGCCAAGACATATACCATGATGCAAGTTTAGTATTCTTGGAAGGAGGGATGCAACATTTCTGCCATTTTTAAGTTTCTGACTTAAGAGAAGACATATTACTACACTGTCAGTCTCTGAAACACTGTGAAACTATGGTTTACAATACCTGTATTTACTGAATATGACTCTCCTTAGTTAAAACAAAAAGGTGAGAAAATGAAAGAATGCTTCTCTCTTAAAAAAAACAACAAACAAATAAACAAAACAAAAGAAAACAATCAAGATGTATTTTTATGCAGTCCATAATTGAGCATACGGTGTTATTAAAATGTCTGTGGCACACACTGTTTACATACGTCACATATGCTTCAGCTGAAATCAAGTTTTGTCTGAATGAACATACACATACATTCCTACAAATACTCACAAACATTTGAATTTTAAAAGTTCTTTGATAAACATTGAGCAGTTATATAAGTCTAATTTTAGGTGCAAAATGAGTGTGGGAACCTCTGAGAGTAAGCTGGAGTTCTGAAAGGTCAATGTAGAACTTCTGAATTGCATGTGTTGAAATCAGCCATTCATGATCTAGAAGTGCTCTTGGAGCACATTGTTATGTCACTACAATATGCAATTACTGCTAATACAAGGCAGAACAGAAACAGCATTTACTTAAATATAAAATAAGACAGAGTACTAGACACTACAAAAACGTGGCTGTAGGAGAAGCTGGCACAGATACCAAGTCAGCCCAAGGAGACCAGTGCAGACGCAGAGCCTTCAGGTCCTCCAGAAAGAGTGGGAAAAAAACCACAGGTAAATTTTCTTGGTCCTATCATATTTTGGCTTGGAGCAGCAAATCCACTCTTTCTGCAGAGATCTGAGGAAGTGAAGCTTTAGACAGGTATGCTAAATGTAGCAGTTTTGTCCTTGCTTTATGCACATGAAAATGTATGTCCTGAAAAACTCTACAGTTAACTTTGCTAGTGGTTCTTGAGTGAATTTAAATATAAACAAATCCACTGCTTAAAAAAACCCATATATGATGTTTCCTTTATAAAAGCAAATTCACATTTTATTTAATCTGTGCTTATTTTTTTCTTTCACCCTTATTGTATCTTTTTATACTGCCTGTATGGAACCATATCATTATATACTTGTATTTCAACTTCAGAAATTTTGATATGTAATTTTTAAGGAGTTAACTAAACTCATATATGAGACTTTGAAGCAGCTCAATGGGCAAACATGAAACCTAAGTTAAAAATATCCCAGCAGTGTACCTGAATTAAAGTGATATGCCTGAGAATTTCTTGAACTAATGCAAGTGACTGAAAAATACAGTAAGAAACAATGAAATGCTAGTAGTACAAAAGGACAGCTAACAGTTCTCACACAAAAAAATAAGCAAAGCAGCTTTCACTGACTTCTGAGTAGACAAATTGCTATGAAAGTATGCCCTGCTAATTCAACCAGTATTTCCCCAATAACTGATACAGCTAGAAGACTTCTTTCACTGCAAGAAGATCCATACCAGTGGTGCACGACAATACAGATAAATTATGTTTTGAAAACTGATACTTCTGCATAAGATCATAAGTAAGCAGAGTCACACAACCAAAATCCAGAAGAAGGATGAACTCAGTGCCATAACAAGGAGCCATATGAGTTTATCACCACTGCTTTTGCTTCTATTTTAGAAATGTAAAACCAGAAGCTCCTCAAAGCACCTTGTGCACCATGATTCAGCCTATTTGATCATGCTAAAAGTGTTTTCATGCCATGGAAGAGTCTTTAGCATAACACAGTGCTGGATACTCTCCATTGTCTCTTAGGTTTTCTGGGTGAAGAATCTACCTCTACTTAAGTCAAAAGCAACAGTAAAACTCCCATGTACATGCAATGCAAACAAAGGATTTAAAAAGCAAAAGGATGGACTTAAAAAACACAGATTAACCTACCAACATTATTAAATACAGACAACTGCAAACCCCAAGATTATTCCAATTCAGAGCTTTGTCATAATTTTTGCCTACCTAAATCCTCATCCAGTTTGGTCTTTGGTGGCTCCCATGGTGGCCTGGCTGCTTTGGCCTTTGCCTGTCGCTTTCCTAATTCCTCGTCAAACTTTTCATACAGATCTCGGAGCCTGCTTGTTCCTACGACAGTAGAGTCCCCCTGTTAATTAAAAAACAGAACAACAATAAAAAGACAAAGTTGAAACAGCACACGAACACAAAACATAGCAGTGTTTCATGATGAAAACCAAGAGGGGGGAAAATACAGATCTGTGCAGTTCAATGAAACATGGAAATGCTTCTTAAGGCTTTAGGATACCATTACATTGCTCCACCAGGTAAATTAGCAGAGAAATTACTTCATTTGCTGGTGCATTATCATCAAACCTTCAGCCTAACGAAGCAGAACTATGGCTAAGCATATTTAATACAGTTCAGCATTGATTTTTAACAGGTTTTGAAGAAACAGGTAACCTGTGAAAGCATTCTGTCATTAAAAAGAAATCTATCACACACAAGAAACAAAACCCAGTTGATTTTGTTGCCTGCTTTGAATCACCATGAAGGTTTTTCAGGACATATATTTTCATGTGCATGAAGCAAAGACAATACTGCTACATTCAGCATACCTGTCTAAAGCTGCACCATCTCCATGTCATTCTCAAAAAAATACCCACAGCCAATCACACACACACAAAGCAAACAAAGAAAAAACAAAAAAAAACACACCACAAAAAAACCCCAGAAACCTCCCCCCTGTATCACTACTCCACTAGTGAGTATTACTGTCAGGTACAAAGAATCTTGACTTCATGTTTCTGTATGAAATTTGACCAAAGTTGTGAGAATATACAGTGTTTGAGGCATCTTTGCTCAAATATAGATATAATGGAAAAAAAGTGCTAACTTCCCTCCATCAGACAAAAAGTACCCCTCTTCCATGTACCACTATTCTAATGCAAATATACAGAAGAAAGTGATGAAAATAGAGAAGAATACCAAGAAATACAGCCCTTAATAGGGTTAAAAGACTGAGATAGGGGTCAGTGCTGGGTCCAGTACTGTTCAATATATTCATCAATTATCTGGATGAAGGGGTAGAGTGTACCCTGAGCAAGTTTGTGGATGATACCAAGCTTGGNAATGTCATCCAATGTTAGGACAAGAGGGAATGGGAGCAAGTTGGACCACAGGAGGTTTAGTATTAACATGAGGAAAAACTTCTTTACAGTAAGGGTGATGGAACATTGGAACAGGCTGCCTGGGAGGACTGCTGAGTCTCCTTCTCTGCAGATATTCAAGACCTGCCTGGACACATTCCTCTGTGACCTCGTCTAGGTGATCCTGCTCTGGCAGGGGCATCGGACTAGATGATCTTTCTAGCTCCCTTCCAACCCCTAACGTTCTATGATTCTATGATATTTGGGAGCAGAGAAGTAAATGATGCAAATTATTATCCTGCTGAAAGGTTCACATTAATCAAGTAATCAAACAGTCAATAAAGGACCGGGTACAGTAATTTTAGGGTTCTCTCACAAACGTACCACTTGGTCCATAGGGTCATTGGAATAATAGCTTTCAGAATGTGTACAGCGAACCCAGACTGGTTTAAGTAATTCCTCATCTTCCTCTTCATTTTTTTCAGATGCATTCTCCTCTGATTCTTTGTCTTTGACAGCAGTGTAATTTTTCTCTTTGGAAGAGTTCTGGTTCTCAGACCACCTTTCTCTGTCCTCCTCCCATCGAGGTCTCTTTCTCTCTCTGCTTGGAGACCGGCTTTGTGGGAGAAAGCAAACAAAATCAATTCTCTTTATTATTTTAACAGTGACAGTTCTATACTGAAAACCAAATAGCTTGCTTCACATCAGTACATCATTCTATCCTATATACCAAAGTGCCTCTTCCTGCTTTTAACTTGCACCATAAAGAGTAAAGTACTTTGCAGTTCTGACCTACTAAAAAAGATTATAAAATTGAAAGTGCTTTTGTATTTTAAATCTTATTCACGAATTAGAATGAAAAAAATGTATAGTATTTTAGACTAAAATTCCTACTTGCATTCTAGGGGACGTTGTTTTGTTCCCATGTTGGAAACTCATCACTAGAAACTAAAAGTCATATCACTCACAACTAAAAGTTACAACATAAAGGAGTTTCAATACATAGCTCTTAAACTATTTGCACGAGAAAAGAATTAAAGGTGTTACCAGAAGGATTATACAGAAGCCACACTGCTTCTGTTACTCTTATTCTGGCACTCCTTGGAACAATACAACCTGTAATATTTATTATGTATTGCAAGAGTAATGCTTCCAAAAGCTGAATGTAGGAAAACAAAAAGACATGAATGTTGCTCTGATTTCAACTATCCAGGACCCAGAAGGAAAGGAGCATCAATATCAAAAAAGCTCCTAAAAGATTGTCTAAACATACAATGATTTTAAATAATCCTGGTACTTTAAAAAACTGGAAACCGATGTAAGAAGTCTTTAGGATACATCAATGAAGCCCTCTCTCCAGAGATTATTCCTGTTTCTAACACTACAAGGTTTTGAGATGGCTGATATTTGCATGTATAACCAGATGGTTATAAAATCAAGATACTCATCTTCTCTTGAGTTTCAAACCAGGCATGTATGCACATACACATAGACAAAACCACATGTGCCTGGATGCACAAATACGCAAGAGACCAAATGCAACCTTTCTTACCTTCCTGCTCTCTTGTAATCTTTTTTGTAGGATCTGTCTGGTGATAACGACCTTCTGTTGTCACGGTGCCTATGCCTCTCCCTCTCCCGCTCCCTTGGAGAGTTCAAAACATAAGTTAAATAAGAAATTTGGCATTTCATACATTCCACACCTGAAAAGAACACAGAAGCAGGCTGAGATCACATTATGCAAAATGAGAAACACATGCTGCCTGCTTTTACTCTGCCATTCTTAATGTTGAGCTTCCAGAAATACATGAATGACAGTCACCTATCTTGTCAATCTTTATGATAAAGCCATCTAGCCCAATACAACGATTAACTCATACCATACAGAGGTAACTTCTATGAATTCACCACAGGATTTGTTGCCATTCTTCCACTTCTCCTGTTACAAATGGCAAAGGTTAAGATTACTGTATCTTTAAGCAGTTTTAATATCTTAAGGAAAGGAAAGAAAACCTATTCCATGCAAAATAGCTTTGTAAGCACAGAAGTCATTCAAGTATTTCTAGGCAATCCCTCTCTTTCCGACAGCCACATCAAGCACACACAAAAACCTGATAGACGCAGAAGATCTGTACCATCCTGAGACTATGAATCTCATTTACAAGACTCAACTTGTACATACTTATAAAGAACTTGATCACCCAAATATACTTATGGGGGGGAAAGAGCTTTAAATTAACTGAAGGCTTTGGTAAGAATGTCTGGAAAGCTGCTCTGTGGAAAAGGACACAGCAGTGTTGATCGACAGCTGGAGGGTCTGAAATGGCCTCAAGTTGTGTCAGGGAAGGTTTAGATTGGGTATTAAGAAAAATTCTTCACCCAAAGGGTTGTCAATCATTGAAACAGGCTGCTGAGAGAAATGGTTGAGTCACCATCCCTGAAGGTATTTTAAAGATGTGTAGACATGGCACTTAAGAACATGGTTTAGTGGTGGACATGGCAGTGTTAAATTAGCGGTTGGACTTGATAGGTCTTAGGGGTGTTTCCCAACCTAAATGATTCTATGATTCTATGAAAGTGTGTACACGAGGAAGCAGTTTTCATAATCTGCTAGCAGCTGACAACTCCATAATCGTTCGTGTATCTGTGAACTAGTAAATAAGTCTGATGATTCAGAAGGAATTACAAATATGCCTCAAGTGGTTCAATGGGCTACCACAATGAGTCATTATTATTTACATATGTTTCCATATGCATAACATGAAATAGTATGCAAATTTACAAAACACAAAGTTCATACAAATTATCCATTGTTCTTCCCCACACCCATTCATCCTTCTCTGCCTGTGCCTTGTTCAAGCATGGATTTCAGTCTTCAGAGAAAGCATTTTCTATGTCATCTAATTTGCTTGAAGGATGGATGCTGGCACACCAAGGCCAGCAGACAGTTCTCATTATAATAAGCAGATACATTGTCAAGTAGTACTGGAAGCTGCTGGCCTCAATCAGTAATCCACAAATGTTTGAGAAGGAACCTGCTGAAAACATGCTTTTTCAAAACTTAGAAATGAGCTCTAAAATCAACAACAAATTACACAGTTATGTGAGAAATACTTGAGTCACCTACAAAAAGCAAAAAATTCCACAAGCTCATCGTACAGAAAAGGTCATAGAATCATAGAACAGTTACAGC
>VWZO01014020.1:0-11127 GCA_013396975.1 Bucco capensis
ATGGACATCATGGCCAGGATAAAGCTGAGGGATCACAAGGACCAGTGTTTGAGGAGGACTCTGTCCACTGTGCCTTCAATCCCATCTCCATCTGTTCCTGAATGCAGCTCCCACCTGCCCCTGAGTCCAGCCTGGGCCTTCCCCAGTGGTGATGGTGACTAAATGCCATCAGGGGTTGGGTTTGATACTTGGGTTATGTCTATTTGTATGCATTTCATTTTCATTCCAGCTGGTTTAGTTTCCTTTTGCAAGCCATAAGTCTCTCTCCATTATTCCCTTGTTCTTCCCTTTGGGAGGGAGCCTCTGTCACTGGCTAGTGGCCAGTCCAGCCCTGCTCCTTGCCAGCCCAGAGCACACTGCTCCCTCCTTGGCCAAGGCAGCACAATTCCCCAGTGAGGCCAAGCTGCAGCTGGAGGCATCAGTCCCTTAGCCCTCCCCAGCTCTCTCACCACTCTAGGACCTAGCCACGGGGCTGGCTTCAGCCTGTCTGCCAACTCTACCTGGCTGGCAAGCTCCAGAGTTCCTTGGAGAATGCTGACAGACAGAGGGAAGAGTTGCAGAAGCTTTGTTGCCTCTGGAAACCTGGCAACAAACCCAGCAGGGACCTGGATGGCTTCCCATGGAAGGGCTTGTGCCACCATGGCTTTGCCAGTTTGGCACTCACTACACAGCTATCAGGAGCCAGCAGGTTAAAACTTAACACCAAACAGCTGCTGAGAGGAAAAGCAAGCTGCAATGGGAGCAGAATGAGATCTTTTGAGTGTTTCCCAGCTTCTCTTAACTAAAGCATGGACTTAGGGAAGGTGGAACATCACAATTTGTAATGGTGATTGCCCCAGAATCTTTTGTGAATCGTTTGCAGATGATCCCAAGCTTGGAGCAGTGGCTGGCACACCAGGAGCTGTGCTGCCATCCAGAGTGACCTGGACAGGCTAGAGACATGGGCAGGGAGAGACTTGATGAAATTTAACAAGGGGAAGTGTAAAGTACTGCATCTGGGAAAGAACAAGCCCATGGATCAGTACAGACTGGGAACTGATGTGTTGGAGAACAGCCCTGGGGAAAAAGCTCTAGGAGTGCTGGTGGCTAGGAGGATGCCCATGAGGCAGCAATGTGCCCTTGTGGCCAAGAAGCCAATGGCATCCTAGGATGCATGAAGAGGAGCGTGGCTCCTCTTATTCTACCCTCTCCTGTGCCCTGGGGAGGCCTCCCCTGGAATCCTGGGTCCAGTTGTGGGCCCCTCAGCTCCAGAAGGATAGGGAGCTGCTGGAGANCATTCAAGAGAGACAGGAAAGCAGCAAATCACAGACTGCGCAGAGGGATGATGTATTTTTTGTGTATTTAAGAGGCAAGTGAGACTTCCTCTTCCTTCTTGCTGCTGGCTGCTTCCTGGAACTGTTCTCCCGGCTCAGCTTTTTTCTCCCTTTACAGAAAAAAAGGCCTCTGGCATTCTTGAAATTCCTCTGGATGTTCTTGAAGGTAAAGAGGGAGTGATACGGGGGGAGGAGGTGTTTGATTTGAAACCTGCTGACTTTGTGCCGGCAGGACAGACATTGAGTGATTAAAAGGGAGAAAGGGCCGAAAGCCATCTTTGAACTAACCACCCTATCTTTCTTTATTGCTTGTCTCTTTCATATTGTTGTACCATTTAAATTTAGATAAAGCTATTCTTAGAAATTCACTATCTGCATGCCTAGGGTGTTTTTGTTTTTGTTTATTGCTGTCCCTGTTTTGTTTTGGGGAGAGGGGGTATTGTAGCAAAATCCTCTCAAAAGATTGTTCTTTTGACCTTACCTTCTGGTCAAACCAGGACATCTGGAGCCATTGCAGAGCTGCCTGGACACATTGCTGTGTGAGCTGGTCTAGGTGCTCCTGCTCTGGCAGGGGGGTTGCACTAGATGATCTTTCTAGGGCCCTTCCAACCCCTAACATTCTATGATCTCCATTTCCTGGGCCAAGCTGGAGCCATGGTAATTCTCATGGTCCTAACAAAGCCAGGCTCTCCTTTCCTGACTTGCTGTGCCTGTGGTGTGGTGATTCCCAGGTGGATGGGGCTGGTTGGGTGTTTCTGAGGCTGCTGCCCCTGCCAACTCAAAGGAGAATGAGGTGAACTCACAAGGAGCTGCTAAGGGTAAAGGGAAGATCTACTCCCAGGAAGGCTCTGCACAGGAATGCAGGTGACTGGCTAAATCCAACAAGACTCAAAGGAATGCTAAGGAGTCACCATTGAGGAGAACTAGCTCTTCCTGGATATCCAGAAACAAGCCTGGACACCAAAAAAAGAGCCAGGATGGGACACCAAAGACAGGAAAACCTCCAAGATCAAAAAGCTTTGAGACAGAGTGAGCTGCTGGCAGAAGACAGCTGCCTCCTTCCACCTTCCCCTGCTCCCAGCAATCCCAGCCAGCTCCTGAAGCAAGCTGTGGCTCAGCAGCCTGTGCCCACCTGGAGAACTGGCCAGGCTCTGAGGTGAGCTGCATCAGTTCATGCAGGCATCCAGCAGCAGCCAGAGGCAGCACAAGCAAGGCAGTGAGGCTGCAGCAGAGGAGCAGGACATTTCTTCTTTAGAGCAAGGCTGAGCCTTGGCTCACCATGTGCTGGCTCAGCTCAGCTGGCAAAGGTGAGCCCAGCTCGAGAGGAGAGTGGCCTTGGCCTTGGAGGAGGCTGGGAGGGTAAGAGAATGATGGAAGCACCTTAAGTTCAACAAGGGCAAGTGTAGAGTCCTGCACCTGAGAAGGAATAACCTCATGGAGCAGAACAGGGTTTTTTCCCCACTGGAAAGCAGCTGGCAGTGCTGGTGGCCAAGTTCACCACGAGCCAGCAATGTGCTCCTGCAGCCAAGAAAGTCAGTGCTCTCCTGGGGTGCATGAAGAGTGTGGCCAGCAGGATGAGGGAGGCTCCTTTTTAGGGAAGAAATTGTTCCTAATGCCTCCCCTGGAGCAACCTGAGGCTGTTTCCTCCTGTCCTATCCCTTGTTCCTTGGGAGAAGAGACCAACCCCCATCTCACTCCAACCTCCTTGCAGGGAGTTGCAGAGAGAGCTAAGGTCTCCCCTGAGCCTCCTCTTCTCCACACTAACCAACCCCAGTGCCCTCAGCTGCTCCTCACACTTGTGCTCCAGATCCTTCCCCAGCTTCCTTGCCCTTCTCTGGACACACTCCAGCACCTCAATGTCCTTCTTGGAGTGAGGAGCCCAAACTGACCCCAGAATTTGAGGTGTAGCTTCCCCAGTGCCCAGTCCAGGAGGACAATCCCTGCCCTAGTTCTGCTGCCACACTAGTGCTGATCCAAGCCAGGATGCTGTTGGCCTTCTTGGCCACCTGGGCACTCTGCTGGCCACTGTTGAGCAGNAGTGATTGGCATCCCTGCTCAGTGTGGGGAGGTTGGAACTAGATGATCTTGAGGGTCCCTTCCAACCTGCCCATTCTGGGATTCTATGAAGTGCAGGATCCAGCACTTGGCCTTGTTGAACTCATCCCATTAATCCAGCCTGGCCAGATCCCTCTGCAGAGCAGAGCCTCCTTGCCCATCAGCTGATCAACTCTTTCACCCAACCTGCTGTGATCTGCAAGCTGACTGAGGGCCTGTCCTACCCACACAGTGGAGAAGACACTGCAAACATGTGAGAATTAAAGTCACTGCTCTAATCCTGCTCTCTCATCCTCAGAGTGACACAACTGTGATTTTAACACCTCTCAGTTCTCAGGTGCCTGAGAAGTGACCTCTAAAGACAGAGGTTTTTTGCTGTCATGACAGATGAAGATCTGATCACCACTCTTCTTCTCCACAGCCTCAGAACAAGCCTGATGAGGACCAGTTCCTTGCAACCTCCAACTGTGAGTGACAAACCAAAACGGAGCTTTACAATCACTTTGAGATTAAGCCCTGGGCTCATCAGCTGATGAGTCAGAGGTGAAGAGGCTGGTCTGCAGAGCACTGCCAGGAGCAGAGGCTGAGGAGCACATAAAGCATGCATAAGCACTAAGAGCAAGGACAGGGGAAAGTTCTAACACCCCTCAGAGATCAGAGCACTGCCTTTTTAGTGCCCTTCTGGCACCTCCCTCCCTGCTCACTAGCTATGCACCATGCTGACTGGGACAGAAACACTTGTAATGGGGCAATTCCCATGAGGAGACACTGTCAAAGCATGTCTGCATGCTCTTATATGCACCTAGATAAATCCCAGCATGGTGAGGGTTGGAAGGGATCTCTGGGGATCATCCAGTCCAACTCCCTGCTCCAGCAGGCTCACCCCCAGCAGCTTGCCCAGCATCACCTCCAGGGGCCTTGGCAATCTCTGCACACAAGGAGACTCCCCAAGCTCTCTGGGCAGCCTGGCACAGGGCTCTGCACCCTCACACCAAACAACTTTCTCCTCCTGTTCACATGGAAGCTGCTGGCTTACAGTGCGTGCCCACTGCCCCTTGGCCTGGCCCTGGGCACCCCTGAGCAGAGTGTGGCCCCAGCCTCTTGCCCCCTGCACCCTTCAGCTCTTGCTGAGCATGGAGCAGCTCCCCTCTGGCTCTGCTCTGCTCCAGCCTCAGCAGCCCCAGGGCTCTCAGCCTTTCCTCCTGCCACACATGCTCCAGTGCCCTCAGCATCTCTGGAGCCTCTGCTGGACTCTCTGCAGTAGCTCCTTGTCTCTCTTGAATGGAGGAGCCCAGAGCTGGACCCAGCACTCCATATATGTCACTACATCAAACCAGAAGTGCCTGGAGCTGTAAGCTACAACACTGACAGTAATATCCTGGCTAAGGCCTTTCCCCAGGGCACAGCAAACAGATCACAGGGTGTGGAGACAATAGGCAGCAGCTACACCTATACCCAACCTCTGGATCAGATAGCAGGAGCTCAAACCATGCCAGGCAGCCCAGGAATCCAATGAATTAAATTACTCAGTGGTCTGGAAACAGCTTACTGGCCTGAAGCAGCCAAAAGAAGCAAAACAAGCTGTCCCCAGAGGATCAGCAGCTGCAGGTGGCATGGTCTGCATGGCAAAATGGGCAAAAGCCATCTCAAACAGGGCAGAATGGTGGAAGACTTTTACCATTCTTGCCTCAGTATTGTATCATAAGGAATTAAGTTACAGGCCCTGTACTCCCAAGAGCTTTCCAGGCTACAAGATCAGAAAATTGGAGAAGGATTCTAGGGAAAGGATCATGGTTCAGTCCTGCTGGCACCAAGTGAAACAAAATACTCCCAAAGAGAGGTACCACACATTCACAGTGACAGTCTGCTATCCCAAACCCAGTTTATTATGTGAAAGATGAAGATTAGGTTTTCTTGGTCAAGTTTACACAGGCTGGAGTTCAGGGAGAGAAAAATCTTCTTGACAGAAGGAACTGGAGTGCACTGGACAGGGTTGTTTGAGCAACAAAGGCTTTGAAGAGCAGGTAGGACAATCACTGATCAGGTATGAGATGGGATTAGTGAACCCTGTTAAGGCAACAAGGTAAAACAGAAGCCTCTTGAGGTAGGTTTGCTTTTTCAGCTTTACTAGTCTATGGTCACACAGTCCCCAGAGGTCACTGACAGGGCTATAAACACAGAGCTGTCCTGACAGCAGTGCCAGTGGCACTGTTGCAGCTGCAGGCATGGCTCTGGACATACAAGGCACTACCAACTAATGTTGGTGCCTTTCAGATCAGCTCTGGGTGGTCTGGTGGGGGTTCAGGACAAAGAGAATGCCTGAGCCTGCTGAAAGCCTTATGTGCAACTACTCTGCTACCTACTGTGCCAAAAGCGGAGCTGAAGAGGAGGCAGCAACACAAGCAAGCTGCAAAGCACCTGCAAACACTCCTCCACGACAGGAGTCAGCACAACAGCTCTCTGGCACCTTTCACACGTCTTGAAGCCCAAACCGCCCACTTGGGCGTCTGCCTGCCCGAAGCCACCTGCCGCAGCCCCCTCTTCCCTCGCCGCCCGGGAGGGGAGGTGCCCCGTTCGCCCCCGCTTACGATCATCTTCTTGTAGAGCCCGTAGTGCAGGACCAGGCTGTGGGTCAGGGCCAGGCGATGGGGCTTCATGGGGTGCCCCGCTCCTGGAAGGGAAACGGCATGGGGAGTCATCGGAAGTGGGACAGCGAGGGAACACCAACCAACAACCACCCCTCACCTCCGGGGCTAGGCCCTGGGCGGGAAGCTGCCGAGCCATCCGCCGAGCCATCCCCCTAGCCAGGCCCGCTCGACCCTGGGACAGAGGGCCCCGGCCGCCCATGGCCCCACCGCAGCCCCGAGCTGGGCCTGGTCCCTCCGCCACCCCCCTCTCCGTTCTCTCCCGACCCCATCCCGCACCGTAGTGGAAGTTGCCCACGTCCGGATCGTAAAAATAGGCTACAGTTTTCGCCATGGCAGACAGGCCGCGTCCCGGCGCCGCGCGCTCCCGCTTACGTCATCACGCCGCGACGGCGCCGCCAGCAGCGAAAGGGCGGGACCTGGGGCGGGGCCATGGCTGCTGCGGCGCGCCCGGGGTCCTAATACCTTTCCCAGTTACCCCCAGCCTAGCTGCTCCCGCTTGCCCGCTGGATTCTCTCTGTAGCCCTAAAGCTGCCCCCAGAACACTCAGCTTCTCACCAGTTAGCCTCACCTGCCTCCCAGTCACCACCAGCTGCCCCCAGTTACTCCCAGTTGCCCACTGGAGTCCATCTGTAGCCCTACAGCTGTCCCCAGAAACATTCAGGTTCCCATCAATTACCCCCACCTGCTTCCCACTCACCCCTGGCTGCTCCCACTCACTCTCAGATGATCACAGTCAGTCACAGCTGCTCCCAGTTGCCTGCTGGATTCTCTCTCATAATCGTACATCTGCTCCCCAGCCACCCTTTGTTGCCCCTCACCTACTCCTGGCTGCCCCCAGTTAATCCCCCCTGCTCCCAGTTGCTCACCGGATCTCTTCTGTAGCCCTACAGCTGTCCCCCAATCATTCCCATCCTCCCCCAGTCACTCCCCAGCCCACCTGCCAGGGGCAGTGGGGTTCACATGGGACACCCACATCTTGCTGGGACTCATTCCCTTCCTTCTGGGGAGCTGTGAGGATTGGGGACTGCCACCAGCTGCTGTCACCTAGCCAAGCAGCACCTCCAGGCCCCACCCTACCAAGGCACAGGTCCTCCTGACTGCTGGCAGCCTCCAAAAATCACCTTGCCACGTTTGGCAGGGAGTGGGGACAGGGAGGCCCCAGGCAGCAGAAGACAAAAGCTGGGTGTAAAATTGCTATGTACAAAAACTCAGCCATGAGGAACAGGGGAAAAGCCCTGAACCTCCCCTGGAGTTGGTGAGGGACAGGGCTGTGCTATGAGTGACACCAAGGAGAAAATCTGTGCCTTGTAGAAAATGTGTTCCTTCTGGGAAAGAAGAAAAGATGAACAGAACAGGTAAAGTCTCACCCAAAGGCTTGGAAACCTTGGCAAGGGTTTGGTTCTGCTGCTCTCCTTCCTGATGGCTCTCTGTGGAGGAGGTTGGGCTGAAGGTTGCTGTGCTGGAGGCAGGCTGCCTGTAAAATGGGGGCTCAGAGAGGAGCAGACAAAGGGCAAGGACTGTCCCCCTCCTCAGGGCAGAAGAAGAGCTGACTGAGTGGATGGAGACCACTGTGGATGAGCACTGGGATATTCCTTGGCTTCTTAGTGATGGGATTTTGCCACTGGGCAATTGCTGCATGGGAGGGAAGGAAACCTCTCAGCATGCAGCAAGGGAAGCTTCATGCATGGCCAGGGCTGTGTGGGATGGGGCTCATGGGATGGGATTTGGGGTCATGCCTGGATGCAACCAGGTGAGACAACTTCTGTCAGGATGTGATTAAATCATGGGATTGTTAAATGATGGGGTGCTGCTCTTCAGGTGTGTTTCCCTTTGGAATGCCAGCCCCTCAGCAAGGAGCAAGGGTGCTCCAGAGGACACTGGGACCTTCACAGGGCCACTCAGCCCCGTGATGCCTAGCACTGTGAGTGAGCAGCAAGCCCAACAGCCACCAGTTTCAATAAACAACCTGTAAGGGTGCTGAACAACAAGGGTGGAGCAGGCTGATGTCTCACTGGGGGCTGCTGGCTCAGCATGATGCTTGTCCTGCCACCACTTCTCAAGGCTATCAATCCATGCTGGGGGATGAGATGATGGAGAGCAGCCCTGCAGAAAAGGCCTTGGGGTGCTGGTGGCTGAGAAGCTGGCCATGAGCAAACAGTGCACGCTGACAGCCCACAAGCACAATGGCATCCTGGGCTGCAGCAAGAGAAGCGTGGCCAGCAGAGCCAGAGAGGTGATTCTGCCACTGCACTCTGCTCTGCTCACACCTCCTCTGCAATACTGGGTCCAGTTCTGGAGCCCTCAACACACAAAGGACATGGAGCTGATGGAGCAGGTGCAGAGGAGGCCACGAGAATGCTCAGGGGCTGGAACACCTCTGCTCTGAGGACAGGCTGAGGGAGCTGGGATTGTTCAGCCTGGAGAAGAGAAGGCTTCAGGGGGAACTACTAGTGACCTTCCAGGACCTAAAGGGAACTCCCAAGCAGGCTGCAGAGGGCCTGTTTGCAAAGGCCTGGAGGGAAAGGACAAGGGGCAATGGTTTTAAATAGGAGAGGAGTAGATTTAAACTGGACATTAGAAAGAAGTTGCTCCCCACGAGGGTGGTGGAACACTGGCCCAGGTTGCCCAGGGAGGTGGTTGAGTTCCCATCCCTGGAGGCATTGCAGGTGAGGCTTGCCAGGGCTCTGGGCAAGCTGCTCTAGTTGGGGATGTCCCTGGCCACTGCAGGGGGGTTGCACTAGATGAGCTCCAGAGGTCCCTTCCAACCCTAATGATTCTAGGATTCTATAAGGTGTTGCCACCAGATAGTGTCTGCCTGGGGCCACCAAGCTGCCTGAGCCTCCTGGCTGGGGGAAAGGAAGGGAGAGCCATGTCCCTGCCTCCAACCAGGGCTGCTTTGCTGGCTGAGCTTATGCTCTCTGGAAGCTAGTTGCTGCTCTGGGCATCTTCATGGATCCTGGAGCAGTGCAAAGAAGCATTGGGGAGGGATATTTTTAGCTGCTTTTTGTGCTCAGAAAGGCAAAACAGGCTGTGGCTTAAGGGCCATTAGCTCACTGGGGATGGTTGAAAATCTTAGATAAGGGCTTAAAAGGAAAGGAGATGTTTGAGATGATGATCACGGGGTGATGGCTGTGGAGGAGGCACGGGAAGAGAGCCAACGAGAGGTAATGTGGACAGGCTGGAAGCAGAGCTGGTGGGGGGGGACAGTGCTGTCCCTCCACCCTCTCCTTGATTGCTCTGTCCCCTCCCTCCCTGGCCACATCTTGACCCCGTGGCTTAAAATTTAAAGGCTTCCAGGCAATGCCACAAGAGGCAGTGAAGCCTCCAAGGTCTCTCAAGGTTTCATGCCTGTGGCTGTCCCAGAGCACTGAGTGGGTGATCTGGTGTGGAAGGGCAGGGGGGATGATGGTGGTGAGCACAAGCAGCAGGCAGCTGTTTGTCCTAGAGCTGTGGCTGGATCATTGCTGTCTCTTGTCTTGTGCTGCCTTGGCTGGTGGGACCAAGCAGGACAGGGACAGGAGCTGGGATGGGCTCAGGAGGGGCAGAGGATGCCCAGCCCAGCCTCTGGACATGCCATAAGTATTCAGGCCCCAGCCATGTTTGTGTGGGAGTTAGCTCCATGTGGAGGCCATCCCCAGTTGGAGGCCAGGATGGGCATAGTCAGCCTGTTTGGAGGAAGAGCTCAGCTGTGTGCCTTCACCCCTGCCATGCTGGCTGCTCTTGGGGCACAGAGGAGCCATGGTGTCTCTTTGGGGTCACCTGTGAGGTGCTGTGTGGGACAAGGCCTTTAAAGTGCTAATTGGATCCCACAGCTGGACAAAGTGGTGATGGAAGCAGGATTGAGACTGGGAGCATGTGATGCTCAGGGGGAGCAGTGGGAGGGGGAATGGAATCCAGCTGCAGGGCCAGGTTGGGAGCATCTTGATGGTAGCAGAATTCCCTGCTCCTCCCAGCTCACCCCAGACAGGGCCAGGATTTGTCCCCAGGCAGGCTGCTGCACCATCCCATGCCTCCTGGGTTCTGGAAATGCCTCGACAACAGAAGCCATGGAAGAATGGGAATCTTCCCTCCAAGTAGAGAAGTCACATATGATGTGAGGTCCTCCTGAAGTCATGGTGATGGAGGAGGCTCCTGGAAGTTGGCTCTTGGTCAGTTGCAGAGAGGGACAACAGTTCTCATCATGGCATAGTTGAAAGCCTGGAGGAGTTGCTGGTGGCCTCAGTGTGGCATGGAGTGGGATGGGTTAACTCCTACAGATGGATATTTATACAGGTAGATAGTTCAATAGAGGTGGGGGGGGAGGGTTTCCAGGGTTGCCTGAGCTTCTCAGGGTCTGGCTGGAGGACTGGCAGGTGGGTGAGGGACAGAGAGCAGCAAGCCTGATTCACAGTAGCAAAGGAGATTTGGGTGAAGCCTGGCAGAGTGAGGAGAACGTGGTGGAGCTGGAGAAGCAGGTCATGGAACAACCACAGCTGGAGCTTTCAACTGGATTAGTGATTCCAGGAGGTTTAGTATTAACACGAGGAGGAACTTGTTTGCAGTTCAGGTGCCAGAGCACTGGCCCAGGCTGCCCAGGAGCCTGTGGAGTCTCCTTGTCTGGAGCCATTGCAGAGCTGCCTGGACACATTGCTGTGTGAGCTGGTCTAGGTGCTCCTGCTCTGGCAGGGGGGTTGCACTAGATGATCTTTCTAGGGCCCTTCCAAGCCCTGACATCCTCGGATCCTGTGATTCCCTTTTGAGGAAAGAGGGAGGGAGAGGCAGTCGGCCTGGGGCAGGGTGTTGGGCTAGGGAGTCTCCCAGGGTTCCTGTTCCGCTGTCTCCCTAGAGACAGTGACCACGCTGCGGGTGCCCGCGCCCCTCTCCCCCTGCACCCACCGGTGTCCTGCTCTTGCTGAGCCCTACTGCCACCCCTCTGCCCTCTCACTGCCACGGCTTAGCGCTCCAGAGAGGAGGCTGCCAGGGGAAATCAGGGCTGGCTTGCACTCGGGCGAGCTTCTTTGCCCCGGGGAGGGCAGCAGCGGCTTCCTGCTCGCTCCCCGCTGCCGGCATTGCCCTGAGCTTCCCTCTCCTTGCGAGCGGCAGCAGCTCTCGGCGGCAGACAGCGGCAGGCT
>VWZO01014020.1:20813-34821 GCA_013396975.1 Bucco capensis
CTGCTGCTTACATCAACCCCTGTGACACTGCCAACAAGACCAACCAGCCCAAGAGCAGTGGTGTGAGCTGTGCAGCAGGGACAGGCAAGCTGAGGCTTGCCCCAGGCTGAGGACAGTGTGGAACCTGCCCTGTTCTGCCCACCCTGGTCCTGCTCACCCTTTTGGATCTCATTTCCCCACGTGTTTCCTTATGCCTAGGGCATGTGGAGGCACTGTGACAGCTGCCACCCTGCTAGCAGCCACACCAGGGGCAAACAGGCAGGCTGCTGAGTGACTTGCATGGGAGATGCTCTCTGGGGAAGGGTTTGGGGTCCTGCACTGGCTTAAGGAAGGTGGGGTTCTGTTTCCCCTTTCATTTCTGATCTGAAGATGGTTTCTGTTCATCAGCATCAAGGTCCCAGGACACTCTTCTGATTCTGAGCCTAAATGTTAAAGATCAGGCTCTACTAATACCTGCTTGGGCTAAGACTCTTCTGTAGCTAATGTGCTTCTCCTGTGCCAGTCCTTAGAGCTTTCCCCTCCACACAACACCCAAGAGCAGCCTCACACTATGGCAACCCTTGTAACCCTCAGCCAGACAAGGCACCTTGCTGTTTCCTGTCCCCCACAGAGCCCTTCCACACATTTCATCTCTCATGAACACTAAACACTGGAATTGATTAGCTTCAACAAGATCTCAAGTAGTTTTGTACAGGGTACAGCTGGACATGAGCTGGCAATAGATTCTTAAAGGCCAGAAGCCAACTGTGTCCTGGGCTCATCCCCAGCAGCAGGGCAGGCAGGGGATTGTGCCTCTGCTCTGCTCTGCTGGCTGCTGTGTCCAGCTGAGGGGCTCCCAGCACAAGTACAGAGATGAGCTCAGAAGAGTGCAGAGGAAGGTTATGAAGCTGATGTTAGGGCTGGAAGCTCTGTGCTGTGAGGCCAGGCTGAGAGAGTTGGGCTTGTTCAGCCTGGAGAAGAGAAGGCTCCAGGGAGACTTCAGTACAGCCTTGCAGTAGTACTTTAGAGGCCTATCAGAAAGATGGGGACAGACTTCTTAGCAGTGCCTGTTGGGACAGGACAAGAGCTGATGGTTTGAAACTAAAAGAGGAGATTTAGACTAGGTAGAAGGAAGAGATTTTGTCCATTGAGGATGGTGAGACCCTGTCTCAGTTTGCCCAGAGAGGTGGGAGATGTCCCATCCCTGGAACCATTGCAGCTCAGGTTGTTTGGGGCTCTGAGCAACCTGCTCTAGTTGCAGATGTCCCTGCTGACTGCAGGGGTTGCACTAGGTGACCTTGAAATGTCCCTTCCAACCCAAACCATTCCATGAATCTAGGAGATCATAGAATTATTTTGGTTGGCAAAGCCCTCTGAGATCATCAAGTCCAACCATCCACCCAACAGTGCCATGCTCACCACTGAGCCATGGCCCCAAGCACCACATCTACATGGTTTTTGAACACTTCCAGGGATGGAGATTCCATCACTGCCCTGGGCAGCCTGGGCCAATGCCTGAGAACCCTTGTTGGGGAAGAAATTATTCCTAATATCCAATCTGAACCTCCCCTGGCACAATTGAGGCCATTTCCCCTTATCCTACCAGGTGTTACTTCAGAGAAGAGACCAACCCCCACCTGGCTCCAAGCTTCTGTCAGGGAGCTGTAGAGAGTGAGAAGGTCTCCCCTGAGCCTCCTCTTCTCCAGGCTAAACAATCCCAGTTCCCTCAGCTGCTCCTCACAACACTTGTGCACCAGACCCATTACTCTTCTTTGGACACACTGCAGCACCTCAATGTCTTTCTTGGAGTGAGGGACCCAAATGAGCCCAGGATTGGAGATCCCCCCTAACCAGTGCTGAGTACAAAGAGACAATCACTTCCCTAGCCCTGCTGGCCAATCCATTGCTGATCCAAGCCAGGATGCTGTTGGCNGAAGAGATTTTGTCCATTGAGGATGGTGAGACCCTGTCTCAGTTTGCCCAGAGAGGTGGGAGATGTCCCATCCCTGGAACCATTGCAGCTCAGGTTGTTTGGGGCTCTGAGCAACCTGCTCTAGTTGCAGATGTCCCTGCTGACTGCAGGGGTTGCACTAGGTGACCTTGAAATGTCCCTTCCAACCCAAACCATTCCATGAATCTAGGAGATCATAGAATTATTTTGGTTGGCAAAGCCCTCTGAGATCATCAAGTCCAACCATCCACCCAACAGTGCCATGCTCACCACTGAGCCATGGCCCCAAGCACCACATCTACATGGTTTTTGAACACTTCCAGGGATGGAGATTCCATCACTGCCCTGGGCAGCCTGGGCCAATGCCTGAGAACCCTTGTTGGGGAAGAAATTATTCCTAATATCCAATCTGAACCTCCCCTGGCACAATTGAGGCCATTTCCCCTTATCCTACCAGGTGTTACTTCAGAGAAGAGACCAACCCCCACCTGGCTCCAAGCTTCTGTCAGGGAGCTGTAGAGAGTGAGAAGGTCTCCCCTGAGCCTCCTCTTCTCCAGGCTAAACAATCCCAGTTCCCTCAGCTGCTCCTCACAACACTTGTGCACCAGACCCATTACTCTTCTTTGGACACACTGCAGCACCTCAATGTCTTTCTTGGAGTGAGGGACCCAAATGAGCCCAGGATTGGAGGTCCCCCCTAACCAGTGCTGAGTACAAAGAGACAATCACTTCCCTAGCCCTGCTGGCCAATCCATTGCTGATCCAAGCCAGGATGCTGTTGGCCACCTGGGCACACTGCTGCCTCCTCTTCAGCCATTGTGAACCACCATCCCCAGCTCCTTCTCCTCTGGGCCCTTCCCAGCCACGCTGCCCCAAGCCTGGAGCATTGCATGGCATTGTTGTGGCCAGAGTGTAGCACCCAGCACTTGGCCTTGTTGAACCTTATCCCACTGACCTCAGCCTGTCCATCCAGTCTGTCCAGATCCCTCTGTAAAGCCTTCCTATCCTCCCTTAGATCAACACTTCCACCCAACTTGGTGTCCTCTTGCAAACTTACTGAGGCTGCACTCAATCCCCTCAGCCAGATCACTGATAAAGACATTGAACAGAGCTGAGTTCCAGCCCTGGGGAACACTACTGGTGACCTGCCACCATTTGGATTTAACTCCTCTCACCAGCACTCTTTGGGCTCAGCCATCCAAGCAGTTTGTAAGCCAGTGGGCAATACACCCACCCAAGCTCTGTGCAGCTACTCTATCAAGAGAATGCTGTTGCTGAAGTCTACATCCACAGCCTCTCCTTCATCCCTCAGTAAGGACAGTTTCTCATAAGAGAAAATCAGGTTAGTCAGGCAGGACCTGACTTCCACAAAGCCATGCTGGCTACCTCTGCTCTCCTGGTTTTGCTGCACACGCTGTGTGATGGCACTCATGCTGATCTGCTCCATCACCTTCCCTGGCACTGAGGTCAGGCTGACAGCTCTGTAGCTCCCCAGATCAGCTCTCTGGCCCTTCTTGTAGATGGGGGTCATATTGGCTTATCCTGGTTAAACAGGACTGCTGATAAATGACTGGAAGTGGCTTGGCAAGAGCTTCCAGCAGCTCCCTCAGTACCCGTGGGAGGATCCCCTGCAGCCCCATGGACTTGTGTGGCTCTGCATGGAGCAGCAGGGCACTGCTCCTCCTGTCTCCTGAGGATTTCCTTCAGCCTTTGCCATGCAGCTCATGGGGCTGAGTACCCCGAGGAGGACTGCTCTCAGTATTAAAGACTGAGGCAGAGAAGGCATGAAGCACCTCAGTAGCTCATCCTTGGTGACAATGTCTCCTCCTGCATGGAGGTTCTCCCTGCTCCTCATGTCACTAGTCTGTTTGTAAGAACATTTTGTGTTCTCTGTTCCTGCAGTGCCCAGATGAAGTTCTAGCTGGGCTTTGGTCACTCTGATTTTCTCCCTGCATAGCCTAATGACATCCTTGTATTCCTCCTGAGTGGCCTGCCCCTCTTCCAAAGGCTGTAAACTTTCTTTTGTCCCCTGAGTTGAAGCCTGAGCTCTCTCAGGCTGCTCTGCTTCCCCCCTCAGCTTGCCTTTTGCCACATGGGGACAGACTGTCCTTGAGCCTTTCAGATGTCCTTCCTGAAGAGTGCCCAGCCTTCCTGGAGCCCTTTGCCCTTCAGGACAGCCTCCCAAGGGGCTCTCTCATGTAGGCTCTTGGATAGGCCAAAGTGTGCCCTCTGCAAGTCCAAGGTTGTGCTGAGCCCTCTCCTGACTGCTCCAAGGACTGCAAACATCTTCCTGATGGCTGTGCCCGAGGTGCCTCCAGGCACCACCCCAGCAGCTCTGGCAGGGAGCCTTCCCTGGTCAGCTCACTCCCCAGCTGTGTCAGCAATTAGTCTTCCACAGCCTCCAGGAACCTCCTGGACTGTCTCCTCTCTGCTGTGTTATCATTCCAGCAGCTAGCAGGTAAGCTGAAGTCATCCAGAAGAACAAGGGCTAGTGATTGTGAGACTAATGTGAGCTACTTGTAGAATATTTCCTCTGCCTCTTCCTCCTGCTTGGGTGACCTAGAACAGAATCTCACCAAGATATCAGCCTTCTTGGCTTTCCTGCTGATCCTTACCCATAACCACTCAACCTTGTCACTACTGTCACTGAGTGTGGGACAATCTGAAGCCTCCCTAATGTAGAAGGCCACCCCACCAGCTCTCCTTCCTTGCCTGGCCCTTCTGAAGAGCTTCTAGCACGTGAGCCAGCCCCCCATGCTTCTGTGGCAGTGACTATGCCATAGTTTTCCTGCTGGATGATGGTTTGCAGCTCCTGCTGTTTGTCACCCATGGGGGTAGATGCACTTCAGTTCAGATCTCCCCTCCAACACTGGTGTGCTGCCCATCTCTAGTGAGCCTGGTGTGATCTCCCTTCCTCTTCAAATCTGCTTTCAGGCCCTGTCAGTGAGCCCTGCTCACTCTTAACTAGGACATTCTTGCCCCTTTGAGACAGGTGAAGCCCATCTGTTGCTAGCAGGCCTGGTACCCTGTAGACCAAGCCAAGCTGCAGACCTGCTGCCAGCTGCTCCTTGGGCTCTTTGGGGACATCCACCAGGATCACTTCTTCTTGGCTTGGAGGAACTCTGCTTCTTGATCTCCTCCAATGCAGGAAAGCTGGAGAGGGACTTTGCACAAGGGCATGCAGTGCTGGGACAAGGAGTGATGGCTTCAAACTGGGAGAGAGGGGATTTAGAGTAGATAAAATCATAGAATTGTGATGGTAGGAAAAGGCCTCTGAGATCATCAAGTCCAACCATCTACCTAACACTACCAGGCCTGGATGAAGTTCTGCCCTGTGAGGGTGGCAGGACACTGGCCCAGGGAGCCCAGAGAAGCTGTGGATTCCCTATCCCTGGATGTGTTCAAGGCCAGGTTGAATGGGGCTTGTAGCTTGGTCTAGTGGAAGGTGCAGGGTGCTTGGGACTAGATAACCTCTGCAAGGTCCCTTCCAGCCCAAGCCATTCTATGATGCTGTGCAGCCTCACTGTGCTGCTGGGGCTCAACATGGCCAGAAACCTACAGGCAGGGACAGATGCTCAGAAAGTCTAGGAAAAGGCAAAGCCAGCTGCTTGTTTCTTGGTTGTTCTTCCTTGCCCTGGAGGGACTAGAGCTGGCTGTACTCAGAACAGCCTATTCTAGCCAGAACTAGGGGGTATCTCCCAACCTCCCCCCACCCTTGCTGGAGGTGCTAGAGAGCTCCAGGGCAGCACTGGCAAGGACACAGTTTGCTTGGCCACTGATGGGCCCCAGTCTGGAGGATCAGTCTGGGAACTGATGTGTTGGAGAAGAGCCCTGGGGAAAAAGCTCTAGGAGTGCTGGTGGCTAGGAGGATGCCCATGAGGCAGCAATGTGCCCTTGTGGCCAAGAGGCCAATGGCATCCTAGGATGCATGAAGAGGAGCGNCGTGCCACTGCCTCTGGGCTGTTAGCACTGAGTGGATGTTGCTGTCAGGAGTGGTAGCAGACACCCAACCTTCCACTCCCTCACACCTCCCCTGGGGTTGGTCTCATGGTGGTTCTGCAGCTGGGGTAAGAGATCTTCCTGGCAGGGGACTGGGGGCAGTCACCTGCTGTGGTATCACCCTGCACCTACAAGGTGAGCCTGAGGAAAGGTGCCTAGTGAAGTGCAGGCTACAGAAACTGCAGCAATGTGCTGTGTTTGCTGGGTCCTTCTGCCTTCTGCTTCCAGGCTGGAGGTTTTAGCTCCTCCCAGGAGAAGGGCAGCCCGAGACAGCCACACCAGACAGAGCTGATGGGCTGCAGCTCTTCTCTGGAGACCTGGAGAGGTGGTGGCATGTCCTCCTTTCTCCCATGACCCACCACACACCTCAGGAGATGGCCATGGTGCTTCTGACCTCCAGGGAAAGATTCACATGGAAGACACAGTGATTTTCTCCTTGCTGTCTGTCCTCTCTGTGGCACCAGGCTCCTGCCTCAGACCCTTCACCAGGCTTTGGTGCACTCCAGGCCATGGAGCCTCAGAAGAAAGGTGATGAGACCCCACTGGGACATTTGTCACCAAGCCCTGGCATCACTCAGACACTCTCTCATCCCCTAGATGGCAGCTGGGGCCACCAGGAGATTGTTAGCTACTGCTCAACAAGGCTTGCAGGTGTTGGGGAATGCTAGAGAGATGGTGCTTGGGCTGTAGTCAGCTTCTGGAGCCTCAGCCGAGTTCTGGCCCCTGGGGTCACAGCTGTGGCTAACAGAGACCCAGCTCCCCCCTCCCACGCTGCTGTCATGGGAGTGCTGACATCCACACCCCTCCTCCATCCCACAGGAGCCCAGAGATGTAGTACAGGACTGAGCAGCAACCATGTGAGGTGAGTGCTTGTCCCCCAGCCCCTGTGGGGCAACATCCAGGGTTGGGAGGGAAGGCAGTGGCAGTGTCCCTGCCCTGGTGGGGCACAGTCTGGTGCTTCAGAGAGGGTGAACCCCTCCTCCAGGGGAGTCTGTTGCCAACCCACCAGCTCCTAGCTGGGCTGGTCCTCTTGCCCACGTGCTCAACCCCAGGTAGTGCCAGCAGCTGTGGGCAGACATGGGTCCAGGACAGCCTGGCTGTGGCTGGTAATGGATGCCATGGAGATAACTCCATCCTCCTCTTCTCCCTGCAGCTCCTCTCTGCTCCTGGCCAGAGTGTGAATGGGAAGCCCTCAGCCCCCACGCTGGGGCTGGAGGCTCTGCCACAGAGCAGGGACCATGGGGCAGCCAGCCCCAGCTCCAGCCCCAGCCCCGGGTGGGCAGCTACGCGCTTGGCATGGCCAGAGCCAAGGGCTGACCTTAGAGACAACAAGGACTCGGCCTCAGACCTCATCCCATTGGCAATAGGTACCTGACTCCCACCCCCTGCACCCGCTCTGGAGCCCCCCCTGGGGAGCTGGGGGAACCCTCCAGCCTGGCAGGGGCAGGACAGCAGCCAGTGCCCATCCAGCAGCCCCCAGCACACGGGGAAGGATGTGTCAGAGTCAGGGGCAGAGATAGAGACAGCAGCTGCAGAGCCTCTGGAATGGGGGAGGGGGGAGCAAACCCCACCCCCACCCCTCTGGCACGTTCACTGCAGAGCACAGCCCCTCCCTGGGTACCCCTGCCACCCAGAGAGGGCACAGGCACAAATCCTGCACTGGCAAGGGACCCAGAAAGGCTCTGGGAGATGCTGCTGGAGACAGAAGCTTCCAGCCCCATCCTGGCACAGCAGGGGTTGGAGCCCCAGCCCTGGGGGCAGGATCAGACCCCAGCCAGGGTCCAGCCCGCCAGGGCCAGCTTTGGTGTGGAACCACACTGTACATAGACAAGCTAAAAACCATTAAAGCTGCTGAACCCCTGGGCAGACTTAACTGGCTTTATTGGGGCACAGCCCCACCTGCACCTGGGGAGAGGCCTAGGAAGGGCAGGCAGTGCCTTGGGGCTGAGCTCCCCTGGGGATCCAGAGCTGCTTTGGATGTGCTTGGGTGATGCCAGGCAGGTGGTAGGTGAGCTGGGGCACAGCCATGGCACTGAGCACCCCAAGAGAGGGGCTGCCAGGATGCCCTGTGGCCTATAGGGACACAAGCAGTGCTGGGCAGGATGTGGCCCCTGGTGAGACCAGCTCGGGGCACGGGGCAGCAGCCTGTGGTGGTCTTGCTCGGGTAAGGCTTTGTGAGGAGTAGGAAGACACGGAGGGCCCCTCAGGATCAGCTGAAGTGCAGCTCAGGGTCAGGCTCGTGGGCTCTGCCGGGTGGTGGAGGAGGTGCACGGAGCTGCAGAGAGAGGAGAAGCAGTGCCAACGTGGGGAGGCTGCTCACCCCCCTTCAGACCCCCCAGAAAGCACATGGGGGGCACTGCCCCTGTTGTGGGAGGTTGGGGGCAGGTTTGGGGTGGGGGAGGCTCACTGGCCGGAGGCGGGTGGCTGCCAGGTCTGGAGAGCTCTGCCCGCTGCCTGTGCCATCCTGCCTGCAACCTGGAAGGGGTTGGCAGCTCAGCTCAGTTCAGCTCTCCACCCCCCCTGAGCCGCCTTCCCAGCCCTATCCCCAGCACTCACCTCCCATGGCTGCTTCAGGAGTGGGGCTGGGAGCCAGGCTGGCCCCAGGGACGAGGCCAGGAGGGGAGAAGGGTGGTGGGGATGGTGATGGCAGCTCCTGCAAAGACAGAGCCAAGAAGGGTGGGAAGAGTACAGAGGGAATCCACCCTTCAGCAGCCATGGAGCAAGATGGGGTGCACCCCACGGCCAGGGGACATGGTGACCCTCCTGCCACCCACCTGCCCAGCTGCTCCCTGGCCCCCAGTGAGCTCCTCCACCACCAAGGAGGGGAAGACACCGACGCGGCCATCAAAGTCACCCGTCCAGAAGCCATCGTCCACCTCGCCGGGGGCACGGGGCAGCACCCGGATGATGGCTCCCTCAGGGAAGCTCAGCTCCTCAGGGCTCTGCCCCTCATAGTCGTACAGGGCTCGCACCAGCCAGGCTATAGAGAGGATGGGGTGGGGGAGGGGGTGCTCAGCATCCCTTAGGCACCAGCCCAACTCATCCATCCCCCTCCCTAGGGAAGGGGACACCCCAGCACCCACCTCCAGGCTCCAGCACCAGCTCCGCAGCCATGATGCTGGAGAGCTGACGGTGCAGGGTAGAGGGTCCTGGGGGGCCAGCCCCAGCCCCCAGCTCACCACCCAGGGACAGCAGGTACTTTTCAGGGACATAGCCAACCTGGCCAGCCTTGTTCCGAGCCTGAAGGGGCAGAAAGCATGTGACTGTCCCAGCCCTTGGGGACCTCTGAAATGCATCCCCTCCAGCATGGGTTGGGGGGGGGGACCTCAAGCTGCTCCCACCTTCACCCACTCCTCTGCATCACCATCCTCAATGACCTCCAGCTCCTCGCCTTGGGTGATGGACAGCTCATCTGCCTGGCAGCCCTGCAGGGGACAGGGGACACAGTGGCAGGGAGCCTGGGGAGGTGCTGGTCCTGAGCAGGCAGGGGGAGGAGCAGGCAGCCATGGCTGTACCTGGTACCCGAAGATCACCCGGCAGGTGTAGGGGTAGGTGCGGGCAGCAGGGCTGGGCTCATCCTCCTCTTCTGCCTCATCACTGTCCTCATAGTCATCAAACTCAGCCAGATCCAGGCCTGCTGGAGCCTCCTCACCTGCCCCCACCATGGCTCCTGCCAGCCAAGTGTCCACGTCCAGCCCTGTGGCCCGCAGCAGTGCTAGCCGTGCCTCTGCCTTCACCCGGCTCACCTGGGACACACACATTGTCATGGCACAAGGGGACACCCATGGGATGATGGGACAGCCCAGCATGCCCCACTGCCCCTGGTCCCCAGCATGGGGACAGAGCATCCTCAGCATGGCATCTCCCCATGCCTGTCCCCCCTATCCCAGGGGTGATAGGCCTCAAGTTGGGGAATTACTGGAGAGGGTCCAGAGAAGGGCCATGAAAATGCTAAGGGGACCTGAGCACCTCTCTTATGCACAGAGGCTGAGAGAGCTGGGGCTGGTTAGCCGGGAGAAGAATGAGGGAGATCTGATCAATGCTTATCAGTCCTTAAAGGGTGGGGGACAGGAGGATGGGGCCAAGCTTTGTTCTGTGGTACCTAGTGACAGGACTAGAGGCAATGGGCACAAACTAGCACCCAGGCAGTTCCATCTGAACATGATGAGGGACTTCTTCACTTTGAGGGTAACGAAGCACTGGCCCAGGCTGCCCAGGGAGGTGTTGGAATATCTCTGGAGATATTCCAAACTCGACTGGACCCCATCCTGTGCAAGCTGCTCTGGCAGGGAGGGTTGGACTAGATATCTCCAGAGGTGCCTTCCAAGCCCTAACATTCTGTGATTGTGTGATACTGAGGCTACCCCAAGCCTCATGCCTGGGGGCCTCACCTCTGCCTTCCGGATGTTTTCCCTGGCTTCTTCCATCCGCCGCTCCATGGTGGCTGCCTCTGCCTCTGGCACCTGCTGCCTCCTGGCCTCCAGCCGCTGCAGCACCTGGGTGGGCACCCTCAGGTCAGCAGGGTGCTGGGAGCTAGGGAAGGGGCAGGGAAAGCCCCTCCTGGAGCCCTTCTGTGGGGAAGGAGAGCACTCACCTCCTCACTGTGTGCCTTGTTCTTGCAGTCCCGAGCCACCCGCGTGGCCCAGCGTCGTGCCTCCTTCTCCAGGCTGGCCCCATCATCCCCTGGTGGCAGCAGGGACACCTGGACAAGCACACTGTGGCTGAGAAGAGGCTGACTACGTGGACCCCTGCCCCACTGTCAGGCCCCACACCACCACCTACCTCCTCCAGCCGAGGGAGCTGCAAGTGCTGCTGGGGAGCCAGGGCGAAGGCAGGGTGCTCCTGCAGGAAGAGGAGGAGGTCCTGCTCCCGGCATACCTGCGGCAGGGGAGCAGCATGAGGCTGGGGACATTGCCCATCCCCTCCTGTCCCCCAGCTCCTGGGATGGGCGCAGTTACCTGTGCAGATGCCTCTGCAATGCCCTGGAACCAGTCCCGTGTGGCTCGGCAGGTGTCCACCTCCGTCCGGCTGGCCACAAGCAAGTGCTCGCGAAGCCGCTCATAGAGATCACCATCCAGTGCCTGGGGGAAAGCAGGTGGGATACTCCCCCCAGGGAACGTCCCTAACCCCTCAGGGCAGCTAGTCCTGTCCCCACACCAGCAGGACCCTCTCTGCTGCATCCCCCTACAGCAGCACCAGGGAGGTGCTTCCTGTGGGACCCCAGGAATGGGTCATGAGGAGGTCCAAGCACATCATACCTGCATGGCTGCAGGGAGCTCCACTGTCTGATAATGCTCCAGGTGGGCACTGGCAGAGACCAGGATGAAGCTGTACTCATTCTGCACTCCTGTGAGCTGCCTCGAGTGCTCGGCTAGTCGTGCTGAGAACTGTGTGGATGGGGAGAGCATAGCTTGGCAATGGGATGATGGCCACCAACCCCATGCCACTCCACAGCCCTCTGCTTGGGGATCCTGCCAGCCTCCACTCCCCACTGACCTTGGCACTGAGTTTCTGCAGGCTGGCCTTGGTGTGAAATATCCTCCGGTCGCTCCTCCGGAGCCTGGAGAGGTTTTGGGCTGAAATGAGATCACCTCATGGGTGCTGCAGCACCTCCCTCACCATGGTCCCCTCTGCTCACCGAGCCTCCACGTCGGCTGCCTTGTCCTTGGCCACCTCACTGCTCCGCTGGAGGTGGCTCAACTGCTTCTTCACCTTGTCCAGCTCCTTCACTGTCTCCAGCAGCTCTGCCTGGGCCTTCTGCAGCCGCTCGATGCCCTGTGGGGAGCGTCAGCTGGGCTGGGGGGGACAGCTGTCCCCACTGCCCGTGTACAGGGGTTGTGTCCTCCTCGCCCTGCTACCTTCTTGAGCATGCTCTCCTTGGAGAGGCGGGCAGTGCGGGCAGCCTCGGCGGCCAGGGCGCGGTAGCTGTCTGAGGCAGTGATGCGGAGCTGCCCGGCGTGTGCAGTCCCCTCGATGACACCCTTCCAGACAGCCACTGTGCTCCTGTGGGCACAGGGGTTAAACACCCTCCTGACAGCTCTCAGGGATGCCAGCAGGACAGCCAGCACCCCTATCCCCTGTGGTGCCCTTCGAGATGAGTACCACATCCCTAGGGACATCCCACCCAGGGTTCCATCCCTAGGACACCCTAATCCTAGTTGACATTAGGCATCTCCCAGCTGGGAGGGCCATGGATGGGCACAGCTAGCCCTAGCCCCTTGTCCCCACCCCTGTCCCCAGCCCACCTCGAGTCACTGGCCTCGCCGCGGCCTCGCTGCCAGTCTCTCTTCACAAACTGGCTCGCCAGCCTCTGCAGTGCCTGTGGACAGACTCCTCATCACCAGCTCTTCCTGATCCCACTGGGTACCCCAGCAACCCACTGACCTGCTCTAGAGCTGAAACTGGGCTCTCCCACACCAGCTGCCCATCCCATGGGTGTCCCCAGAGCAGGGGGTGGCACACACACACACACACAGGCCTTGCAGTGACTCAGTGCCACCAGGGATCCCATCACACTCCTTGTGGGAAAACTCTGGGGAGCAGCCACCAACATGAGAGAACTCCCCAGTTGTGGCTTTTGGGACTGGCAAAGGGACAGCAGTGAAGGACACAGCAGCTGCAGAAGCAGAGCAGAGGAGTGCCCAGCAAAACCAAGCATAGTAAGACCCCAGCCCTGGGGGGATGGTCCCTCCCCAGCCTGGGGAGAAAGCAGTTGTAGGGTGAGACAGTGCCCAGCTGCAGGAAGAGGAGACACACCTCTGCTGCATGGTGTCCCCAAGGGATGCTGTAGGGATGCCTCACAGAGCAAATCCAGGCTGACATTTAAAAGCAGAGCCCTGGGATGACCCAGCAGACAGCAGAGCCCAGCTGTTTCCTCCCCCAACAAGGCTTTCCCTCAAAACACTCCAAGTTTGGGCCACATCATGCTCTGCAAAGCACCTCAGCGGATGCTCAAATGTGTCTGGTCCCCCCACAGCAGGGAAAACACTGAGCCCATCCACCAGTGCCCTCTGTGGCCAGCATGGAGCAGCCAAGCCCTGTTTGCTCGGATAACTTCTGATGCTGCCCATGGCCTGCGTGCGACTGTGCCCTGCTCTGGTACATCCCAAGTGGCAAGGCTGGGGCTCGAGGCTCAGGGAGGCCATTGGTCACAAAACTGGTGGCACCTCCTTACCTGCCCATACTCCCTGTCGATGGTGGCCCTCTGCTTGCTGTAGGACCTGTGGGGAGAAGGCATGCAGGGAAGGCAAGGACCCACACAGAGGGCTAGGGACAGGCCATCCTCACCATCACCATCACTCCCCTTCCATCATCATCCCCCATGCCACCAATCCCACATCAGGATGTCCCATATGTCCCCATCTGGCCATCTCAGAGGTTGATGGAGGCCATGACCTCGACGCGGCAGGCTCAAGGTGAGCCATGCCTGGCAGGCTGGGCACACGTGGGATGAGCTGGCTGGTCTCAGCTCGGGGTGAGGGGACAAGCATGCGGACCCTACCTGATGTCCTCCAGCAGCTCGGCGTCCCGCTGCTGCTTGCCCTGCAGGCCCGAGAGCTGCTCGAGGAGGTGGACCCGCACCTCCTGGGTGAGCTTCACCTGCGGCGACAGGACTGCTCAGCTCCCGGACCCTGCGGCGGCCCCGGCCGGGATGGGATGGCATGGGTGTGCGCTGCCCCCACCGGTCCCGGTACCTGCACCTGCTGATCCCCTCCCCAGGTGCGCGGAGCCCCCGCTCAGCCCCAGTCCTGCCTCCCCAGCCCCGCTGAGAGTCTGCCGAGGGCGACTCCCGATCCCCGGTGCAGGACCCGGCCACGGGCTGCCGGCACCGACGGAGGACTCAGTGCAGATCGCCCATCCCGCTGCCCATCACACTCACCTTGCGCGGGGGCGGTGGCTGCATCGCTGCGCTCCCCCCGGTCCTGCTCCGGTGCCCAGTCTCGGTCCTAGTCCCGGATCGATCTCTGTTGCTGCTGCTGCGCGTGTGCGGAGCCCGGAACTACCGGGACCAGCCCCATCCCCGCCCCGTTCCCCTCCCCTACTCCTACTCCCCAACCCCGCCCCGTTCCCCGCCCCTAC
>VWZO01014020.1:34829-54311 GCA_013396975.1 Bucco capensis
CCCCGCCCATTTTCCCGCCATGGCCCCGCCTCTCTCGTGCCTCCCCAGCGCCGCTTAGTGGTAGGTGCTGCACGACTCGCTGGAGCGGGGCGACACGGCGACACGGGCACATGTGGAGGAAGCGGGGTAGGGAGATAGGGTTATGGGGACACGGGGAGGCAGGAGGACAAGGACATGAGGAGATGGGGAAACAAGGAGATGAGGACACAGGGACACGGGGACATGGGGAGACAAGGAGATAGGGAAATGAGGAGATCACAGTATCACAGTATCCCAGTATGTCAGGGGTTGGAAGGGACCTAGAAAGATTATCTAGTGCAACCCCCCTGCCAGAGCAGGAGCACCTAGACCAGCTCACACAGCAATGTGTCCAGGCAGCTCTGCAATGGCTCCAGACAAGGAGACTCCACAGCCTCCTGGGCAGCCTGGGCCAGTGCTCTGGCACCTGCACTGCAAACAAGTTCCTCCTCAGGTTAATACTAAACCTCCTGTGGTCCAGATGGGATTGTAGAGACCCTGGGAGGCAGGAGGATAGGGACATGGGGAGATGGAGACACAAGGAGATGAGGAGATAGGGAGTGGGGAGAAGGAGACAGGGATGGGGTCACGGGGAGATGGGAACATCGGGGCATGAGGAGACAGGACAGGGACATGGAGACGTGGGGAGACAAGGAGATGACAATACGGGGAGATTGGGTCATAGGGACACTGGGAGGCAGGAGGACCAGGCCATGGGGGCATGGGGACATGTGGAGACAGGGGCATGGGGACACAAGTGTGGACAAAGAAAGGGACATGAGGGCATGGGGAGGTGGGAATATGGGGACATGAGGAGATAGGATGGGACAGGGTAGACAGGAAGATGGGAATGTGTGTAGATGGGGTCATAGGGACACTGGGAGGCAGGAGAACAAGGACATGGGGACACGGGGAGACAGGGAGATGGGCATGTGGATAGATGGGGTCATAGGGATGCTGGGAGGCAGGAGGACAAGGACATGGGGAGATGGGGGCACAGGGATATGGGGACACAGAGAGGCTGGAGGACAGAGATGAGGAGACAGGGATATTGGAGCATGGGGAGATGGGAATATGGAGACATGAGGGGACAGAGAAAGGGACATGGGGAGATGGGAACATGGGAGCACAGGGAGGCAGGAGGACAAGGAAATGGGGAAATGGGGAGAATGGGTGATGTGGAGCACTGAAGCCCATGTTTTAGGCAAGGGGACATGGGGACATGAGGAATTCTGGGGTACAGAAAGACTAGGAACACTGGGGATCAAGTCCTTGTGTGTGAGAACACACATGGGGTGCTGGTCTCATGACATGATGATAAGACAGGTGCTGGGGCACTGGTTCTGGGGCACAGGGAGATGTGAGGTGCTGGGCACTGGTCCTGGGCTGTGGGGCCAGCCAGCCCTTGCCCCATCTGTCCTCCTGTCCCTCTGTCCCACTATCCCCCTCAGCTCTCACTCTTCTGGCTCACTTTTTGTCTGCCTGGGGTTCCTGCTGAGCCCATGACTGTCCCCCCTGCCCCTTTTGTCCCCTTCTGTCTCATTTTGGGGTCAGCTGGATAAGTCCTGGCTCCTCTGATAGGTGTTGGATGCTCGAGGCTGGGCTGGGGCAGTGTCACCAGGTCCGTTAGTCCCCATCATGTTCTGCAGCAGGAGGGAGCCAGCAAACTGGCCTGAAGGCCACCCAGCACCCACCTGAATGCCAAGGACAGGGACCACAGAGTGGACAATGCAGGGTGGCCCCATCTACAGGGTGGCATCAGCTTGCCAGCCCCACTAAGTGATCAATCCCTAGGGATATCTGGTGTTGGCAGGACTGGGCCGGCAGGATGCTTTGTGTCTCCAGGCTCCTGGAGCTGGGAGCTGGCTGGCCCCTTCCTGCCCCATGCTTGGGACACGTAGCTCTCCACAGGCTTGCTGCAGTTCACTACTGTCTTTCAGCAGCTGTGTCTTCCTCCTTCCCACAGCTAGTGCCAGCAGCTGGAAATCCCCCTGAGCTGGGTGACGTCCCTGGCGTGCCAGTGGCGATGGAGCTGGCGCTCACCTCGTGCTCCTTGCCTGCGCTCTGGCCACGCACACCGCGGGGATGTGGGCAGGATGCAGGCACGACGTGGCAGAGAAAGAGGAAGGGGGACAGGGAGGAGGGAGCTGGTGCCTGTCCTGCCACAGTGACACGTGCTGGCACCAGCCCTGCCGGTGACATCGGTGCAGATCCAGCTCGTGTGGAGGCCACGTACAGAGATGTCCTGGCTGGTGCCTTCAGCCAGCTCTGCTGCTGCTGCTTGTGTCATCCTCCTGCTTGGTTGTGCCTGGTTCAGCTCAGCCACCCCATGTAAGTGTCTTGGTGGGTCTAGGGGGTGATGGGGTAGGGCAGGGAAGCCTCACTGGGACACCCTGATATTGTATTAACACAAGGAGGAACTTAATCCAGTGAGGGTGCCAGAGCACTGGCCCAGGCTGCCCAGGAGGCTGTGGAGTCTCCTTGTCTGGAGCCATTGCAGAGCTGCCTGGACACATTGCTGTGTGAGCTGGTCTAGGTGCTCCTGCTCTGGCAGGGGGGTTGCACTAGATGATCTTTCTAGGTCCCTTCCAACCCCTGACATACTGGGATACTGTGTCCTGTGATAGCTTGGAGGGGACAGCTGGGTGTCACAGTGAATTTTCCCCTGTATTCAGGACTTGTGAGGCCACCCCTAGAGTCCTGGGGTCAGTTCTGGGCCCCTCAGGCCAAGAAGGAGCCAGAGGCATTGGAGTGTGTGCAGAGAAGGGCAAGGAGGCTAGGGAGGGCTCTGGAGCACAAGTGTGCTGAGGAGCAGCTGAGGGCACTGGGCTTGGGTAGTGTGGAGAAGAGGAGGCTCAGGGGAGACCTTAGCTCTCTCTACAGCTCCCTGCAAGGAGGTTGCTGTGAGATGGGGGTAGGTCTCTTCTCCAGGGTTAGCAATGAGAGGACAAGAGGAAATGGCTTCAAATTGCACCAGGGGAGGTTTAGATTAGATATTAGGAGAAATTTCTTCACTCAAGGGTTGTTAAGTCTTGTCCCAGGCTGTCCAGGGAGGTGCTGGAGTCACCATCCCTGCAGGGGGTTAAGAAACATTGAGGTGCTCTCCTTAGGGCCATGGGTTAGTGGCATGGGAGTGCTAGCTATGGTTGGACTTGAAGAGCTTAGAGGTCTCTTCCACCCTTAATGGTTCTGTCATCCTGTAACCTGAATTCCCACTCTCCTCTGAGGTGGCAGAGGTGGTGGAAAACCTGTTGGATGTAAGCAGGCTCCTCCTGGGACTGGGCATCCTGGGGACCACCTGAATGGAGCTTTTGGAGCCAGGGATGATGTGGAGGGGAGCTGAGCCTGGCTGTGGTTTCTGAGAAAGCTAGAAAAGAGATCCGATCAGGAGTTATTTTTCTGGTGTCTTGGGACCTTCCTGTTCTTCACTTCTGTTCTGAGGGTGCAGCAAAGAGCCTGTGAGCACAGCAAGGCAGGGAGGCAGCCCTGGCCACAGCAGGGGCTCTAGCTGGGGGGCTGGCTGAGGGGGGGGGGGAAGGAAGGGGAGGCAGGAGCCCTGCCCTTTCAGCAGATGTCTTGTGTCTTCCTGTAGGTGAGAGAGCATCTAGGGCACCCTGGCATGGGTAGTCATGTCCCAACCCTCTCCTGGCAAGGGTTTTTGATCCCTTTGGGTTGCAGAGGACCTATCGTGCTGGGCTTCGTAGGAAAAGGGATGCTCAGAGCTGTGTAGGAGCAGAGCCTGTCTGGGCCATGAGCAAGGTCACTGCTGTGGTGACATCACAGTATCACAGTATCCCAGTATGTCAGGGGTTGGAAGGGCCCTAGAAAGATCATCTAGTGCAACCCCCCTGCCAGAGCAGGAGCACCTAGACCAGCTCACACNTAGGATGCCATTGGCCTCTTGGCCACAAGGGCACATTGCTGCCTCATGGGCATCCTCCTAGCCACCAGCACTCCTAGAGCTTTTTCCCCAGGGCTGTTCTCCCACAGATCAGTTCCTAATCTGTACTGATCCATGGGGTTGTTCCTTCCCAGATGCAGTACTTTACACTTACCCTTGTTAAATTTCATCAAGTTTCTCCCTGCCCATCTCTCTAGCCTGTCCAAGTCACAACATGACACAGGATGTGGCACTGCTCTCTGTGGTGAGGGTGACAGGATGTTAAGGGCTCCTGCTGTGAGCTGCCCCTACCATGGTGTAAGGGGACACCAGCTCCTACCTTTGCTAGGAGCTCTGCAGAGAGGGGTGACAGCTCCTGAGCAGGAAGGGGAGGTGGGAAGGGGCTCTCTGCCATGCCTGACTCCTTGTGTCCCCTGCAGTGCGTGGCCAAGGGCGAACCTTGATCCGCCTCACTCCCCGTGAAGAATCCATGTGCCCCAGAGCCTCTGTGGAAGCTTTCCTCAACAGCTCCCTCACCACCCGCCTCCTCCCTGCCCTCTACTCTGTGGTTCTGCTGGTGGGGCTGCCAGCCAACGCTCTGGCCTGCTGGGTCTTGGTGATCAACTTCAGGAGATGCTCCAGCACCCTCTTCCTGTTCAACCTGGCCAGTGCTGACCTGCTTTTTGTCCTAGTGCTGCCCTTCAAGATCTCCTATCACCTGCTGGGCAATCACTGGCTCTTTGGGGAGTACCTGTGCCGCACCATGGTGGCCTTGTTCTATGGGAACATGTACAGCTCCATCCTCTTCCTCACCTTTATCGGCCTGGAGCGCTACATCTCTGTGGTACACCCCTTCCTGTGGAAGGGCTCCAACTGGACGTGGGTCAGGGCAGGTGTCTGCGTGGGCATCTGGCTGTTGGTGGGACTGGGCATGATGCCTCTACTTCTGCACTCCCAGACAAGACATCTCCCAAGCCTGAACATCACGACGTGCCACGATTTCCTTGAGAAGGATGAGCACAATGTCCTGGCCAACTATTTCCCTTTCCTGGTGGGGCTGGGCTTTGGCCTGCCCTTTGTGCTCATGATCATCTCCTACAGCTGCATCCTGGCACGGCTGCTGGCCAAGGGGAGACACCACAGGCAGGTGATACGTGTGCTGGCCTTGGTCCTCGTGGTCTTCATCCTCTGCTTCACCCCCAGCAACGTGCTACTCTTCATCCACTATGTGCTGGAGACCACAGGGTGCAACAACTTCACCTACATTTTGTACACTGTGGCCCTGGTGCTCAGTGCCTTCAACAACTGCTTTGATCCCTTCATCTACTTCTACAGCTCCCAGGATTTTCGAGACTGGGTCCGGAATGCAGGCAGCTGCTGCTGCAGGGCTGGGCTGCAGAACTCATCAGGGAGGACCTCAGAGAAGGCCTTGCCCCAGAGGTCCAGTGAGGACAGCCAGCTGTAAGCAGGGGGAGGAGGTGCTGGCCTGTGTCCACATGCCCCAGGGAGAGGAGATCTTCCACTCTGGTAGCCAGCACAAAGGACTGCACCATCCTGGATTGGCAGGAAGCTTCACCAGGACTTTGCCACACTTTTGCAGTTCCTCCCATGCCACAATCCCATGGGTCCCCCAGCTAGGTGCCTGGCCTTGGCACCCCCATGTCCCCTCCTGCTGCACCCCAGCATCCCTCAGTGCTCCTCCTGCAGTGACCAAACCCTTCAGACTACAAATAAACATTTATTTCTCCTTGCTGGTGGAAGGAAAAGGTATAAATATCCCAGCTGAGCAGGAGCTCTCCTCCATCACCAGGAGTATGTGCTGGGCACACACACAGCTAGCCTTGCTCCTGTTGATCCCCTCCCCTCCCACCCCAAAATATGACATGCTAGATGCAAGAAGTGAAGGATGACTTGAAAGTCCTGCCCCACGGGCGCAGTGCTGGAGAGAGGACATCATGCTGTCGTCCCCTCTGCTGCTGAAACATCCAGGCACCATCCTTCTGCTTTTGTTTTCCCTTTTACTTGCTTCCCCTGACTCTGGGCCTGACCACAGGTGTGCCCCTATCATCACACATGGCAGCACCCCCAGTCCTTCCAAGACAGGCTACCACAGCTCAGCATCCTGGTCCCCTCTAGTCCCCAGCAGTCCCTGCTTGCAGCCTGGCTCTGGGCTCAGGAGGAGGGTGTGGGCTCCATGCTGTGGGAGGCTGGCTGGGTACCCAGCAGCACTGCCACCGCTTCCCCCCCGGCTCAGTGGCCACCCCTTTGGCACATGGGGGGGGTCATGTCACCTGCTGGCCTGGCCCTGGGGGCTCACTCTCAGTCTTCCTGAGGATGACACTGCTGAGCTCCTGGATCAGTTTGTCACTGATGGGTGAGGGAGGCTGCACACTTCTCTTCCTGGGCATCTCCAGGGAGGTCTCTGTGCTGGGACTGCTCCCCAGTGTGGGGGACTGCTCCCAGGCCAGCATCAGGGAAGGCTCCACGTTCCTCTCCAGAGAGGCTGTTTTGGTGGGTCTGAGCCCCTGGGCTGGAGTTTTGTCACTCTCCAGGTTCAAGCCCCTTTCAAGGGACAGGGCTTTGGTGACAGAGGGCCCTGCCATGCTCCGGGCTGGGCTGGCAGGCAGGGAGGAGCGCAGTGCTGGGGCTGGGGGCTGCTCAGGGAATGGGGCTGCCTTCTTGGACCTGTCCAAGGAGGGCATGGCCGACAGGTCTGCCAGCAGCCCCTGCCCCAGATCCAGCACAGCCAGCTCAGGGAAGTTGCCCACCTCCTCATAGACAGGGTCGGTGTCCACCTCCTTCTCCTGCTGCTCCTCCAAGGAATCCTGGTGCATCTTCATGGGCTGGGAGAGGGCATGAAGTTAGGCTGAGGGGCATTGTCCACACCACTAGGCTGTACCCTTCTCTGTCCCCTCCCTGTGCTTGGGAGCCCAGGGAGCCTTGCTCCCTCTCTGTGGGGCTAATGCCTGCATTGGACCCACGCTCCATCCCATCTCTTGGCTCGGGCATTGTTGCCATTTCTTCCCCAATCTCTGACGGAAGGTGAGTGTTTTTGTCCCTGCTGCGGGTCCTGGGACCCTGCTCTTGGTCTCAGCCCAGTATCCCTTGGCAGAGATGGCCTGGGGTTGGGAGGGCGGATGGATGCCCATGCAAAGCAGAAATCCAGGTGAGGTGAGGCCCAGCCATGTGGTCCCCATGGAAACAACCTGATGGTGAGGAGGATCCAAACCTATTTCCTCACATTTCTGGGCAATGCACATCCAACAGGAGAAGCTCTGGGAACTGGGCTGGACTGTTATGGTCTTTCTTGCACACACCAGGACCATGCAGGGACTCCCATCCCCAGGAGTAGGTGCCCAGGAGTGGGACACACAGCAATGGGCAGCCCCTCCTCTGCTACTCAGCATGGGCAGGATGGGCCAGGCATGTCTCTGAGAGCAGGTGGGATGCTACAGGGGAGCCCTTTGCAGAGTGCAAAGGCAGCCAGGGATGTGCTCCAGGTGTGTGGCTACTTACAAAGAACATGGACAAAGTCCTTCGCGTGTGGAGCCGGCGCTGGAAACAGAGGTGGGCAGAGGTAAGCATGGGATAGCATGGAGCAGGGCCAAGGATGCCTCCAGGCAGTGGGGTGCAGCACCCCACATGCCTTCCCAGGGCTCTGCACACAAGAGGAGCTGCCACAGAGGTGAGCACAGCATGCACACCCAAAGCATCCCCATTGGTACCAACCGGTGTGCACCCACCTCCAGGGACCCATCTCGGGATGGGGACATGGACCAGGGGCAGGGGGAGCTGTGGGGGCTTTACCAAGGTCTGGTTGGCAGAGAGCATGGTGGCATCAGTGCTGTCCCCATGCAGGGGCACCAGTGGCATGGTCCCAAACTTCTGCTTGGCCAGGTCAGAGGAGGATCTGCGGCGCATGACCACGGGGCGCAGGTCATCGTGCTGGGCACAAGGACAGGGCAAGGGAGAGAGGTCATGCCAGACTGCCCTGCCAGCCCCTGCCCAGCCCAGCTCAGCCTGCACCCACCTGAGCCTTGAGGATGCTGGTGATCCAATCCCACAGCTCAGCCTGCCCCGAGCAGACCAGGTACCTGCAGGAGAGTCAGCTGAGAAGCTGCCAGAGAGCAGGGCCACCAGGTCCCATGTCCCCTTGTCATCTTGTCTGTGAGACTGAGTGCTGTCAGGCACAAATGCACCCAGTGAGCCTCCAACTCGGAGACTCTGCCTGCCCAAATAGCTCCTTCAGGACAAAAGGAGAGCTTGTTGGGCAACCATGAGGCACCTTGACTCAACTGTGCTTGCTGCCCTTAGGAGAACATCTCAGTCCTGTGCTGTGGGGAGGTGACATGCTCAGCTGCTGCCCTAGCATCAACAGTGTCAGGGAAATGGGGACAGGATCAGCAGGATGTGCCTGGGGCATCCAGTGGTGCCAAGGAGGCTGGGGCAGGGAGCTCAGCTCAGGGCAGGGCACAGGATGCAGGAGCACCTGCTGTTGGGTGTGTGGGGACAAAGAGTGCTGGGTTCAATACTGAACACAGTATTGAACTCCAAGAAGGACATTGAGGTGCTGGACTGTGTCCAAAACAGGGCAACAAAACTGGGGAAGGGTCTAGAGCACAAGTGTTGTGAGGAGCAGCTGAGGGCGCTGGGCTTGGTTAGCCTGGAGAAAAGGAGGCTCAGGAGAGACATTCTGGGTCTCTATAACTCCCTGAAAGGAGGTTAGAGCCAGGTGAGGGTTGATCTCTTCTCCCAGGCAACAAGCAATAGGACAAGAGGAAATGGTCTCAAGTTATGACAGGGGAGGTTCAGGTTGGACATGAGGAAAAATGTCTTCCCCCACAAGGGTTGTCAAGGCCTGGCCCAGGCTGCCCAGGGCAATGCTGGAGCCACCATTCCTAAAGGGATGTGAAAGCTGTATAGATATGGTGCTGAGGGACATGGTTTAGTGGTGAGCTGGCAGTGCTGGTTAACAGCTGGACTGAAAAGGTCTGAAAGGTCTTTTCCAAGCAGAGCAATCCTGTGATTCTATGGGTGAAGGCTGGCAGCAGCATGGCCATGCTGGTGACACACATGCCTGGGCAGGGTGGGCAGGTTGCTCTGGAGCCTGGTGCTGCATGCTTGGAAAACACAACTGCCCAGGGTGCTGCTGTGGATGGGGAGCTAGGAAGCGTGTGTAGTGTGGAGATGGATTACTCCTGGACCCTGGTCCCCACCTTGTGCCAGGGAGTATGTGACCCCACCGCTCTGTCCCTCAGGTGCCAGGCACCAGCTCTGCCTTGAGCCCAGGGCTCTGGCTGTCCCACTCCCACTCAACCTGGAGATGGATCTCAACATCCCTCCAGCCCCAGAATGGCAGGAGCAGATACTCACAGGTGCTGCTTGTCCAGGGTCAGTGTGAAACCCCACCTGAGGAAGGGAAGAGATGGGCTGTGGGGTGGCACCAGCCTGGGGTCTGTCAGGGGCTGAACTTGCCCCATGGGCCCAGGCTTGTCCCACCTTTGGGTCCTGGTGGCATGCTGCCAGTGGCTGGGTTTATGTGCCAGGGCAAGGATTGAGGGAAGCAGGGCCCGAGGCCATGGCCAGGGAAGGTCCCACTTACTGGGCTGGTGGCTTTAGCTTCTTCCTAATGCCCATGTAAACCTTGGCTGTGTCCAGGGGCCACTCACGCTCTGGCTTGGCACTCTGGGGAAGCAGATCCATTTGGTCAACTCAACTTGGTTCCAACCTCCCCACCAGGAGAACAGCCACCACCATGCCACCCCTCTCCCCAGGTTCCCCAGCCCTGCCTCTCCTGCCACCCTTGGGAGCAGCATTCCCTGGCTACCCTCTTCTCCTTGAGCAGCAGCAGCCTCCGGTCCTGGATGACGAAGTAGCGCTCCTGAAACTTGTTGCCCAGCAGCTTGGGAGGCTCCTCACGACACTTCAGCAGCCCACACTTGGGGGTCTCACGCTTGATGCCTGCCCAGGGTGGGGGAGATGTTGGTCAGGGGGGGCTGGGAGCATGTGAGGGTGGCAGGAGGATCCCACCATGGGTCTCAGGGATGTTTCTCTCACGGCTGCAGGGTGGTGGCCAGGGCAAGGGGGAGCTGAGGCAGAGCTCTGGGGACATCCCTAGGGGTTGAGACCCTTTGTGATTACCTTACCTGTGAAGAGACAGCTGCCCTCCCCTATGGGGACCTTCTTCACCAGCAGGTACGCGGTGCTGGGCTCCGGGAGCTTGCACCACTGCAAAGCTTGCTCCAGCACCTTCTCCTTGGGGTGCAGGGGCCGCTCTGGGGAGGCAGGGACATCTCACCCTTGTGTCCCCTTCCACTGGCAACAGGTCCCCACCCTGTCCCCCACATCTCCTCCTCCTCAGCCCAGCCATGCTAAGAGCATCCCTTACTCCACCTGCACCATACTCACCTAGCTCCCCATTCTCCAAGGCCTCAAAGGTCAGCCAGATGTCCAGGCTGGCAGCCACGTTGCGCATCTCCAGCACGTGGTTAGTGAGCTCCTCTGCTGTCATCGTGGGGGACACCTGGGGCCACACATAGAGAGAGCTGTGGTGGCAGGATGGGTCTCAGGAACAGGCTATACCAGGAGCCTGCATCCCTCCTCACTTCCTCTGGCACAGCCTTCTTTTGGGACTCACCTTCAGAGTGACACAACAGTCAGGCAGCTTCTGCTCCAGGTACACCTCGATGATGAGGTCCCCTGCCTGTGAGAGCTGAGGGAAGAGTGGGTGGCATTGGTGTAGTGCTGGCATGGGTGCTGTACACATCCCCTCTCCCCAGGGACTGCTGAGAGTGTCCCAGGGGGCTGGGGCTGCTTCTCTCCCAGGCAGAAGCCTCAAGGTGATGGGTGAAGGGGAGATGAATAGGTGAGAGTCCTTTCCCAGACAGCTGGTGTGGGACAGCAGGGACCCAGAGCAGGCAGCTGAGAGCGTCCTCATCGTCCAGGCAGTCTCACCAGCCTGGGGGTCCCTGATCTGACATCCTTAGTACCTGGGTGGCCTTCCAGGTGGTGATCAGGCTGTTCTCTAGATCCATCTGGGATACCTGGTCCTCGTCAATCTGCCAGAGAAAGGGTGGACAGGGTGAGCAGGAGACATGTGGAGTGGGATAAGGCTTGAGGACACATGGAGGGATGCAGGAGGAGGCAGAGGTGGGCACTATAGGGGGATGCAAAGAGCTGGACAGAGCAAGCACAGAGGAGCTGGCAAGGCCTCTGCAGGGAGCTCACGTTGAAGATGTGGACGTAGTTGTCAATGAGGTCTTCCATCACCTTGACCTCATGCTCGCCTTTGCCATCAGTCTGGAAGAGGCTGGGTGCAAAGAGCAGTGACAGGTTCTTGGTGCTCATCTGGTTGAGGTCTGCACATTTCTGCACCCTGGGACAAGGAGGACAGAGGTGAGGGGCTGGTCCTATTCTGGGTGGGGTGTAAGACCCAGCCACCCTCCTCTGCCTTATACAAACTCTCCTGAAAAACAACTTAGTTTTCCCAGCTCCCCAGCAATGGGAACTTCAAGTCAAGTAGTTCCTATTTTGAGGACTTCCAGCTGCCATCAAACCAGAAAACAGCTACACCTCATAGTCTGAGTCAGTGATGGGAGCTTGTTTTTTTCCCTCTTTTTGGGTATGGGGTGATATTTATATTCTACAAGGGAGTATCCCCTACTCCCAAACCTCCTGTCACTCTCCCGTGCTGTAGGATAATTTTGGGAATGTTTGAGGTGTCCCAGAGTAGCACACCCCCAGCACCAGCTGGGTGGCTGGTGGGGCAGGACAAAGGCACTGGACTCTTCCTGCCTCACAGGGATGGGATCCAGCATTCCCTGGGCAGCAGGGAGACCCTCACACTGCTGGCTAGCCTTGGGAGGTGACCACTGACCGGTAGAGGTGCCCAATGAGCGCAGCCAGGGTCTTGCGGTTGAGGCGAGGCAGGCGCTGAATGAGCTCCTTGTACCGCTCCAGGCGCTGGGCCTTCGAGGGAATTCCTGGAGGGAGCAAAAGGAGTCATGGACCATTGCTGCATGCTGCAGATCGAGAGCTGGCATGGCACCAGGACCCCACCCTGAGGGACATTGGCCCCAGGGGTCCCTGGCAGGCAGCCCAGGGTGGGAGTAAGGGTTACACAGGAATTCCATCTGAACAGAAGGAGGAATTCTTTTCCTTTGAGAGTGGTGGAGCACTGGCCCAGGCTGCCCAGGGAGGTGCTGGAGTCTCCATCTCTGGAGATATTCCAAACCCAACTAGACACCACCTTGTGCAAGCTACTCTAGGTTCTCCTGCTCTGGCAGGAGTGTTGGACTAGAGGATCTCCAGAGGTCCCTTCCAAGCTCTAACATTCTGTGATTCTGTGGATCTGTTGGGTGAAGGAGGTACCTGCAGCCTCCTTCCACTGTGGGCGCAGCTCCAGGGTGAAGACAGGGTCTTCCAGCTCACGGAAGAACCTCTTGAGCACATCGGTGACATCCTCAATGAAGTTGTCACTGATGCGTAGCTTGACGTTGCGGGCGTCCCGCCGGAACTCCTCCATCAGCGCCTTGATCCGCGAGTGGGCTCCGTTCTTGCGGTAAACCCCCTCATGCCGCAGCCCTGGGGCAGGGACACGGGGCCATGGGTTCATGGGGGCCTGATCCTCCTCCGGAGAGAACTCCCAAGAGCTCTCCTGCCTGGGCCTCTCCAGAGGCTGCTCTGGCTCACCGTACTGCGTGATGAAGGCTATGCAGCTGTCCACGATGATGGGGATGTCTCCTCGGCTCAGCTGCTGGTCCCTCAGCGCGTTCCCCCGGCCCCCGGCCGATGCCTGGATGTCTGTGTACCATGCTGCTGAGTCTGCCCGAGACAGGCCCTGCAGGTAAAATGTCCTGAGAACAACAAGGGCAGAAAAGAAGGAATGAAGGTTGCCAAGGTGGGCAAGGTATCCTCCTCCTGCAGCCTGGATCTGCGACAGGAGCAAGGCACAGCCAGGCTGAGCTGAATGACATTCTGGCAAGAGAGCCAGGCTTGGGTGACCTCTATAAACCCCTTGGGATCAGCATTGACCCACATAGGAGTGCCTTTGCCCAGGGCAGCCTGCTGAGATTGCTTGGCTCTTTTCCCATCATTCCCAGGCTAGGACTTACCTCCCCATCTCCACCAGGATCAGCATCTCCTTCTTCTCTGGAGTCTCAGTGGGAGGAACCAGACCTGAATCGGGGTGAGAAGTAGAGAAGTCAGAGCCATGCCTGGCCACCCACTGTGTGGTACCTGTCCCAGGCTGAGGCATGGCACTCACTGAGCTCCTGCAGCCTCCGGAGGTTGATGCTGTCCTCAGCCCCATCATCCTCTGCAGGGCAGATGAAGAGGTGAGCTTTCTGCAGGATGAAGAAGGCCTGCTGCCACTGCTCGGGGTTGAGCATGCACTTGTAGCGCAGCTGGCCCACACGTTGGAACTCATAGCCCAGCAGGCAGTGACAGCTGACAGGTGTGAACCACTGTAGGATGGAGCAAGAGAAGAGTCAGATAGAGAAAGACAAAGCTTGGCCCTCAAGTGCAGACCCCACCCTGAGGACGGGAACTCCTGCAAAGGGATGGTGGGTGCTCGCCACAGAGTGTAGGGAGCTGGGAGGAATCAAAATGGGGCCAGAGCCCAGGGAGCCACCAGCAGCACAGGGTGCAGGGACTGGGGCTGGCTCACCTTGCCGATGGCACTGGCCCAGGCTTGCAGCGTCTCAGACCCATCGGTCCCCAGCTGCTGCACTTTCTCCCCAGTGAGGAAGAGCTCAAGGGTGAAGCGAAACCTGCAGAGGAAGACTCAGCCCATCAGGCAGCCTCCTACCCCAAACCTGCACCCAGAGCCAGGCCAGAACAACTGCACCCAGAGCCAGGCCAGAACCACTGCACCCAGAAAGGAGCAAGCCCTGTCCCTACTCTCTGCGTGCCCCCAGGCTCTCTGGGCATGCAGCAGGGACATGGATAGGATTTACCTTTCATTGGGGCTGGGGCTGGTGAGCACCTGGGCTCTGCTCACGCCCAGGGAGATGAGGTCGCTGCTCTCGATCTGGCTCAGGGGCTCAGTGCATTTCTCTGTCTCGAAGAAGAGCAGACATCTCTCCAGGGAGCACCACACACGCTGGAAGTCTGTGGTACCAGCCAGGAGGTCAGCAGCACTGGGGTGAGCATCCTGCTGTCTGCCCTCCTGTGATCCCCATGCTTACCCTCTTTGCTCTTCTTGGCACCTGGGAGCTTTGGGGAGGCTGTGGCACGGAACAGGTACCCACTGTGTGTCACTGGCTGCGTGATCTCATTGTAGACACCCTCAGGACCTGGTTCCTGTCTGCTGGGGCTCCCTGTGGGGATAGGCACTGGGAGTGGGGTGGGAGCAGGCACTCACCAAAGCATGGGTACCAGGGGGCAGGGAGACCCCACTCATGCAGATGTAGGTAAGGGGATGTGTCAGGCATGAGGTTCTCTGAAAACAGCCTCCAGAGGAACCTGCTGCCTTGCCCTATCCCAAAAGAAGAGTGCAGGGGGAGCAGGCAGGTCCCCAGGGAGCCATGGCACTTGATGCTCATATCCCCAGCCTTGGGGGGACAGGGGAAGTGACAAGATGGAACCCTCCCCATCACAGCCACATGTGGCTCAAGGGTCCTCTTTACCTGAATGGTTCCTGGCCCTTTTGCTCTCTGGTCCCCACCAGAGGTCAGCCCCTGGTGCCACCTCGCAGGCAGCAGGGTCAGCTGCCAGCCCAGCCTCCGATGATGAGAAGAACTGCAGGATGGTCTTGAGCAGAGTTGGTCCTGCCACTGCAGTGCACAGAGCCTAGGACAAGACAGGTACCTGTAGGGACCACATACTGGCTCATGGAGACCCCCAGCTCACTGCCAGAGCTGCTCAAAGGCAGGCAAGGCAGGGCTCAATCTCCCACCTCAGCCCCCAGAACCGCCTGGCACGAGGGTGCCGGAGTGCATGCAGCCAAGCAGAAGGTGTTGGCATCTCAGAGCTCTGGGGTGGTTCCCAGCATCCCAAGGTGAGCCATACCTGGAGCACCTCCTCCTGAGTGGTGTAGTGGGGATGGGGCAGGCGGTAGCGTCCCTCTCGGTACTTGTGGGTGATGAAGTCTCGTCTCTGCTCCGCGCTGGCATCGGGGCACAGAGCCTCGGCGGCAGGGAGGCGAGCGGCCCAGAAGCGGTTGGCTCGGTCATTTCCCAGCACGATGAAGAGCTGCAGGAGAGTCCCACGGTCATAATGAGCACCAGGGCAGCTGAGAGGAGCAGGAGAAGCATAGAGAAGCAGCCTGGCCCCTGGTCATGCGATGGCAGCCCCAGCAGCCTGCAGTGTTCTACCTGCACGATTTCGTTGGACCAGACACTGGTGTCGAGCTTCAGGCTTTGCACCTTGGAGATGTTGGAGCCCAGGCTGCGGTGCTGCCCTGTGGGGACCAGGAGAGTGAGCACCTCTTGATCCTACCAGGGGAACTGATACTCAAATTACAGCCATACCCCAGCCAGCCAGCACCCTGCCTGCCCAGGCTGGCCCAATCCTCTTGGACCCCCATTTGCCCTCCAGGGAAATATACGGACCTGCACACTGCTTGCAGATGACCACGCACAGGTTGATGGATGCCCAGTCAGGACTCTGAGCCCAGCAGTCTGCACAGTATTTGTTGGCTTTGTTGGACCAGATCTTCTCTGCCACCTCATAGTCATAGAGCATCTCAGCTATGGCCTCCTGCAGGGCTTCCATCCACTCCCGCTTCTCCCGCTCCGACTCTGCCACGAAGCTACGAGCAGCAGCACAGCCAAAACTCAGGGTTCTGGAGCAACCAGCAGCCTGGGTGCATCACCTGACTGCTTCCCCTCCATCTCATCCCACCTGGACAACTGGGATACCTGAATGTCTTGGAGGGGGTGATGAGCTCAAAGCTGCGGTTCTTGGCTTCGCGGATGGTGGAGCCACGCATCTCAATGAAGCAGATGCCAATGCCCATCTTGAAGAACTGCAATTCAGAGTGATGCTGCTGTTGGCTCTGCAGTAGTGGACATACCACCCTGGACACGCCCATGGTGCTAGGGCTGGTGCCAGGGAGCTGCATCTGGCACCCCCAGCATCCCATCCCTGCTTTGCCTGGACAAGCCGGACCTGACACCCTGCTACATCTCCCATTCATCTCCTGTGAGCTGACATGAAGCATCCTGCAAATATATTATGCCCTAAAGTGAAAGGCAAGTTCTACCCACAGGCCCTGAAACCCTCTGTTGGTGGATTTGAGCCCCCCAGAGTCAGGTACACTTATAAAGGAGGTATCAGCTTGACCAAAAACCACTGAGGCTCGAGGTGACTGGAAAATATCAGAGGTGCTCAGCAAATTCAGCAGGCAGGAGGTGAGGAGTTCCATGGGCAGCAGGCAGGGTGGGAGGAGCTGTCAGGCACCTGCTGTCTCCTGTGGGACAAATTGCCTTGCATGTTTGTTGGTGATTTTGTGGCCATTGGTCTACCTGATTGGGATGCTGTGGTCTAACTAAGACCTAGGTGCTTGACAGTGAAGACAATTCTGTGACAGTGAGGAGATTGGGAGTCCACCCTGGTACCCACTGAACCTCCAACCCAGGCTCCCAGTGCTTCTGCCCTGTGCAGGATCTCCAGTTTCCTCCTCTGCCATTCCTTTTCTCCTGCCCATCCTCCTCTTCCTCTCTGGTGTCCCTTTGGCACAGGCCCTGGCTAAGCTCCCTCCATCCCTCCCTCACTCTCACCCCATCCAGCATCACTCACAGCCCTCTGTGCCAGCAGGGTGTCTGGTCCGGCCACGAACCTGCTCGCTCTTGTACAGCCACATCTCAGGCAGGCTCAGGGCTGCAAACACCTTGGACTTGTGGCCCTTCAGCTCCAGGGTGCCTGACTTCTGGCAGTGAGCAGTGTTGGTGGGTCGGGGCCGGGACCCTGCCAGGCGCTGGTCCATCACCTTCTTCTGCAGCGTGGAGCACCATTCACTCCTCTGGGCTGGGGACCAGGCATGAGGGAGCGGCTCTGAGCCCTTCCCAACAGGCCTGGCATGGAGCAGAGCACCAGGCAGTCATGGCAGGGGAGAGGTCCTGTCCCTCGTGCTGGGTGGGGGTTTTGGGGATGGGGTGAGAGCTGCCTCTGCCTGGAGGAGGGAAGCAGGGATGGTGCCTTAGGGACTGATGGGCCCTGGCCTGGCTCTTCACTTACCCTCGTTCTCGGCACGGAAGACAAAGATCCGGTGGCTGGTGACGACCTGGAACTTGTTGTCCTTGGTGGAGCGAGCTGTCTCAATGGCGGAGAGCGGGATCACCCCCTTGGGGTAGGGCTCCTGGAATGAGCCCCAGGGAGGGTTATCTCCTTTTGCCCTTCCTGTGGGACACCTCCATAAGCTGGCCACCCCAGCATCTGCCCTGCAGGGCACACTGCTGCCATCACCATAGTGGTAAAGGGACGTGGCAGGGCTGCCTGCAAGCTCTCCATGCCATGCATGGTATCTGTTTCTGCATGGGACCCACTGCTGTGAGGCCAGCTCTGATGGCTGTGCCATGGCACTGACACCCCACAGCAGGCCAGTAGGGGCCATGTAGAGCTGCCATGGATGGACATGAGAACACAGGCCGGGAAATGGTTGTTGACTCATCCCTTATACTTAAGCTGGAGTGAGAAAAGCTCCTCCATGCAGAGCTTCCTCCACATCCCCAGGGTCTTGGCTTGGTGCTACCTTGTAGCACAGCCTGGGGGACACCAGCAGCTGAGCAAGAGCTGAGGATTCAGGTAGGGATGGGTCCATGGTAGGGACCCAGGGATTGTAACCTGCCCCGGAGCTTGCAATCCAGCAGGACTCTTGGTTGGCAGAAGGGCCTTTGCTACCCTGGGCTTCCCATGGTGTGAAGCTTTATTCAGAGCTCCCCCAGGCACTGAGGCCATGGCTGCTCCTGGGCTTCCCATGGTGTGAAGCTGCGTTCAGAGCTCCCCCAGGCACTGAGGCCATGGCTGCTCCTGGGCTTCCCATGGTGTGAAGCTGCGTTCAGAGCTCCCCCAGGCATTGAGGCCACGGCTGCTCCACCCTGGTGATGGTAAAGCAGTGCTTCACCATTGGGTGCCCAGGTGGTCAAGAAGGCCAAGAGCATCCTGGCTTGGATCAGCACCAGTGTGCCCAGAAGGACTAGGGCAGGGATTGTCCTCCTACAGGATTGACCTCACTCAGCACTGGTGAGTACAATACTGGGTTCTGTTTTGGTTCTCTCACTCCCAGAAGGACATTGAGGTGCTGGAGTGTGTCCAGAGAAGGGCAGGGAAGCTGGGGAAGGTTCTAGAGCACACATGTTGTGAAGAGCAGCTGAGGGAACTGGGGTTGGTTAGTCTGGAGAAGAGGAGGCTCAGGAGAGACCTTCTCACTTGCTAGGGCTCCCTGAAAGGAGGTTGGAGCAAGGTGGGGGTTGGTCTCTTTGCCCAGGGAACAAGTCATAGGACAAGAGGAAACAGCCTCAGGTTGTATCAGGGAAGGTTTAGGTTGGACTTTAGGAAGCATTTCTTCCCCAAAGAGTTGTCAAGGCCTGGCCCAGGCTGTCCAGGGCAGTGCTGGAGTCACCATTCCCAGAGGGATTGAAAAGCCATGGAGATGTGGTGCTGAGGGCCATGGTTTAGTGGTGAGCTGGCAGTGCTGGTTAATGGCTGGCATTGATGATCCTAAAGGTCTCTTCCAACCAAAATGATTGTCTGATTCTGTGATTCTATGCTGGCTCCTTACAGAAGGACAAGGGGAGGTGAAAGAAGTGACAGTTCCTGTGGTGTCAAGACACCCTGCTTAAGCAGCATGGTACAGCATCCCCACCCTGCCCACATCCTGCCCCTTCCTACCTTGTCACTGCTGAAGTACATCAGGTTCTTCCCATCAAAACGGACATAGCGCCTCTGGAAGACATAGTTCCTGGTGGGGTGGCATAAAAACATGGTTGGTGGGAAGTGGATGATCCCCTCAAGGACCTCACATTTGCTCCTAGATCCCCTCCTTTCCCCTGCGGATGGCTGTAGAGAGACTCTTGCAGCACAGCTGGAGCACCCCAGAGGGTCCTCCTCTTGTGGGGAGGAGGTGTGGCTGCCCCAGTAGCATGATGACCCATGTGCCAACCTCACCAGCCTTGCCCTCCCCTTATGGGCACTGCCCCAGAGGTGGGCACCTACCCCTGCGGGGAGAGCTTGTCCAGCCAGCCGCTGAGCATGGTGGGTCGGGGCTCCGAGAGCGAGGTGAAGCTGGCGTAAGGGGAGATGGTGAGGTCATCCAGCACCTCATCTGGGTAGAGATGGGCTGGCAGGCTGAAGGGAGCCCCCTCAGCCTGTGGGGCCTCCACGGTCGAGTACCCCTCCGTGTCACTCTGCACGATGCGCTCGATGAGCCGGGAGCGTGTCTCCTCATCCTCACTCCTGCCCTCACTGCTGCACCCACTGCTTCTGCTGCAAGAGATGGAGCTGTGAGGGAACCTGCCCATGGCAGGGTGGCTGCTTCCTGGGCAGGGTCTGGGGCAAGATGTCATCCAGAAGAACCTGGACAAGCTGGAGAGGTGGGCCCAGGTGAACCTCATGAATTTCAACAAGACCAAGTGCAGGGTCCT
>VWZO01014020.1:54518-67643 GCA_013396975.1 Bucco capensis
AATGCCATCCCATCTGATGGTGTCTTGCACTGCTCCCAGCCTCATCCTGACCTCCTCTGGGGCACCCAGTGACCTGGGGGGTTACAGCTCCATGAGCAGAGTGGGACAAAGGCTCAGTGCTCATGGGCCCCATGGCAACCAGCAGCCCAAGGTTTAGCCACTTGTACATGACAGCTGGCAAAATGGGCTTCCCCACCTTGGCTAATACCACACAGGCCACCACACATCTCCAAAGCCCTGGGATGGCCTCCTTCCTCTCTTAACTCTCCAGGCAGCAAACTGAAGCCAGGTAGCTCCCCAGTCCCATGTCCTGCTCCCTGCTCTGTACCCAGTCCACCTCACCAGGGGTCTCAGCCTGTCCTCTTCCTTCTCTGCTCCAGTGTTCACAGCACTGGGAAGGTCCTTCTGCCACAAAACTCTCCTGCTTGCTCTTGTGTCAGAGAATCACAGAATTGTTCTGCTTGGAAGAGACCTTTCAGATCAAGTCCAACTGTTAACCAGCACTGCCAGCTCACCACTGAACCATGGCCCTCAGCAGCACATCTGCACAGCTTTTCCAACCCTTTTGGGGAAGAAATTGTTCCTAACATCCAACCTAAACTTTCCCTGGTGCAACCCGAGGCTGTTTCCTCTTGTGCTGTTGCTTGTTCTGTGGGAGAAGAGCCCAAGCCCCCGTCTCACTCCAACCTCCTTTCAGGGAGTTGTAGAGAAAGTGTCCAGCCAAAAGATTTTGCAGAGGGCTTGGGTGGGACAGATGGGCCAGTGGAGCTCCTGCCTCCATCTCCTTTCCTTGGGAATCCATGCAAGCCCTGGGGAGACTCTCTAGCCATGACAATACAAGGAAACCATAAAAATAACCTGCTGAGCCTGCCCCTTCCCCTCAGGCCTCTCAGCCAGACATTTGTCTTTCCCCAAAGAGGAAATGTGCTGGAAAATGCCTGAAGGTCATTACAGAGGAGCTTCCCAGGTGCAGTGGTGACAAGCAGGAGGAGAGTCATGGCAGCTGGGACACCTCAGCACCAGCAGGAGAGCAACTGTGCTGCTAAGTTGCTCCTGGCATCCAGTGCCAGGATGAAGAGAAGGCTCTGAGAAAGGCAGGGAGAAAGGTCCAAGCTCTGTCACAGCTTGTGAGGAGCAAGTTGGGCATCTCCAGTGGGAAAAGGGTGAGTTTCTGAAGTTGTGAGCAGCATGAGGACAGCAGAAAAGCATCCCCTGACCACTAGTGTCACAGGAGCTAGGTGACAACATCTAAAGCCAAAGGAGCAGCTGACCTGTGGGGACTCTTCACTATGACAGGTTGCTGAAGGAGAAATTCATGGAGGAGAAGTCCACTAGATGAGAAACCACCTCCAGCACACATCTATTCCTATCTTTTGGACCAGGAGAAGGACCCCACACACCTCTCCTCAGTTCTCCAGACACCTGGTTCTGAGCACTGCCTCCTCATAGGAGCCAAGGCATGGATCTGTGCTCTGAGCCTGGACAGGCACCTGCTGAGGCTTTGGACATCAGGTGTCCCTGAGCCATGTGGGCAGAAGCAAGACCTGAAGGCTGCCTGGGAGGATGTTGGGCTGGAGTCCCCCAGGGCAGGGCCCAGCTCTGGAGAAGTGGGATGGTGTATAGGGCTGAGGAGGTGGGTGGAGAGGGAAAATGGCCTCTTTGGCTCCAGTGTCTGCAAGAAAGACAAGAAGTGGTCATGAGTGGCTTAGAGCACAATGAACATTGCTGCTTCATTAGCATAACAGAGCCTTGGCAGGGTGATTCATCTGGCTGGAGTCCCAGCGTGGTATCCAGCTCCTTCAGGAGGGATTGGCCAGGGAGCAGGGTGGCTGGAGGACTCTGTGTGTGTCATAGATGGACATTGAGTGCCAGACCCACTGAATGGCTCAGGGGAAGAGAAAAAGGGGGAAAATCCCTGATAGCCCCTTCCTGAGCTGTGGTTTACAGCAACTGAGACCACTGGGTGATGGAGGACAAGCAGCATCTGGCAGGGACAAGCAAAGCCCACAGCCTGCCTGGAGTGGGGTGTCTCAGCATCCCAGGAGCACACCAAGATCCAGCTCTGCCCCTGAGGACAAGGCTGGTGTGGAGAAAGCCTCCAAGCAACAAGCCTGAGAAGGCATGGCTCGTTGGTCTAGGGGTATGATTCTCGCTTTGGGTGCGAGAGGTCCCGGGTTCAAATCCCGGACGAGCCCTCCCTGATTTTACAGGAGGCTGTGGAGTCTCCTTGTTTGGAGCCATTGCAGAGCTGCTTGGACACATTGCTGTGTGAGCTGGTCTAGGTGATCCTGCTCTGGCAGGGGGGATGCACTAGATGAGCTTTCTAGGGCCCTGCCAACCCCTGACATACTGGGATCCTGTGAAGGCCAAGTCATCTCCCTTTTCAGCTGGTGTCAGGCAGTGAAGGCAACTAACTTTAGGGCTAAATGAGTCCCCAGAGCAAGGAGAAGGTAATTCCAGGTCAGCTGAGCCTGGAGGGTGATGCCTGAGGCGCATCAAGTTGGGGCAGTCTCAGTCTATGGGATAGCTGGTGGAGGGTGGTTGATGGAAGAAAGGGATCTGCTGGTGGTGAGGGAGCCAAGGAGCTGCTGATGGATCTGGTTACTTCAGCTGGGGGGTCATGGGGAGACAATCAGCCTGCCAGTGGGCACCTGGAGCCAGGGAGGGAGATAAGGACTGAGCTGTCAAGGACACATATTTCCCAGTGTTTCTTTTCCTGCAGGGAATCGGTCTTGAGATGTGAGGATAAGCAGTCCTGGTAGGTATCTGCCTGAGGGTCATCTCATCCTGGGTCTCAATGCAAACCAGGGCAGGATCCACCATCCTCACCATGATATCTGACAAGCTGCTGCCTCACCCAGTGCCCTGAGCTCCAGAGGGTGATCTGGGCACTGCTATGGCACCATGTCTGTCCTGCTGAGCCTGGTGCCTGAAGGAGGGCAGGTGATGTCCTTTGTGCCAGCAGTTCACAGGGCTGAGCACCACCAGCTTGGATGAAGCTGCTCAGGCTCAGAGCAGGTGAATTCCACCCTATGCTCCAGGCTCTGCTGAACCCTCAGTGATCCATCTCCCAGCTTTAAGGGGAATTTTGCATTCATAGAATCATAGAACAGTTCCAGCTGGAAGAGACCTTGAAGATCATCAGTGCAGCCTTTGTCCTAGCCCTATCACCCCACTAAATGATGCCTCCCAATGCAACATCTACCTGGCTCTTAAACACCTCCAGGGATGGGGACTCAAGCACCTCCCTGGGCAGCCTGTTCCAATGGCTCACAACCCTTGCAGCAAAGAAATTCCTCCTCATGTCTAGCCTGAACCTCCCCTGGGGCAATTTCCATCCATTTCCCCTTGTCCTATCACTCTCCACTAGGGAGAACAGAGCAGTCCCTGCCTCTCTACAACCTCCCTTCAGGTAGTTCTAGAGAGCCAGGAGGTCTCCCCTCAATCTCCTCTTTTCCAGGCTAAACAGGCCCAGATCCCTCAGTCTTTCCTCCTCAGGCTTATGTTCTAAGCCCTTTAGCAGCTTGGCAGCCTCTGTCCCCTCTCCAGCACCTCCATGTCCCTCTTGGAGTGAGGGGCCCAAAACTGGATGCAGTACTGGAGGTGAGGCCTCCCCAAAGCTGAGGAAAGGGGCAGGATCAGCTCCCTGCTCCTGCTGCCAACACTGTTCCTGCTCCAGGCCAGGATGCCATTGGCCTTCTTGTCCCCCTGGGCACACTGCTGGCTCCTGTTCAGCTGTCACTCAGCACCCCTAGGTCCCTGTGTGCCTGGCAGCTCTGCAGCCACTGCTCCCCAAGCCTAGAGCACTGCTGGGGATATCTTTTTGGAGGCCAAGGGGGTTCTGTCCATCCCTTATGCTGACACTCACTGCCCAGAGAGCAGCATGGTCCAGGTGAAACTCTCCCAGGACAGGATGAGAGGAGGTATCTCAGGTAGAAGGAAGGGGTGGGAGGGCCTCTCTGAAGCTTGGGAGTGGGAAATATTTCCTATCATGAGGAGGTTGATGTGCCGCAGGAGACACATTGTCCGCAGTGACCAGGATGAAGAATTAGCTGAACTAGAGAAACAGCAGAGCTAAGAGGAGGGTCAGGAGGTCCCACAGTGCTAGGGCAGGGGGCAAGGCTGTCTGACAGCAACCCAGGAGCTGAGCAGGAGCCCATAGTTCTGCTCCAGGGGCATTGTAGTTGGAGCAGTGCAGATGCTCTGGGGAGGAAAGCACTGGAGCAGCTGGCTGATGGGCTCCATGAGCTCAACACAAAAGGTCTCCAAAAGCTGGCCCAGGTTGTCCAGGGAGGTGGTTGAGTTCCCATCCCTGGAGGCATTGCAGGTGAGGCTTGCCAGGGCTCTGGGCAAGCTGCTCTAGTTGGGGATGTCCCTGCCCAGTGCAGGGGGGCTGGACTAGATGAGCTCCAGAGGTCCCTTCCAACCCAAACCATTCTAGGATTCTAGTCTCTTGTTCAACTCCTCACACTCCAACCACTCTAGTGCTCAGGCTGGGAGAAACATTTTGGCCTCTGAAGGCCAAATGCTGTCTCTTCTCAGCAAGACCAGGCTGCAAAGACCCTGGTGACCCCAGGGCTGCAAGTGCCTTGCCAAAGCCCTTAGGATGCTTCAGATCCCTGATTCCAGAAAGCCACTGGATGGAGAGATCATGGCCCACAGGCCAGCAGCCAGCCCCACTCTGAACTGCTGCTTCAGAGGCTCCACAGCAGATTCCAGCACTTCTTCTGGTTACAAAGCTTCTCTTGCTAGGTGTTTGCAGTTCCCTAGCCATGACACTGCAATGACCTGCACCCTGAGCAGGAGGTGACCTAGACCAACCAACACTGGGGCCACAAAGGCAGGGGGATGGGGACACACTGGTGAGCAAGGCCACGGGCAGAGCTGAAGGACACAGAGCTGCAGCTCACCAACTCCTCTCTAAGCAACACAGGAAAAGGAACCCTCCCCATCCGAAATGGGAAGAGCAGCTTTCCTTCCTCTTTCTGAGATGCTATCAGGACTTATGGAAAGTACATTTCAAAAGCATTTTCAAGGTGCCCCTCACAATCTCACTGTCCACCACAGCGTGACAGAGCAGCAGCAAATGCTGAGCTGATGGTGCTGGAGTCTTTGAAGGTTGCACATCCCTTCATCTGGGGCTTGGAGCCATCTCATTTCTCAGCAATCCCTGTACCCTCTGATGTTTCCTGACTCCCAGAGGCCAAATCCAGGCTCTACCAGCCATGCAGGTGCTCAGTGTCACTGGCACAGCCTCAGCTGTGCCCCCAGAGCATCTGTTGGCAAGCAGACCCCCACCAGCATGGCTCCTCTCTCAACCCCTCTTGAGACTGCTGACCTGAGCCCAGATGTACATGATCATCTCTATGGTGGGGGAAAAGCTCCCCCCCCACTTCTCAGGCTGTCCCCAGGGGTGTCCCCTGTCCCCCTGGCATGCAAACCCCAGACCCCTGAGTCCAAGCCAGCCCCTGCAGCCCAGAGGAGGTGATGCCTACCTGCACGCTTCTCTCTCCAGGTCCAGCTCAGACACTGTCTCATAGCTCTGATCAGAGGAGATGCCAGCACCCTGGGAAGAGAGATTGGTCACATCTCCTCTCCCTCTCACCCTCTGCCCTCCCAGACCTCCTCAACATCCTTGGCCCACTTCAGGGGGTGATGTGGAGCTGAGCCTGTGAACCCCAGCCCAGCAGCAAGGCGCTGCTGGGCATCATGGTGTCACCAGCTGCAGCTCCCTGCTTTGCAGCAGCTGGTGGGGTGCAGAGTGACAGCAGGGGACAGCCACCACCCCCAGGGTCTCATCTCACCTTCTGCTCCCTGGATGGGGCTATGTGCCCAAAGATGGTCTCGCTGTAGGGGCTGATGGGCCGCTCGCTGACCTCTGTGGGCAGACACATGGGAGGCAAAGGCAGTCAGTGGTGCCTGCTGTGGGGCAGCAACCAGCCAGGACTGCCACCTCTGGATGGGGACCCCTCCCACCAAGCTCACCACAGCACACCCCAACATCCAGCACATCTGGCATAACAGAGGTGCCACCCCAAATACGCATGGGGCTGGGCCCTGCCTTGGTCTGGGGCCACTATGGTCCCTGAGCGAGGAAGGAGCAAGGGGCAGGGGGAAAGGCAGGGTGTGTGGGTGTCCCCCTCACCCCTTCCTTGGGGACACCAGGAGGTCCCCATTGTTCACTGCTGCCCTGAGGGCTCTCACCTGGCTTGCTGGTGGGTCTCTGTGGGATAGGAGGCAGGTTCCCTCCAGGCCAGCCAGGACTGCTGGAAAAGAGGAGTGGGGTTACTGAGGCTGTGGCCAGGATGGAGTGGGAGCCTGGGGAGTTTTTCCACCTTGCTTTCCCATCTGGCTTATGTGGGCCTGCACCTGACCAGGGCTGAGCCCAGCTTTGTGCCTCAGGTGCTGCACATCCCCTCCCTTACTCCCTGCTTCTCCCCACCCTGGGACCTGTTGAGCTATGTCTCCTGGGGCTGCTAAGCATTTCCCATCCCAGTTCATCCTCCTCTAACACCTCCCACCTTGCTCCCAGCAGAAGTCAGCCCAGAGCCCTCACTCAGCTACCCCCTCATCATGCCAGAGACCCCCAGCCCTGTTGCCTGGGAGGGTGCAAAGGAAGGCCAGCAGCTTCTATCTCAACCAGAATGGGTCATCTGGGGGCCAGGGCCATGCTGTCAGCTCAGAAGGATCCCAGCTGCCCTGTGCAGAGCCTGGGGAAGGCACTGGGAGGCTGGTGGAAGGAGATCTGTCAGCACCAGGAGGCAGGCAGGGCCAGGCTGGGAATGGGCTCCTGGGGGTGAGTGGCTCTCTGGATCCCTGGCTCCAGCTTCTCTGCACCCCACCTCTGCTCCCTGGGATGAGGGAAAGCATCTGCTTACTCAGGCTTGTTGTCCTGCTGGGTCAGCTCCTGCGGGGACAGAGCTGGAGGCTGAGTGAGAGCCTGGCTCTGGGCTTCATTCTCCCCTCCCAAGTCCTCAGTGAGTGCTGATGGGGGCTTGAGTCCTTCATAGATGACATTGGACACCATCTCCAGCCTGGCCTGCCCTGCTCCTGGCTGAGAGGCTGCTCTAGGGCACGGCAAGGGATCTCTCCTGGCTGCGGTGGATGTGACAGGCAGGGGAGGGTTGGACACAGGGTGACCCTCTGGCATGCTCCCAGGGCTGGGCTCAGGCACCAGGCCCTTGTGGCTGTGCCGTGGTGGGACAGATGGCATGGAGAGAGAGGATTTGTCCAGTGCCTCCAGGGTCTGTCCATGCTCTGGAGCTGGGGGAGGCTGCCTCTCTTCCCGAGCACTCTCCCGTGCTCGTAGCCAGGATACTCCCATGCCCATGGCCACGGCTGCCCCTGGACCAACTGGTGGCCCTGGCCTGGCCTCTGGGCTCTCCAAATCTGTTGAGCTCTCCCCTGGCACAAAGCCCTCCAGCACCACAAAGGCTGCAGGTGCTCCGTCGCTGCCTGGGCTGTGTGCTGGCACCGTGCTGCGTGCTGCTGGAGTGGGGGCTGAGCCCTGCTCTGCCTTGGAGCGAGGGAAAACTGTCCTGGGCTTGGGAATTGGCTTCGCCAGGGGAGGAGCAGGGTCCTGCTCCAGAGGTGATGCCTGGCTGGGTGCAGCACTGAGCTGCTGAGTCCCAAAGCTGTCAGCAGCCCCAACCAGCTCTGCTTTCATGGCATCCTTGCCCACCTGAGGGGCATCCAGGATCTCAGTGGCTTGGAAATGGGTATCTCCTGCTGCTGGTCCAGCCTGGGCTTGCGTGAGCATCCGTGTGAGCTGTGCCAGGTTCAGGATGCGTTTGCGGTGGCCGGTGGCCGTGATGCCGATCTGCTGCAGGCGCTGGCTGTCCAGAGAGGTGGCATCTCGGGCCAGCTGGTATCCATGCTGCCTGAAGGCATCCTGGTACTTCTCCAAGTGGATGGTGGCCAGCCAGTCTGCGATATCAGAGTCAGGGTTGCATGGGGAGCTCATGGCCCTGGGGTGCCTCCGCGATGGATGTTCAGCCCATCATCTGTGGAAGGAGGAGAGAAAGGGGTGAGGAGGTAGCAGAAAGGGAGCAGGGGAGGGAGTTCAGCTGCCATGAAGGGCACAGCTCCCATGGATGGGAGTGTGGGATGCTTCCCTCACCTTGCTCCTCTCCTCAGAGTCGCTCACCTCCCAGCTCAAGAAGCCAACATCCTGTTGTTCCTCAGCCCCAAGGCTCTCTGCCCCTCCCCGGAGCTGGCGGATCCTGGCCCCGCTTTGCTGACGAGGCTGTGCCCTGAGCCCAGACAGGAACCCGCTGCCTGGGGGCTCAGGGGGGAGCCAGCGGCAGAACAGATGCTGGGCTCTGGAGCATCCTGGGCTCTGCCTCACGCGGGGCTGGCTGGGAGGAGGAGGAGGAGAGCCTGGGCAGCCAGGAGGGTGTCCTGATGGAGGGGGCTGCCAGAGGCAGATAACGGAGGCAGCAGCTGGGCCCCTCCCAGGGGATGAGCTCCTGTGCTGGCTAGCTTGGGGAGGGCTCTGCGGCCGGAAGGGCCAGACCATAATCTCTCCCTCTGGCTGCTGGTGAGGGCATGGGAGAGGTCAGTATGACTCATGGGCAGGCAGAAGGGGGGATAGCCTCCCACCCACCCCCAGCAGGGATGGGCCCCCACACCCAGAGCTAGAGAGAGGGGTATGGTCTGGGGCTCGTGCTCAACACGGTGTTTACCCACCAGCTCCTGCTGTGCTGGGGACCCCCATCCCCAGAGGGACAGAGCTGCAGGCTGTCAGCACAGCTCTGAGGGCCTTTTTCCCATGAATCACACGCTGCTCGGCGCTAAACCATCTGTGCTGACTCTGCTGCCACTGGCTCTTTTTCCAGTTCCTCCATTTCCCTCTATTGTTCAGCACAGGCTTCCTTCCTGCTGCCTGTGTGCTCCCACGCATCCCCTACCCCCTCCTGCAGGAGCCATGGCCCGGCTGGCCGAGGGACAATCCAGCCAGGATCCATCCTGCAGCAGCTCTCTGCCTGCTCCCCATGGCTGCCTGCACTGGCAAGGCTTGCAGAGTGCCATGGGGAAGTGCAGGCAGGCTGGGCAGCTGGTGAGGCAGTGATGTCCCTCTGGGAGCCTGTGGCAGGGGATGCTGTCACCCAGCCCGTGTGAAGAGCCTGGCTCTCTGCTCCCATGTGCGTGTGTGGTCATTGTGCCAACCCTAACCCCATATGCTGCCAAAGATCTTCTGCTCTCTTCAGAGTAGCTCAACCCCCAGCCCAAGAAGCCATGAGGGTCCCCAGCAGAGTGCAGTGAGGAGGGACAGTCACAGCAGGAGCTGGCTGAGAAGCTGCAGGAGAAGGGCTCGAGGAGCAAGGCAGGAGGACATTTCAGCTGATGCAGGAGCTACACAGAGGGCTGGCTGGGGGATTGTGGAGGGGGATGTCTCGTGCCAGCATGGGCTGGCTGGCTCTGCCACGAGGTTAAAGGGCTGCACCCACTTCTGCCCAGCAGCCTGCTGCTGAAATGGGGCAATTTCCCCCTTTCTTGTGCCTGTATCAGCCTGAGGGATCTGCAGCCAGCTCTGCTCATGCCTGCCCTGCCTGGGGCTTCAGCAGTCAACCTCCTGTGGGGAGCTAGCTCCAAGAGCTCCCTGTGCCCATGCCCCCTGGGCCATGCTGGGCACTGGGCTCTGATGTGGCACTTTGGGGCTGGCACTTCATAGAGTCATAGAATGGCCCAGGTTGGAAGGCACCTTAGAGATCTCTAGTTCCAACCCCCCTGCCATGGGCAGGGATGCCACACACTAAACCAGCTTGCCTCACAAGGAGGTGGATATCATCCCTGTCCCTGAAACCCATGCAGACTCCAGTTGGTGGACTTGGACTGCCCAGATTGTAGCCCTTCCACCCCTGTCCCCAAGCGTGTCCCATCTGTCCCCTGCCACCCTTGGGGTTGTCCCTCACCTCTGGCCCTGCAGTGCAGTCCGCAGCCCCCCGGGGCTGGCTCTGGCCGAGCAGAATGGTGGCAGTGCTGCTGCAGGCTCCATGGTTGCCCCAGTCTGGGCTCCAGGGTGATGCCAAGGTGTCCCTGCCAGGCCCAGGGCTCAGCCTGAGGCCACAGGCAGGCAGCCCTGCAGAAAGTGTTGCAGGAGCAGGCAGGCTTCAGAGCACCCAGCCCACACCTCCCACTGCCGGTCCCTCCTCCAGGCCAACCCTCTGGTCCTCATCCCTGTGTCACCCTCCCTTCCTGCCCCTTCCCAGGCATAACCAAGTCCCCTGCTCTGGCTGCCCCATGTCCTGCCCCTCAGCCAGGATCTACTTCCTTTAGGAACTGCCCCAAACTCTCCCCACTCACCTCTTCATGCTCCTTGTCATGCCTTCCCAGCAAGGGTCCTGCTGCCCACCATGCATTACCATGGGTTGGCAAGGCTTCCCTGACACCCACACCCCAAGGCTGTGCTGCTGAGGGAGCTCTTGGAAGTTCTCAGGTGCATTAGGCTCTCTCTGCTCTTTCTGCCTCTGGCCACAGGTAAGAGGAGATATTCACCACACCCACCCCACCCAGGACTGGGCAAGGGGCAGGTGCTGCCAGGCTCAAATGTTGGTGCTGATGGGAGGACTTGGGAGGGTTGGCACTGGGGCTGCTTGGGTGAGGTGCTGGGAACACAGAAGCTCCCCTGTGCTGCAGGATGCTGAGGCTGCAGCACCCATCCCACTGCTGGTGCCTCATGAGGAGGGAGATCACAGAACTGTTTGGGTTGGAAGACACCTTTCAGATCCTCAAGTCCAGTGTTACCCAGCACTGCCAGCTCACCACTAAGCCACATCCCTCAGCACCACATCTGCACAGCTTTTCCATCCCTCCAGGTATGGTGACTCCAGCACTGCCCTGGGCAGCCTGAGCCAGGCCTTGACAACTCTTTGGGGGAAGAAATATTTCCCAATATCCAACCTAAACCTCCCCTGGTGCAAATTGAGGCTGTTTCCTCTTGTCCTGTCGCTTGGTCCTTGGGCAAAGAGACCAACCCCCACCTCACTCCAACCTCTTCTCAGGGAGCTCTAGAGAGAGCTAAGGTCTCCCCTGAGCCTCCTCTTCTCCACACTAACCAAGCCCAGTGCCCTCAGCTGCTCCTCAGCACACTTGTGCTCTAGACCCATCCCCAGCTTCCTTGCCCTTCTCTGGACACACTCCAGCACCTCAGTGTCCTTCTGGGAGTGAGGAGGATGTGGAGTGAGCCAAGGACAGGATGGCAGCAGGTTCTGGGGACACAGGGGGACACTAGGAGGGTTTCTCTCATGCAAGGAGCCTTCACCCTACCACGCTGCCTTTAATACAAGAGCCCCAGGCAGTCTGGCAGTTAGTCCAGCTCTGCTGTTAGCCAACCTTGCCCATGAAGGGTGTCTGAGGGAGATATTTTACAACACTCTTCAGCCCTTCTTAACTTCTGATGATAAGGCTGATAACTGCTCCCTGCCCTGTGAGGCTCCAGCTCCCCGGGAACTCAGGCTGATCCTTCCTTGCCCCAACAATGCCCCCCCAAAGCCACTGGGGTTGTCTGGGAGTGGCAGGACCACCCTTGTAGAAGTCTCTGTGTGTGGAAAGCAGCTTCTCCTTACCACGGACTTGCTCCTACAGAGCAGAAGCAGAACTCAGCAAGAGGCCAGCACACCTTTTGCCTTCATCTCTCTTCCTCCTGAGATGTTCCAGTGGAGGGTGATACATCCCTGGGGCTAAGGACAGCATGGAGCACTCTGTGGATGGGGTACAGAGACCCTCAGGGTGTGCAGGGACCCTCTGGCCAAGGGACTGTGCCATCCCTCCTCTGCCTCTTGAATGACTCTTGGCTGCACACAGGCACTGCTGCTCATGGGAAGGTTGCTGAGCTCTGCAGGGGCAGAGCAAATGGGGCTGGTGGCTCTGGTGGCATCTGGTGTGCCATCATTTCCATCCTACCCTGCTGGAATGGGATGAAGGGTGGAAGCACACTCCTGCCTAGGGCCAGATCCTGGATCACTGCTGGCTGACAGCCTGCAGCATCTCTGTAGACCTCTCCTGAACTGCTGCTGGGAGCTGTGCTCCAAGCTGCATGCCAGGAGGGCACAGATGGGCTGCTAGGGAGGGAAAGGTTGTCTGAGGGTGGAAAGGACAGCCTGAGACATCTCCAGAGTGGCAAGTCACAGTCCCTCATCTGGTGGCCTGGTGTGACTAAGAGTAGGGCCCAGCCCCCACCTCCCACATCCTGATGGCTGCTGACAAGCCAATTCAATGCAGAAAACCTTCTCCTCTCTTCCCTTCTCCCTGCACACTCCCCTAAGTGCTCAGTTCGCATTCCAGAGGAGAAACTCCTCCACAAAGAGCTCTGCTGAACCCCAGCACCCAATTCCCAGCAGGCAGTGCCCGTTGTGTGAGTCCAGCTGGGCTCAGAGCCTGAGCTGGGGCAAGGCTGGAGCCAGCCAGCTGCCATGGGGCTCAGTGGGAGGAGGAGAGGCCAGAGCAGTGCTGCAGGGCCCTGGCACTGACGTGGCTGCTGTGGCTGCCTTGCTTCCTGAGGCCTTCTCATTGGCCCACTTGCCACAGCACAGCTTCCAAAAGCTCTGCTAGGGCTCTTTGAAGCCTGCCAGCCTGCTGATGCACACACTATATTTAGGCACTAACCTCCTTGGGCTGAGGCACAGAGCCCTGTTGTGTCTACACAGGTTGGCACAGCAGGAAGGTCTTGCCTGCTCCCTGGGGAAGGCAGATGGGCAGGATGGGAAAACAGCCCTCAGGCTGGAGAGTTGACTTTTGGGAGATGCTGGCAGGGGCTGGAGGAAACGAAGATCGAAGTGAAGGTTGGATCCTTCCAGCACATTGGCCTTGCTGGTTCTTCCCCTTTCTGGACAGCACCCATGGTGACATTGTCCTTCAAGGCCTGCATATCCAGCTGCCTGCCCATCCATCCATCCATTCATCCATCCATCCATCCAGCTATCCACACACCCATCCATCCATCCATCCATCCACACATCCATCCACCCATCCACCCATCCACCCACCCATCCACTCATCCATCCATCCACCCATCCATCCATCCGTCTATCCATCCATCCATCCACCCAGCCACCCATCCACCCATCCATCCACCCATCCATCCATCCACCCATCCATCCACCCACCCATCCATCCATCCATCCA
>VWZO01014020.1:68016-81828 GCA_013396975.1 Bucco capensis
CCACCCATCCATCCATCCATCCATCCATCCATCCTCCCATCCATCCATCCACTCATCCATCCATCCATCCATCCACCCACCCATCCATCCATCCATCCATCCATCCATCCATCCATCCATCCACCCACCCATCCATCCATCCATCCACCCATCCCTCCCTCCTTCCCTCCTTGGCCATCAGCCTTTGGTGCACTCTGGAGCAGCCTTTGCTCTCCCTCCAGCCCTATCCATGCTGGATCATGTGCAGTGATGGTGGGAGCATCTGTTGGGAGCAGAACAGGGTGAGAGACACTCAGGGCTTGTGCCTAGAGGGCAAATGCCATGTTGGACAGCTGGAAATGTGGGGTTGGGATTGAACCTGGAGGCATGGTGGAGAGCTGAGCCCCTGGGAGGGTTTGCTGGAAAAGTGGGGAGGGGGAAGCTGGAAGCTGCTGGGTTTGGAAACCTGCTGGAGGCCAGGACATGAGATAAGATGGGGTGCTGGGGGGGGGCTTCCTGCTGGGCTCAGGGTCCTGGTGTGTGTGATGGGGACAAAAGCTGCCCAAAGCTATCCATGAGCTTAGGAGATGCTGGGAGTGGAGCCACATCCTGCCCTAGCTGGGGCACGTTTGACACTGGGGGCACTGGAGTGGCTTGCAGAGATGTGTGTGGCCAGGATGGGGGCCCATGTCCCCTCATCCATGGGGGCAGCAGCTGACATCAGTGCCTCTGGGCTAATCTCTGCTCCAGCAGCAGCTTCCCGTTTCCTTTCCAATCTGTGCTCCGGGGGTGGCTCCCTGTGCTGGGGCCAGGCAGGAAGAGGCAGCCAGCTGCCCTCTCCTGGGGGCTGCAGCCATCACGGGCCTGGCCCTTGTCCCAACGGGCTGTGGGCCACCAGCTCCCCCAGCAGCCCCACAAGGCTACCTAGGGCTCTGGAACCCTCACACCCTACCTGCCACCCCACACACCTCAGATGCTCAGCAATGCTGGCACACAGCCTCCTTCCTCTGTGTGCCACAGGAAACCCATCAGTGATGATGACGAAATTTAACAAGGGTAAATGTAAAGTACTGCATCTGGGAAAGAACAAGCCCATGGATCAGTACAGACTGGGAACTGATGTGTTGGAGAACAGCCCTGAGGAAAAAGCTCTAGGAGTGCTGGTGGCTAGGAGGATGCCCATGAGGCAGCAATGTGCCCTTGTGGCCAAGAGGCCAATGGCATCCTAGGATGCATGAAGAGGAGCGTGGCCAGCAGAGCCAGAGAGGTTCTTCTCCCCTCTCCTGTGCCCTGGGGAGGCTTCCCCTGGAATCCTGTGTCCAGTTGTGGGCCCCTCAGCTCCAGAAGGCTAGGGAGCTGCTGGAGAGAGTCCAGCCCAGGGCCAGCAAGATCCTGAAAGGAGTGGAGCATGTGCCCTAGGAGGACAGGCTGAGAGAGCTGGGTCTCTTCAGCCTGGACAAGAGGAGACTGAGAGGAGACCTCAGCAATGCTTAGAAATCTGTGAAGGGTGAGTGTGAGGAGGAGAGAGCCAGGCTCTGCTCCATGGCATCCAATGGTAGGACAAGAGGGAATGGGAGCAAGTTGGACCACAGGAGGTTTAGTATTAACACGAGGAGGAACTTGTTTGCAGTGCAGGTGCCAGAGCACTGGCCCAGGCTGCCCAGGAGGCTGTGGAGTCTCCTTGTCTGGAGCCATTGCAGAGCTGCCTGGACACATTGCTGTGTGAGCTGGTCTAGGTGCTCCTGCTCTGGCAGGGGGGTTGCACTAGATGATCTTTCTAGGGCCCTTCCAACCCCTGACATCCTGGGATACTGTGGTGATGTGACACATCATGACACTGGAAATCACCACACTGAGCTCCTGGCACTCCACCAGGTCCAGGGCAGCTTCTCACCCCAGCCCCACAGTTTTGATCCTGAGGGCCAGCAGCTCTGCTCCAGCCCAGTGCTGCATGTGGACCAGTGGCCTTGCCATCCCAGGAGCCCTCATTCTCCCCATGTGCTTGATGCCACCACCACCATCCTGGTCCTTTTGAGCATCATCCTGGGATGAGATGGTGCTTGATGTCACCACCACTATCCTGGTCCTTTTGAGCATCATCCTGGGATGAGATGGTGAGGCAGTGCAGGATAGCCTTCACCCCAGCACCCTGCAGGCTCCAGGTGCCAGTGGGCTCTGCCCCACCAGGGCAGCACCCAGGGGTGTTTCTCCCCCTTGTTCTGACCACAAATCCCTGCCTAGCTCTACCACCGTTCCTGTGAGCTCTTATTGGGTCAGCTTGGGACTGGGACGTGTCTTTCTGCAGGCAAAGCCCTCCCTGCTGCTGGTGTCTTCTGTCTGCTGACACGGTGGGAGCAGCCCCAGGGCAGGGAGGGGCTGCTCTGCTCCCTGTGAGCCCTGGGTGATGTGATGTCCTGCACATCTCCTGCCCTTGGAATTTTCCACCTTTTCCCTGCAGAGGTGGCTTCTCACCCCTCCTCTGCTTCTGCAGCCATGGGAGATGGCTGCTCTGAAGGGCAGGACCCCCTCTCCCCTCCCCACCACTCTCTGCAATAGCACATGTGTGTGTGATGTTCCCCAAAAGCAGCACAGGAGAGAGATCTAACCTTACTTATGGGGTGGCTAAAGGGGGACAGAGAGCTGGGGTGGGTATCTGAGCTTCAACAAGACCAAGTGCAGGGTCCTGCCCCTGGGTCAGAACAATCCCCACTATCAATCCAGGCTGGGGATGAGATGATAGAGAGCAGCCCTGCAGAAAAGGCCTTGGNTGAGCTGGGGAGGAAAAGCACAAGGTGTGGGGGCTGCAAGCACAAGGCAGCAGCACTCACAGCTCAGGCTGGGAACAGAGTGACCTGAGGTGACCTGAAGGTGAGGCTGGATGGGTCAGAGGACCTCCAACATCCACAGTGGCAGCTAGCTCTAGGGAGGCTGTAAGTCCTGGGTGCTGCCAGGGGTTGTCCTCCACCACTGCCTGGGCAGAGCTCTGGCTGTGAGAGCTGCTGCCACATCCTGGCCATGGCCCCTAGTCTTGTCTTGTTGAGATAGATCTGGAGCTGAGCACCCCAGCAGCATCAGCATTGGCCTGTCTGCATTGACCCTGCACAGCCTGGAGAAGAGGAGGCTCCAGGGAGAGCTCAGTGCAGTACTGCCAGGGAGATGGGGACACATTTTAGCAGTGCCTGCTGGGACAGGACAGGGGGTGATGGTTAGATACTAAAAGATGGAGATTTAAACTAGGTAGAAGGAAGAAATTGTTTACCCTGAGGGTGGTGACAGCCTGTCCCAGGTTGCCCAGAGAGATGGGAGATACCCCATCCCTGGACCCATTGCAGCTCAGGTTGTTTGGGGCTCTGAGCAACCTGCTCTAGCTGCAGATGTCCCTGCTGAGTGCAGGGAGGTTGGACTAGATGACCTTTAAAGGTCCCTTGCAACCCAAACCTTTGGTTCTACAACTCTGTGGTTGATTCTGTGGTTCTCTGATCAGGCTTAAACCCCTGAGGGGCAGGAGCTGAGCAGCCTCAGGCAGCGTCAGTGCGTGGGGGGAAGGGGTGGATGGAAAATCCAGCCTTTGTCAGTGGATTCCCCCAGAGATCTCTGTCTAGACTAACTTCCTGTTGTCCACTGGAAGCTGCCCTGTGCCCACAGATGCTTACCCGTGCTGATGTGGGTGTGCAGAGCCCAGCATGTGCCTGTCCTGCCCCCCCAGTGACCACCTCGCTGGCTGTGGAGGGTCAGCCCTGGCTGCTGGATTCACCCTCCTGGCAGAGCCAGGACCTAGAACCTGGGCAGCTTCAGGGTGGGCTCAGTGCCAGCTTTCTCACCTTGGTGCCAGCTTCCTTGCCATCTCATGCCATCCTGAAGCTCTTGTGCACACACACCAACCCCTTTATTGTTGTGCCAGGAACCACAGCAGCAGCAAACACCAAGAGAGTGGGGACAGGGGTTGTGCAAGAGCCCACTGCCAGGACAGGCCCTCCACCCCCCAAACACCACCTGAGGAAGGAGTCTCCAGGGCTAAAATCATTCTGCAGAGGTGAGCCTGATGCCCAGAAGAGGCCCTGAGAGGGCTCAGTGGGATGAGATGGTGAGGGGAAATGCCACACAAAGCCTTGGTGGGCTGGAGTGGAGCCAGCTTGATTGTGGGGTTAGCAGAGCTGGACCTTGGGCCAGAGGGGGTCAGTCCAAGCCTTGTGCTGCTGCAAAGCCTGGGCAGGACCCCCATAGATGCCCCACTTCTGGACCTCTGAGGGATATCCCTAGATCTTAGAGTGGCAAAGGAACATTGTGGTGCCAGGCAAGCTCCTAGCCACCCCATGAAGGTTTTTCCCTCTCTTGCTCTGCCCAGCCTCTCCTTAGGCCACCTGTTTCCTACCTCCTGCATAAGGACATCTTCATGGTGCAGGGGGCCCAGGGTGCCTTCTTCTCTCTTGCCAGCAGGTTCCCATGGCTCACTATCCTGCTGCCTGACTAAGGGGGTCTATGATGAAGGAGTTGGAGAGCAGATGTGACTATTGGGGTGCAGAGGGCCAGATTCCCACCTGTGGCCCTTGGCTGCCAAACCGTGGCCATGAGGGGTGTCCCCCTGTGGGAGGGCTCAGGCCTCATGGTCACTGGTGCTCAGGTGCTCCTCATGCAGCCCAGTCTCGTCGATGTTCTCCAGGGAGTCAGCGTGCTGCAGCGACAGCTCGGCCAGGCTGACACTGGGCAGGGTGTTCTGCTCTGGGTACACCCAGGGCTTGTAGCCAGGGTCGTGCTTGCGTTTCCACTCTGGATACTTCAGCCCAGCCTTGTAGATCTTCTTCATTGCCTGTGGGCAGAACAGGAACAGCTTGTCACGATGCCCCAAGTCCCCAGTGGGGATGGAGTCACCTCGGTCTGTGGGCACAGCTCCCAGCTCCCCCACTGCTTGTTTTTCAGGGGTGTTGGGAGGGGATGGGGGCCTGGCTTGGGCCACACAGCTCCAGCAGCATGTCCAGTGCATGCCTTGCAAGCCTGAGTCACCTAGCACCCATTCTGCTAGCCCTGGGTCACCTTGCACCCACCCTGCATGCCCTGGGTCATCCAGCAACCAACCTGCAAATTCTAAGTCAGCTAGCACCCATCCTTTGAGCACTGGGTCAACCTGCAGCTATCCTTTGAGCCCTGGATCATCCAGCACCCACCCTGCAAGCCCTGGATCATCCAGAACCCATCCTTTGAGCCCTGGGTCATCCAGCACCCATCCTTTGAGCCCTGGGTTATCCAGCACCCATCCTTTGAGCCCTGGATCATCCAGCACCCATCCTTTGAGCCCTGGGTCATCCAGCACCCATCCTTTGAGCCCTGGGTCATCCAGCACCCATTCTTTGAGCCCTGGGTTATCCAGCACCCATCCTTTGAGCCCTGGATCATCCAGCACCCATCCTTTGAGCCCTGGGTCATCCAGCACCCATCCTTTGAGCCCTGGGTCATCCAGCACCCATTCTTTGAGCCCTGGGTTATCCAGAACCCATCCTTTGAGCCCTGGATCATCCAGCACCCATCCTTTGAGCCCTGGGTCATCCAGCACCCATTCTTTGAGCCCTGGATCATCCAGCACCCATCCTTTGAGCCCTGGGTCATCTAGCACCCATCCTTTGAGCCCTGGGTCATCCGGCACCCACCCTGCAAGCCCTGGGTCACCCATCATTCTAGGGCCTACTCCAGGGCAGCTCATCCCTGTTGTCTGTGCATCCCACCACCAGCGCACTCACTCTGCTTACCTTTGGTGCCACAAACTGGGAGACACGATTCACCACCCACTTTGGCAGCGACCCTGCAAGAGCCCAAAGCCCAGTTACTCAGCCAGTCTGCGCCAACCCCAGAGGAGGCACCATGAGCCAGACTGAGCCCCACCAGAGCTGATGGCACTTGCCCTGGGAAAGAAACTCCCTTCTTTCCTGGGTTTTCCCTTCTTCCCAGTGCCCTTTGGGTTTCTGGGTGATGGAGAGTCACGGTGGGTGAGCTCTGGGGCTTACAACAGGTGCCATCCCTGAGGAGGGAGGCTGCACCCTGCCGTGCTGGTGGCACTCACCGCGAGGATCCACCTGGGTGAGATAATAGAGGACACAGGCGCTGGCCCCGTTGGCCTTGATCAGGTAACCGGTCTGCAGGGACACGGCCCGCACAAAATCCTTCCGAGGGGGGTATTTCTGCAGAGACATGGTGGCCACCTCAGAGCCTGCCCGTGGGGCCCAGCACCCCTAGCAGGGCTGGGGCCAGCACCCCAAGGCTCACCGGGTGCTTGACGCTGTAGTTGATGATCATGTAGTCATTGCCCAGGGGCAGCCAGGAGCGGAGGGTGACGAAATCCCTGTTCTTCAGAGGGCTCGGGCATTTCCCTGCAGACAGACCCTGTCACACCACTGCCCGCATGGCTGCAGAGCCGCGCTGGGCAGGGGAGGAGGGAGGAGGCTGGAGGGGCCAGGGGCTGGGGGCTGCTCACAGGAGTAGTAGCCCACGTCAGCGTTGACGGTCAGGCGGCCGATGTCGTAGGTCTCGATCATGTTGGAGTCCCACTTCTGGCGGTAGCGGCTGTCGTGCAGCACATCGTACAGCGTCTCAGCGGGCACGTCCTTGCAGGAGATGCGAGTCTGCAGGGGACACAGGCAGCAGGTCACGGGGGGAAGCAGCCAGCCCCAGGCCACAGAGATGTGCTCATCTAGGGAGGAGGACCTGAGGCTGTTGCTGTGTGCAGTGGTGTGCGCTGGTGCTGCTGTGAAGTGAGGTGCAGGGCTGTCTTGGAGGGTGAGCTACACGTGTGATGAACACCACAGAATCATTAAGGTTGGAAGAGATCTCTAAGCTCATCAAGTCCAACCATACCTAGCACTCCCATGGCACTAAACCATGTCCCCAAGTAGAGCATCTAATGGGTCTTAAACCCCTCCAGGGATGCTGACTCCAGCACCTCCCTGGGCAGCTTGGGACAAGACTTAACAACACTTTCAGGGAAGAAATTTCTCCTTATATCCAATCTAAACCTCCCCTGCTGCAACTTGAGGCCATTTCCTCTTGTCCTCTCACTGTTAACCCTGGAGAAGAGATCTACCCCCATGTCACTGCAACCTCCTTACAGGGAATTGCAGAGAGAGCTAAGGTCTCCCCTGAGCCTCCTCTGTCCACACTAACCAACCCCAGTGCCCTCAGCTGCTCCTCAGCACACTTGTGCTCCAGAGCCCTCCCTAGCCTCCTTGCCCTTCTCTGCACACACTCCAATGCCTCTGTGTCCTTTTTGTAGTGAGAAGACATCCCTGTTTCAGGACATCCCTGCTTCTGGCATGTAATGCAAAGGCAGAGGGGCACTAGGGGGTAGAAGGACTTTCTGCCCTCAAATGAAGCTGCCTGGTGGTTCAGGCTCTGGTGCCTGAGTATACAGAATCCCAGCATGGCTGGGGTTTGGAAGTGACCTCTGGAGATCATCTAGTCCAACCCCTCTGCTCCAGCAGGCTTACCCCCAGCAGCTTGCCCAGCATCACCTCCCGGGGCCTTGGCAATCTCTGCACACAAGGAGACTCCCCAAGCTCTCTGGGCAGCCTGGGCCAGGGCTCTGCACCCTCACAGCAAACAACTTTCTCCTCCTGTTCAGATGGAAGCTGCTGGCTTCCAGCGTGTGCCCATTGCCTCTTGGTCTGGCCCTGGGCACCCCTGAACAGAATCTGTCCCCATCCTCTTGATCCCAAGCCCGGTCCTGTCTTCTCACCCCACATTTTTGCAGGGCAAGCAAAGGGAAGCTCCTGCCCTAGCCTGGCATGATGCTGTTGGGCACAGGGTCCAGTCCAGGTAGGGTAGAGTGGCCTGGCTGTAACCAGAGCCCTGGAGCTGCTCGCCCAGGCCAGCAAGTGCATTATTGATGAAGCTGGGCACCCTGCTCCTCTCCATGCTGGGAGGGAGGAGATGTCATCTGCTCCTCGTTAGAGGCCTTGCATCTTTGATGAGGAGTGTGGTAGTGCTGTGTAATTGGAGATGGCCTCCTGAACATGGCAGGTCCCATCAATCTCAGGCAAGCTTTCCCTGATGGCCTTGGCTGATGGTTTGTGCCTGGTGTGCTGGACTGGTGCCCAGGAGGTGAGCTGCACTCCCTGGAGCACTGTGGAGCAGAGTGTGGCAGCACCCAGCCCCCTCCTCCTGCTGCCCAGCCACTCCCTCCCTGCTGCCTCTCAAGGGTGAAGGGTGAAGGGTGCAGGGTGAAGGTTGTATCCAGCTGGAGGTGAAGCTCGTGGTCCTCCCAGGCTCCTGGAAGCTCTGGTTATCCCAGTGGGACCCACTGAGGGCTGTCCACCAGCCCTCTCCAGACATGGACGGACTGAGGCTGTGCACCATCTTGCCCAGGGACAGGGAAAGCACAGAGCCCAAAACCAGGCTATCCACAGGGAATTCAGATGGAAGAATATCTCAACCTCCAGCTGCTCAGGGATTCTCCAGATTATGCCTGCATTAATGGGAAAACTGAGGCTCTTCTGACCTCCAAGCCCCAGCCTGTGCAGCTCAGCTCTCCTGCACAGACTGGGCAGCATCCTTCATCCCACACTTTGGGAAGGGTCCCTGGGCAGTGCTAACCCCTGCACCATGCCCAGGCCCTCTCCACAGCAAGGGAAAAACACTTCAAGGAGTTATTAGCTGTAATAAACCAGGCTGGGTGATGGTGCTCAGACCCCCCTAAACCTGCCTGGGGTCCCCTTTCTATGGGGCTGTGGTGGCAAAGGGAGGGCACTCAGTCCCATCATCCCAGGAACAGGGTGAGACCCAGCAAGTGGCTACCATCTGGACTCCACAGTGCTGATCCCCATGCCATGAGCCTGCCATGCTCTGAGGGTGCAGAACCCTGGCCCAGGCTGCCCAGAGAGCTTGGGGAGTCTCCTTCTCTGCAGAGATTGCCAAGGCCCCTGGAGGTGATGCTGGGCAAGCTGCTGTGGGTGAGCCTGCTGGAGCAGGGGGGTTGGACTGGATCATCCCCAGAGATCCCTTCCAAACCCTACTATTCTGTGGTTCTGTCATCCACCCACCTCATCATCCACTTCTCCAGACCAGATCTCACCAGTGTGGTGACAAGGATGCCGTGGGAATGCCTGTCAAAGGCTTTACTGAAGCCAAGGTGTGAGGCTTTCACTGCCTCCCACACTCACACAGCCAGTCCTCTCAATGCAGGCTGGCCAAGCATGATCTGCCCTTGGTAGGTCCCTGCTGCTGGTACCACTGCCTTTGTCCTCCAGGTCCTGGCTTCCAGGAGGATGTTTTCCTCCTTCACCTTCCCAGGGATGGAGGTGACACAGCAGCCCATTGTGTCCTGGAACATCCTTCTTGATCTTCTGGAAGATGTGTGTGCCATTTGCCTCTTCTGCTGATCAAAGACCTCCTGCAGTCACCAGGGCCAGACCCCTCAGCACCCCTGGCTGTCTTCTTCCTAGTCCTGTGGACTTGTGCATGCCCAAATGGGTTCAGTGCTCCCTGAGCCTAGCACAGAATCTGCTCCCATGGCTGTTTCTGCAGGCATGGCCATGGTTTCTTGCAGCTACATCTCTGCAGAGAGCATCACTTCTCCTCCTCTCCTTGGTCCTGAAGAGCCTTCACCCATGGCAGCTTTGCAATCCTTGTGTGCCCAGCTGCTCCTCATGCCTCCCTAGATGCATGTGCTGGTGTGCAGGCACCTGCGATGGGCTCTGCTGGTCACTTCTGGCCTCCTCCAGTGTACTGTACCCCAGGCACCTCCTCAGCACCTCCCCATGCCTCCTCTGCTCTTCAGGTCATAGTAAGCCTTCCCTGACACCCCTAGTTGAGAGCTCTCTTTATCAGGTTGGCTGCCCTGGAGATAAGATGCTCTGAGCTTACTTTCTTAGGCAGAATCCATCCCTGCCCAGCAGTCCTGGCCCTTGGTGGCCAGAAAAGCCTAAGGCTTGCCTGTGACACCAGCCATGGAGCCAAGCACTGAGCCACATGATGCTCCCATGCAGGGCTTACCCCAGGAGGGCTCCCTAGCCCTCAGCACCCTACAACCCCTCTTGACTTACTCAAGATCACTTGGCAATGTCTCTGCTGCCATGTAGATGTTGACAAGGAGGTGTAACAACCTGAGGGGTGGTTGAACCTCACTAACCCCTCTGCAGCACCTCAGATCCAGCCCCTAGCAAGCAGCAAACCTCCCAAGCCAGCACATGGGGACTCTTCAACTCTCGGGGATGCTCATCTACAGCAGGATGTGAGGTGATATGCCCCAGCATGGTGTGGGGTCCCCAGGAGACATGCCACCAGCCTGGGGGCTCCCTGCAAGGCCATCTCCATGAGGTAATGTATCCCAGGGCCTTCCCAGCTGCCTCTGCTCACGGGCAGCAGGAGCAATGTGAGCCCACACGTGTGTGTGCACGGCAGGAGGCTGCAGAGGACAAGCTGGCAGGTCGAGAGGCTAAAGGCACAGGGCAGGCAGCTGAGAGCCTGCAGAGCAGCTTGCCAGCTGGGGAAGCACCTCTGAGGGACTAACCCTTCCAGGGAGACACAAACAGCCCCAGGCAGGCTAGCCCAGGGTGCTGTGCATCTCCAAGACGGGCCAGCAGCCCAGGGAGCCCAGCTGGGACAGGGAAGGGCTTGGTGGTTCTGCAGCTGGAAGTGGCATCTGCTTACCTTGATCTTCTGCACAGTGCAGCTCTCCTCCTGGCCCTGACTCCACACGGTCACCCCAGCCTTGTTGTAGCGACACTGCCAGCCCTCCAGGCTCTCACACTGATCCCTGAAGGAGCTGAAGTCGGAGTCATCCGGGATATAAACCATGTCCCCTTCTCTGGACATGGGGCTGAGCTGCTGGACCCAGGGTGCAGGTGCTGGCTCCTTCTGCCTCTCCTCTCGGGAAGCCCAAGCTCTGCCCTGGAGCTCTGCCTGGCTGGGTGCCTGCTGCAGCTCACATCATCCTGCCAGCCCCCAGCCCGTGCCCCTGGAGCAGGCACTGGCCACCCAGGCCCACTGGGGCTGGGCAGGGAGCTCCAGCCACCCCCCAGGCAGAGCAGCAGCAGGGAGGAAGGCTCCTTCCCTGCGGTTGCTATCAGCAGCTGCTGGCAGCTCAGATGTCTTCTCCTGCTGCCTCACCAGCATCACATTTCTCTCCGGCTGGCTGGCAGCTCCTCTATTATTCAGCAGGTAGCAGTGTGCAGGTGGCTCAGCTTTCAGGGGCTGAGCTGCCCCTGGCTCTCTGAACCCTCCCTGGTCCTCGCTGGCCCTGTTCTCCTCTCTCTGACAACACTTGCAATCTGTGTGCCTGACTTTGCAGCAGCAGCTCTCTGGTGGGATCAGCTGATCACCTGCCAGGAGCAGCAGCCAGGCCTTCCCAGCAGCGTGGAGGATGCTGCTCAGCATGGGTGCTGGGCTGCATGCTCCAGTGCACAGCACATGGGCTGACAAGGTGTCCTGGCTCTGTCAGCCATGGGGATTTGCAGGTGGGGAGCTTGCCCCTCACTGTGCTCCCAGGATTCTGGTGGTGCTGCTGGGAAGGGAACCCTGGGGCTCTCTAGCTCATTCTCCTGCTTGGAGTAGGAACACCACCAGCAAAGGGTAAGTTCACCCAAGGCTTTACCCAGCTGTGTCTTCAAGAATGGACTTGCCCTGCCCTCTGGTAGAATGTGCCACAGCTGCACTGCCTTCCCAGGAAAGAACAAATAGTAATTCCTACTGTCCACCTTGAAGCTGCAATTAATGTCCATAGTTCATCTCATGCCCTAATGAGAGAGATGGGCTCCTTCACCTTGGTCTCTGCCCTCCAGGCAGCTGCATGATGCTGCTAGATCTCAACCCACCCTCAGGTACCTGCAGCATCTGCTGGTCCTTCTGCAGCTCCACCACCTCTCCCTGTGCTGGGGGGGCAGTCTGGGCACAGCCCCCAGCTGGGGGTTCCCTGGTGCTGCACAGAGGGGACAGCCTCTCGTCTCAGGCTGCTGCCCACACTCCTTCTCCTGTAGCCCAGGATGCAGCTTGTCCCATGTGTTCAGCCCCTTGCCCAGGGCCTTGGCCCAGGACCTTTTCACTGCCACCTTGCTTAGCCCCCAGGCACAGTCTGAAAATCCCTTGTGGTCTCCTGTGGCCCCTGGTGNCACGACTGCTCAGCCCCTCAGTCACACTGGATGATAACCCCTGGCCTGTCTTGCTGATGCCCACAGGGTTTCTGCTGACCCAAGATTGGAGTTTCTTGGGGTCCCCCTGGGCTGAGGCTCTGCCATTGGCTGCACCCCCATTTCCCCTCGTTCAGCCTCACCTCTTGAAGCCAGGCTGCACTTTCCTCCTCATCCAACACTCTGATGAAGATGGAGGGGAGCACAGCTGGAGAACTGCAGCTGCTCTCAAGGTCTTGCCCTGGGAGGAAGTTTACCTACAGCTGCCCAAGCTGCAGCAGGGTGGCTTGAGCAGCTGCTGGTCCATGCACAGCAGCTTGGGCTGCTCTGGGTGCTGTGCTCATCTGCCAGGGAGGCAGAGCTGCCAAGAGCCACGCTTGGTTAAAGAGCTGCTGCAGTGAGCAGCATCCTGGGCTGGGGATGGTACAGTGGAAAGACCTTGGGGTGGCCTTGGGGCTGCAGAGCAGGGAGCAAGAGAGCCCAGATGGATTTATGGCCTAGAGCTACCTAACAGCATGGCTGTAGTGTCCCATGGGGTGCACAGGAGCATCCATGGCCAAGCTTGGCTGGTCACCTCAGCCCCTGCAAGAGCCAGACACAGCCTGGAGACTGCCATGGGGGAAGGTAAGACCTGAGTGTGGGGGCTTGGTGTGTCCAGGGGTGAAAGAAGAGAGGGCACTGCAGCCCTGGGGATGGAGGAGCTCCAAGGGGCTGCATGGAAGGAGCAGACTGCTTGCCCAGCATCACTGAAGCAGGACCTAGCCCTCTCTGGCCACATCTCTGTACCTGAGAGATGAAAGCATTGCTCTTTCTGGTTGGGCAGGCTGGAAACTTGAACAGAAAGTGCTTTCTTCTCTTTTGCAGCAGCCCCTCCAAGGTCAGAGCTCAAGCTGGACAGCAGTACAAGCCACCTAAGACCTTTCTGGTCACCATCACATGTCCCCTGCAAGCCAGCAACTGAACTGAGCTGCTTTCCCACAACCCACCTGCCCTTGCAGGCCCTGAGGGCTCTCTTAGCATTGTCTTTAGCTCATTTGGACCCAAGGGCTGGACCTGGGTGATGCTGGGAGCCTGTGTGACAACTCCAAAACAGAGATAAAGGTGATTGTAGTTAATTACAGTAGAGCCACATGTTAGTGTGACCTTGCCTCTGTCCCATCTTTCATTTCTTCTCATGGACATGGACTCTCAGATGTCCTGCAGCTGGAGTCACCTTTAGTTTCTGGCCAGGCAGTGGCTGTCTCAGGACCAACTTTGTGGTGTGTCCCTGAGGTGTGACAGCCCCATCCTGGCAGTCAGGTGCAGTCCCTAGTGACTGAAGAAGGGGCATGTTACACCCATTGTCAAACAGGGTATAAAGGAGGAGCCTGGGAACTACTGACCTGTTAGCCTCACCTCTGTGCCTGGGAAAATCATGGAGCAGATTCTCCTAGAAGGTCTGATAAGGCACATGGAGGAGAGGGAGGTGATCAGAGACAGTCAGCATGGCTTCACTAAGGGCAGATCCTGTCTGACAAACTTAGTGGCTTTCTATGATTGTGTGACTACCTCAGTGGCCAAGGGACAAGCTGTGGCTGTGATCTATCTGGACTTGTGCAAGGCCTTGGACACAGTCCCCACAACATCTACTGGCCAAGTTAGAGAGCTATGGATTGGAAGGGTGGACTGTTCAGTGGATAAGGAACTGGCTGGCTGGTCACATCCAGAGGGGAGTGCTCAATGGCTC